>SJYR01000179.1:1037564-1069331 GCA_006410655.1 Kobus ellipsiprymnus | reverse complement strand
CCAAAGAATTGATGCTTTTGAACTGTGGTGTTGGAGACTCTTGAGAGTCCCTTGGACTGCAAGGAGATCCAACCAGTCCATTCTAAACGAGATCAGCCCTGGGATTTCTTTGGAAGGAATGATGCTAAAGCTGAAACTCCAGTACTTTGGCCACCTCATGGGAAGAGTTGACTCATTGGAAAAGACTCTGATGCTGGGAGGGACTGGGGGCAGGAGGAGAAGGGGACGACAGAGGATGAGATGGCTGGATGGCATCACCGACTCGACGGACGTGAGTCTGAGTGAACTCCGGGAGATGGTGATGGACAGGGAGGCCTGGCCTGCTGCGATTCGTGGGGTCGCAAAGAGTCGGACACGACTGAGCGCCTGCACTGAGCTGCACTGAATCCTCAGAAGGGCTTCCCTGGGGGCGGCGCTGAAGAGCCCGCCTGCCAATGCAGGGGACACGGGTTCGACCCCTGGGTTGGGGAGATCCCCTGGAGGAGGACATGGCAGCCCACTCCAGTGTTTTGCCTGGAGAATCCCATGGGCAGAGGAGCCTGGTGGGCTGTGGTCCGAGGGGTCGCAGAGTCAGACGTGACTGAGCGACTGAATAGCAATTCTTAAGCGGAGACATTCTAGGGAGACCGACTGTCTGAGGAGTGGACCACAGTGTTTTCCCAGACAGGCTGGTTGAGCAAAATAAGAGCTATTTAAATATGTCCTTTAAAGTATGTGGGAGGGGAACAGTTGCTTAAAAAGTGATCTCAGTTGAATGAATTGCTCTTCTAAGAACAGAAGGGGAAAGCAAGGAATGAGTGTGACTATTTGAAATGTGAAAGCAAGCAATCAACACACGTCATCCAAGAGGGATCCAGGACTTGAACATATTTCCTTATCCGCCTGAAACGAAACCTGTAGGGACTATTTCCAATTACCAAAAACCTACAGAAAGAACTGGCTAGCAACAGAGAAAATGCTCTCAGTGTGCGTTGCGCTAACATCTGTGGAAGCTGTTCCTACTTTCCTCTTCAGACTAGGTTTTACAGCTTCCAGGAGAAACTTATGCAAGATGTTTGGCATACACTTGCCAATCAATGCTTACATTTCAACAGCAAGAGTAATGAGTTAGCTCAGTAGACTTGCTTTGATGCCACGGCGGGAAATGGTGACAGTGACCTGAGGAGGCCCCAGCGACGGGTGATCTACACAAGAGAAGCGTGAAGCAAGGCGGGCTGTAATGCCTGCTGGCAATCCGACCCGCAGAGCGACTTGTTTGTTGCTTTGGCAAGGCTTGTCCCGAGTTCAGTTACGTAAACATCCTTTGTCAAACTCATTACAGAGTTGAGGAGCCCAAATCCAACCCCTGTCATTGCAAAAGTATTTTCCACACTCTTAGCAGAACGTAGAAACTGGGTCAGGATAATCATCACTCAGATTTACTCTGCCTGCTTGAAATAAAACTTTGCAGCTGTCCACGTTTTTCCAGCGCACCTTATTCCCAGAAGCATTTATTGTTGAATTTCTTTTCTTTATAGATATGTAGCCTGTCTTAAAATTCATGGTAGAAAATGACCAGAACGCGCGTGCACGTGGCACAAATAAAGACCACAAGAGGCTCCCAGGCACAGCTTCCTGGGCAAGAGCACGTGCGGACAACGATCTGGGTCGAAGGGCAGGGGCTGGGGGGAGCTGGAACTCCTTCAGCCCAGGGTCCCCGACAGCGCACACGAGCTTAGCAAACCCGCCCCCGCCGGCGCAGTGACTCCCTGAAACATTCCTCTAACCCTGATTGTAGGGGAGCTAGGGCAAGTCCCGAGGACTTGTCTTCAGTAGAATTTTGGAACTACCCCGTAGGTTGGCATAGATTTCGTTAATAACAACAGTCAATGAACAACAACAGCAAAATCATAGCAAACTGTGTGTTTGCCCTTGTTTGCCTCAAATCACTTTTGGGGAAAATAGCGATAATTTTCAAACCTCTCTATTTCTGGCGTGAGCTCATCCGAGTAAGAATGGTCTCGCTTCCCTTGAGAGCTTGAGAGAGAAAAGAGCCCCCGATACTTGTCCAGGAGAGCTGCTACATCTCCCAGAGGCATCTGCGTTTCAGAGAGGGGGCGAGCCGACCCCGAGTGCGGGCTGAGGACACTGGAGCCGCAGCCCGTGGCCCAGGACTGCAGGGCCTTCGGAGAGGGCGTCCGACGAGCATCCGGCGAGCGGCCTCCCCCGGCCTCGAGGCCAGCTTGCCGCACTCCTGGCTGCCCTCCTCCTGAGGCTTTCAGGAGAGAGGACTTCCTGCGTAGCCGGCCCCACCTGCTTATGCGACCGCCGGGGAAAGACTCCAGCCAGGCTGCCCCCAGGACTGCGGGAGCCAAAGCCGCTGGCTGGTGTCTCTTTGTCCGTCAGAGGGGAGGGGACCTCACGGGCATCCAGGCAGCGCCCACGCTGTTCCCCTCACTGTTCCAGGCACCCGGGAGGTGTTGTGACTAATAGAGACGAAATCCCCGCCCCGCAGGCCTGGCAATCTAACAGGGCAGACAGGAGAAGCAGGCGCACACCCAGAACGTGCCGTGCCGGGCGCTCGAGGCCAGGCAGAGAGCAAAGCACTAGAGGGGCAGAGTGGAGGCTGGCATCCCGGGGCCTGAGGAAGTGAGGCTGAACAAGCCGCGGGTTACAGGAGCAGCCGGTGGAAAGTCCCGGGGGAGGAGATCCCAGGCAGGAACATGGGCTGTAAAAGTCGAAGGCCTGGCCCCAGTGGGCGAGCAGAAGGGCCGGTCCGCAGAGGAGCAGGCCCAGGGCCCCAGGGCTGGGGCCAGGGCGGGAACTTGACTGGGTCCTGGGGACAAGGGGGCCCTGGACAGGAGGGGGCCTGACTTGAACGCACGTGGTAAAGGGCACACTGGCTGAGGCTGAAGAAATCAGACGGGGTGTGGGGCTCAGGGTGCCGCGGGGTCCTTGCAGGGGACCGGCCCCAGTGACCCTGGGTGACCTTGGCAGCACGGGCCACAGCAGCGAGGTTGGGAGGGTTCCAGGTAGGGTCCCCGGGACCCGGGGCCAGAGCAGGAGCAGCAGAGCCATGCGGGAGGGAAGGAGGCAGGGATTGGCACCACCCTGGTGGGCCCGTGGTCACGAGCTGACAACGGCAGGAGACTGGGGGCGCCCGGGGTCTGCGGGGCCAGGCTAGGGCGGAGAGTGCCAGAGGAACGCGGGCAAGGGCAGCGCCTGCGGGCGTGGGGTTCCATGGAGCTGGGCGCTCTCAGGCGGAAAGTGCCAGAGGAACGTGGGCAAGGGCAGCACCTGCGGGCGTGGGGTTCCACGGAGCTGGGCGCTCTCAGGCGGAAAGAGCCAGAGGAACGCGGGCAAGGGCAGCGCCTGCGGGCGGGGGATTCCGCTGAGCTGGGCGCTCTCAGGTGGGGGCCGCCACAAGGCAAGGCGAGCTCTGACTGCCCGGGGCCGGCCGTGTGGTGGATGAGGGGCACACGGCGCCGCTGCCGCCACTGCACACCGTGGGTTAGCACCGCGCCCGGGGAGCGGAGAGCCAGGTGGGAGAGGGGCTGGGGCTTCGCGAGGCAGCACCTCACGGCCACAGCCCGGGGTCCCTGCTGTGCCCCACATGCCTGGGGCTGTGAGCCGGCATGAAGGGGCCCTGCCCTTGGGGCACATGCGGCCCGGCGGCCCGCGCTCAGGGGACATGTGGCCCTGCGGCCCGCAGAGGGCTGGCAGCACAGCCTCCCCGGCCTCACCACCAGACAGGTCTCCAAACGTCCTGGGGCAGGTCAGACCAGCCGGGAGCCTCTGTCCTCCCCAGCCCCCGGGGGCCGGGCCCTCCCCAATTCGGCACCCACGGGAGCCTTGGGAGAGATGAGAGTGGACCCCACGCAGGACCGGTGTCCCCAGAGCCAGTACGACCCCTGCTCCAGAAGCCCGCAGGCTCACAGCGAAGCTTCCAGGACAAAGGCACAAGCCGCGGAACGTGATACCCAGGCCCCCACCAGGTCAGATGACTGCCCGCCACAGGGTTCCCAGAAAGGACTAATGCGCCCCCCTCATGGCCTCGCAGATTCTGCGTGGAGCAGGGCGCTCACTGCCACCTGGCCGTGACGGGGGACAGACACACAGACCTGGGCAAACAGCGCACCTGGGCCGCGGGCTGGCAGGGAGCCCACTGCCCCGCTGGCCCGACCCCCCTCCTGCAGGCGCCCTGGCCCCGGGCGGACTCACTGATCCCCACCCAACAATGCAATCACCCTGAAATCTGTGTGTTTAAGAGGAAAAGCCACACGCACGTAAAACGCAATCACACACCACTTCCTTGAAGCGACCAGAGGGCTGGGTCTTGAGCAAACAATGTCTGTTGGGAAGCCCACTGGCCAAGGTTAACCATTGACGGGCGAGCTGGCCTCGTCCAACCGGGACAACTCTCAGAGCCGAGAGCAAAGGCCTCACCAAGGCCGCGTTTAGGAGGTGGCGTCCTGCGCCCGCTCCGAAAGAGCAGCTTTCCAGGAGGGCTTTGTCAGGAACGGGGCCTGGGGGCGGGGAACCCCAGCTCCAGCCTTCTCTGACCAGGGTCCATCCGTCCTCGAGTTTCGTCTGAAATCACACTTCAGATGCGGCAGATCAACACCCACAAAGGCCTTTATCTAGTGGACTTGGACACACGGGGCACCCCGCCCGCCAGCCCGTCTCACACCTTTATCGGCTGGACGGCCATTGGGGCCGGCTCTGTCAAAGGTCAGGCAAGAGAAACAGAGGCTGTGAGACCAGAGGTCAATGAAACATCCTCCGAAGGGGAGCGTGGCGGGGGACATTCGACTGAAGCCACACCGCAGTGGCCTGTGGCCCTCCTGGAGCTGGGCCCCAGCCCCAGACCAGCACCCACCTAATGGGCTCCAGAACGTTTCCAGCCTGGAGTCGCCCAGTTCTTGGCAGGTGGAGCCGAGCCTCCAGGAGACAGTTGTGGGCACCAAACAGGGGGTTTTGCATCATCTCCCTTTCAAGATGCATACTTTCCAGGTGAGCCCAGAGCCACGCTTCTCCAAACGCTTCGTCCTCCGGGGCCGAGGGAGGGCCCCTGCTCTCTCTGCTCAGCGGCTCTACACCCAGTCCCTTCCTGCTTCCTTCCCTGCGTGTGAACTGTGGAGCTGGAAAGGACAACATGTTTTCTAGGCAAAACGGTTCTGGGCAAAAAAAAAGAATGTTTTCATCTGCAGCTGGGGCTGCCCTGAAGGATGCTAGGCAGGGGACCAGAGAAGGTTCAGGGGCCTCTGGGGATTCTGGGGCCCCGGTGGGGAGCGAGGGTGGGTCTTCCACCTACCTCTGCAGGTAAACAGTTTCCACGCCTGCCATGAACCCAGCTCCAGCTGCGGACTTGGGAGAGGAGACAGAGTCAGTGGCAGACGCCCATTCCTCTGAAAAGGCCTGCGTGCCTCCGGTGCCTCCGGGGTGTCAGGCCCTCCGTCTAACAGGAGAGGCCCCCGTGTTCAGGCTTCAGCCTCTGCACCGCTGGCCTTTGGAGCAGATGAGCCTGTATCCAGGGGCGGCCCTGTGTCCAGCTGTTCTGCAGCACCCCGACCTCTACCCCAGGACCCCAAGTCGTGACAACAAAGAACGTCTCCAGATATTCACCAGTGTTTGG
This sequence comes from Kobus ellipsiprymnus, assembly GCA_006410655.1. Taxonomy (NCBI): domain Eukaryota; kingdom Metazoa; phylum Chordata; class Mammalia; order Artiodactyla; family Bovidae; genus Kobus; species Kobus ellipsiprymnus. Next base: position 1,063,717 of record SJYR01000179.1, on the reverse strand, counting down.
AGAACAAATTCATGACCCCGGCCCCCGCCTCCCCGCCGGACCAAGGACATAGATAAATAGTTGTAATGTGGTATAAAAATTTAGTGGTAAAGTTACATAAAAAGACTGAGTTACACAAAAGAAAGTCTAAGAGTGTTTGCCTGCATGAGAAACTGCACACAAGCGTGAGGCGTCTGTGGGCACAGAGAAGAGGCGGCCAGGGAGCCTGAGAGATCGAGACCCTCACCGCCTCTGAAAAGGATGGATATGCGCGCACTGGTGTTATTAAACTACCATTGCAGAGGCTCCTTATGTTCAAGGAGACTGTCTCATGCAAAGGACGCAGCAGATGCCAAGCTCTACGGCGCACCCTTGATGGGAACCCTGAAATGGGTGCAGTGAAGGCTGTGACCCTAATGTGAGTGATTCACTCCTTAACAGGCAGGAAGGCTGCTCTTCAGAGGACGTTTATTCATTGCCCACTGACTTCATAAAGGTCACGGCAGTATTCCTTGTACTTCTACAATTAGCCTTTAGTCATGCCGCTTTCTTACAGAAGAATCACTTAGATGGAACATAAAACTCGTGTGTGGAGGCTCAGCCTTTGATCTGGCTGGGGCGCTGTCCACACAGGACTGACGAGGTACCGTTGTGAAATTCTGAGAGGGATGAAATTCTCTGTGATGTTGGAGACAGAAAAATCATTAAGTTTTGCTGTCTGAGCTGTAGCGCCTTCAGTTTAATTGTTGGTGGTAAATCCCTTAGCTGAGTGATTCCTTTAAGGACGGCTGTTACATTAGGACAGGTGGAGATATTCCGGGGCCCGGAGAGTGCGGTGCAGGGTATAAAAGGCCTGAACATTTGATCAAATCGTAGGCTTAATCCCCTAATTGCCACTGAGAAACGGCTTCGGGAATAATTACAGAACCTAGTCCTATTCACCAGCACAGCTAATCCTTTCTAAAATCTCATGGAGCTCTTTAGTTCAACAATGTCCTGAGGCTGAGGTTGCCACAGAATTGATAGACACTTGCTTTAAAATACAGCCCTGGACACATACACACAACAAATATATTTGCTTTCAAAGAGCTCATGGCAGCTAAAGTAAGCAATGACTCAGGAATTTTTGCCTGACTCCTCGGGTGTGTAACCGAGCCCTTTCTTCTCGGGGGTGCGGGTGAACTCTTGTGAAGGGCAGACAGACTGGTGTACCTTAGACATCAGCGCCTCCAAGAAGTCATTGCTAAAGACCTAACTGAGGTCAGACAGCCTCGCTGCTGTGCCCTGTGGGTCCTGGGCCCCCTTCCTCCAGGCAGGTGCTGAACGCTGGTGTTTTAGAGCAGAGAGCAAGGCTCCGGCAGGGAAATCCCTGGAAGACAGCGAGGTCTCTGCTGACCTTGACACAGGGGTGGCCAGAGAAATCTGGGTGGGCTTCATGGGAGCGGCGAGCTAAAGCAGGAATGTCTTAGGCCACTTTTCAGAGAGTCTCCACGGACTGCCTCCTGGACTAGGCAAACCTGGGGCCGCGCAGCGGGGACGGTGCTAAGTCAGCGGACGGAGCCCTAGAATGAGCAAGGCCAGAGGGAAGACTGCATGGTTGCATCTTTAACACAAAAAAAGCAGACAGGTCAGCTCTGGTAAAAACCTGGGGTGTTTTCTTTGGAACCCCTGACCCCTGATTTCTCTGTTTTGGTACTTTCCATCAAAAGCTGCTTCTCCAGAACCATCCAGTCAGATGAGTGATGATAGCGCAGTTCATTCTGGGGTGAAACTGAGCCGAAGGGGTGAAATGGCAACGGGTGTGTGAGGGTTCCCGGAAGGAGGCTCGCGGGGCGAGAGCGGGCCGGGGCTGCAGGCAGGGCCGCCCCGGCCTCATCGTTGCTCGGTTTAGGTTGGGCCGGCCGTGAGGGGGGCGAGGCTGCCGCGCGGGGAGGCTGACCCTGGCCTCCCGGGCTCCGCAGGCGGCGGGCGGCGGCTCAGGAGCCGGTTGTGCCAAGCACAAGGCGCAGGGGCTGCCCCTGGTCTGCGGCGGTGGCCGCTGGCGTCCCCTTGGAGGGCGGCCTCGGTCACGTCGTGACCTTGCTCCCGGTCTGTGATGTCGCCGCAGGACTTCCCGGCTCTGCACGATGGGAAGGCGGAGTCTTCAGGCCGCCTGGAAGGTCAGCACATTTTAATACCTTCTTTTTCTTCCAAAATCAACCCGAGTCAGTTTCTGCTGCAGCTGAGAACGCTGCCTGGAGCGGGGATGGCCCGAGAATGGCTCCCCCAGGCGACCTCAGGGGTGGGGCCCTGGGTTGAGACGGAGGCTCAGGCAGTGAGGGCCGCAGCCTCCCGCCTCGCAGCTCCGCCTTCTGCTTGACCAGCGCGCGTCCTTGCAGCCCAGGGGGCGGGGGTGAGGGTGAGTGGGGAAGGCGGGGTCCGGGCTTCTGGGCGTGTGTGGCACCTGCTGCCTCCAGCTCTCAGCTCACATGCACTCCGTCCCCTGCACAACCCCAAGATCCTACGTCCAAGTGCCAGCCCAGTGCCAGCACAGGGCAGGAGCCCAAAGGGCGGGAGTGTCCAGGGGATGAGGGTGCTGGATGTCCTGAGACGTGGGTCGGACGTGAGGAGCCAATCCGTCCTGCATACGCATGACCTTGTCACGGCATAGACCTGACACCCTCCCAGGGTGTCCCCCAGAGTGTCCCCAGAGTGTCCCCCAGAGTGTCCCCCAGAGGACCGCAGTGCGGTCCTGACACCCATCCCAGAGTGTCCCCCAGAGGACCGCAGTGAGGATCTGACACCACCCCAGAGTGTCCCCAGAGGACCGCAGTGAGATCCTGACACCCATCCCAGACGCCCCCAGAGGACCGCAGTGAGATCCTGACACCCATCCCAGACGCCCCCAGAGGACCGCAGTGAGGTCCTGACACCATCCCAGAGTGTCCCCCCAGAGGACCGCAGTGAGGTCCTGACACCATCCCAGAGTGTCCCCCCAGAGGACTGCAGTGAGGATCTGACACCACCCCAGAGTGTCCCCCCAGAGGATCACAGTGAGATCCTGACACCATCCCAGAGTGTCCCCGCCAGAGGATCACAGTGCGGTCCTGACACCACCCCGGAGTGTCCCCCCCAGAGGATCACAGTGAGGTCCTGACACCATCCCAGACGCCCCCAGAGGATCACAGTGCGGTCCTGACACCCATCCCAGAGTGTCCCCCCAGAGGACTGCAGTGAGGATCTGACACCCATCCCAGAGTGTCCCCCCCAGAGAATGCAATGGGGAGAGGGTCCTGGGCTCTGTGGGGACAGAAATGGGGTGGAAGGCTAAGGCTCCAGCCTGATCCTGCACTGAATCTCAGCCCCGCGTGTGACCTCCCACAAGGCTACACCCAGGCACCTGACTCAGCCTCACCTGCTCACTGCAGAGTGGGCGGCCTCTTGGCGTCCCTCCCGAGATAGCTCATGAGGGACCCCATCTCAGGGCCACAGGGATGGCCGCTCCCTCCCTCCCCGGACGCGGATGTGGCCTCCAGCCCAGTCACTTGGCCACGGCAGCTTCTCTCGCTTTTAAAACAAGGGTCAGTAACAACTGCCGCGTTCTGCTTGGAGCTTTGAAGACCCACTGGACAGTCGTTTCTGTGATCCATAAATGTCTATCTTCTCACAGTGAGGAGTTATATAGAAAAGGAAGTTTTTTTCCAAAAAATTAATGAGGCCTTATTATTCTACCTATAATGATTCAGTTTTGATGATGTGACATTATGGACGTCCTACCGGATAGGACATTGGTATTGAAAGTGAGTGAAGCAGAGAAACGTCTGTGTGTCAGGTACCGTCAGCAGCGTGCCCGGTTCTGCAGGAGGGACTCCCCTTGGGTGCCACCCCCCAGCTGCGCGACGGGGTCCGTGCTGCAGTCGGACGTGGTGGCAGCGACGGAGGAGCTCTGGGTTTTCACCCTGAATCAGAGCTCCGGGGAAGCCGTGGCCCCTCCTGGGGATTCTCAGGCAACGTCAACACAAAGCACTAAGATTCTGGCCAACAGGTACCAAGGACGCAGGCCCACTCACGACCCTGAGAGGCAGACACGCCCTCCGCTGAACCCCTGGAGGAGCACAGCGCTGGCGATGATGGGCTTGAGCTGGAACCAGCTGCTGGAGCTCCCAGGCCCAGCCCGCAGAAATTGCTACAATAGCCGCTTGTTGTCTTAGGGTGCTGTGTTTGGGGTGATTCGTTATTCAGCAGCTGGTAGCTGACACGTTACCTGATTGGTCTAGGTAATCACACACACACGTGCACACATACATTCCTGGGCCCATGATTTCAACCTGATAATTCTACTGCACCCGAGAGTCCCGGCCTCAAGTTGTTCACGCAAAGGGCCCGTCCCGCCCTTTAGTTCTTCAGCGAAGACACTTTAGTCCCCACTGCCCAAGATGCACTCACCTCGTGTCAAATTTCATTATACACCAAAGAGCGGATTCTAGGAAAGAGACATTTGTGGTCTCCATGTCTCTATCAAGGAAAGACAGATACAGATGAAAGTACCTGCTCTGCCAATGAGAAAAGCCTCCCTAGGATCTCCTAAGAGAATGAATGGAGATTCCAGATGTTCTGAGCTGTGGAAAGCCTGCCAGGCAGGGTAAGGGTAATGGTTGTGTGGTGTTTTGCCTGTTGGTTAAAGAGATTCTTCTGAAGAATTTATAGTATGGCTATTATCAGAAACAAATCAAAGAACCGAAATGAGTGAACAATAACGCATATTATGAATTCTTACTCTTTGAAATATATGGGAGATTTTAATAAGAGTCCAAAGATACTGACTATTTAGTGTTTAAGTAAAGCACAGTATATAAACATATTCATAAAGATTTAAAAGATTATGCCTCGGTCTGTCACGACCTATTAAATTCTACATCCATCATTTAGTTAATCCCCAAATTCTTTGCCATCATCATGAGATGAAACACCCTTGCTCAACAAAACGATTTGCTTACTTACATAAAATGAGTCATGAAATAAAACTTTATTTCTGGTTTAGACTATAAAATCCAAAAGCTGAGTAATGCTGTCATGAAACAAAGTGCTCTACACAATAATAGTAATGATACCAGCTGAAAATATTGAGGGTGACCTAAGAAAAATCAGCAGGCAGAAACGAGACCACGTAGGTGTGCCCTAGCATCTAACGTGGGTGCTGGTCTGCGATCTGAGTCATGCAACGGCTTTCAGACAAGCTTGGCAGCTGCGTTCTGGACCTCAGTCTATCACATAGCAAAAGTCTTCATCGTAATTCCGCTCAGAAACTAGAAGGGTAGCCTGTGGGCCTTTGAGGAAGACAAGTGGATGTGGAAAATGCGGCCTTCTTTTCAGATTCTGTAGAAAAACAGATCAAACAAGTGACGCATCGGTGCAGGAAAAAGACACTTTGATCCTAATTTTACACCACCCGCCAGAATTAATTTGAGATGAGTCATAAACTAAAATGTAAAAGTCAACACCATGAAGCTTTTAAAGGAGAGCATAGGAATATCTTTGTGACTTCAGGTAAGCCAGGATTTTTCAGCCAAGGTATGGAAAACAATAATCATAAAATAAAAATGACTAGCCTTTATCAAAATTTTAAACTGGTGGTCATGAAAAAAATACCTTTAAGATAATGTTTAGGCAAGAAACATACTGGGAGAAATTATTTGCAAAACAAATAGTCACATTTTATAAAGAGCCCCTAAAACTCAATGAAAATAAAAGCCAGTGAGAGATTTTAACACTTTACAAAAGAAGGGAACCATGTGAAAAGTGCTCACCATTACCACCGACGAGGGGACTGAAGATGGAAGCTGCCATGAGGTGCCACTGCACGCCGAGGAGCGGGTCTGAGCCCAGAGTTCTCTTTCTGGCCGTGCGGTGTGGCTTACGGGCCTTACTTCCCCAACCAGGGATTGAACCTGGACCTTCAGCAGTGGAAGCACAGAGTCCTAACCACTGGACCACCAGCTCAGACAATCCCCTAAGACAAAGAAATATTGACAAGACTTAATATTGGTGAGGGTGTAAAGCCATCAGATGGAGGTATAAAATGGCACAAGTACTTTGGGAAAACATCTCGCGGTTCCCTAAAAACCAAACATACAGCTGCCTGAGACCCAGCCACCAGGCGTTTGCCCAGGAGAAATGAAAACGCGTTTCTGCAAGGATCTCCATAAGAATGTCTGTGATGGCTTTACTCACAGTAGCCAGAAGGTGAAAACCCCCATGTGTCCTTCAGCCGGAGAACGTGTAAGCTACCTGCAGTGGACTCGTCCAACAGACTGCAATCCAGACACAGAAAGCAGGGAACTGCCCACGTGTCCCTCAGTCGGAGAACGTGTAAGCTACCTGCAGTGGACTCGTCCAACAGACTGCAGTCTAGACACAGAAAGCAGGGAACTGCCCACGTGTTCAGCAGCGCACGGGAGACCAAGAGGAGTTTGCTAAATAAAGGGAGGCTCTGCACAGAGCACACGGGGTGCGCATCTGTCTGTCTCAGATTCTATAGGACAAGGTCTCCTGAGGATGGGTGGGTGGGGCTTGATACGCATCACAGAGCTTTAGGGGTCAGGGGTCACGTTCGACATCTTGATATGTGTTTGGGTCACACTAACAGCCTGGTCAAAACCCAGAGGATATGACCCTTGAGGTTTGCATTTCACTTTGAGTAACTCAGATGGTGAAGAATCTGCTTGCAATATGGGAGACGTGGGTTCCATCCCCGGGTCGGGAAGATCCCTGGAGGAGGGCGTGGCAGCCCGCTGCAGTGTTCTTGCCGGAGAACCCCATGGACAGAGGTGCGTGCTCGGCTGCAGTCCACAGGGTCACAGAGTCCAACAGGACAGAGCAGCTGAGCACACGGAGCTTACCTCAAAAGAGAAAGACTGGAAACGAGCGTCGAGTTCTCTCAGGACTAAGCGTTTACAGAGAGGAGGACACTCTTGTAATTAAAAATAAGATGCACCGGTAGCCGGCTGGAGGGGCGAGCAGAGGGCAGGCAGGCTTCACGGCAGGTGCGGCGAGTTCGCCCAGCCGGAGAGGCGGCTCTGGCGCACACGCCAGGCTTCACTGTGAAACGTGCTGGGACAGAATCTCTCCAAGGCCGTGTGTTTGAAAAACTACACTTTTTAGCATCAAATTCTCATCCAGAGTCGGTTTCTTCTTTCTTCAGCCAGCAGTGGTCTAGACGGGACGACAAAGGAAGGCCTGACCCTGTATGTCCAGCCAGCCAGCAAGCCCACACGGCCCACAGGCTCAGGCCTTGTGAAACGCCTGGACACCTCTCTAGCACTCTGCTCACCAAGCTACCTGCAGCTTATGGGTGGGAGACACAGGACAGCCCATGCAATTTATAGCTTAAAGTTCAAACATAATTAGAAAACAGTGGAGATAAACGTGAATATTTGCAGCAACCAACAAAACCTTGTTATCACAAATATGAGTAAGTTAACAAGTATATTTGCAGACTTCAGAGTGTGCTAGTGAGGAAAGGAGGCAGAGGCCAAAAGTCTGATCTGTTTTGCAAAGACTGTGTGATTTGATAACAGAAATAGAGCAAAGGCACAGGAAGCAAGCAGGGGCCACTGAAGCGCTGACCGTGAGACGGACTCAGAGCCTGAGAGATGGGAGCCTCGGTGTGGACTGGGCGGGACAGAACCGCAGCTTTCTGGGCCCTCAGATAGTCCTCCTGACGGCGCTGGGGTGGGACGAAGCCGGCTGACTGTGGTCTTGATTGGTGGGGACGCCTGAGACTGCGGAGCTGCAAAGCAGCGGGATGAGGCCCCGCAGCCCGGCTTCCAGGAGGGAGGGGAGCATTGCGTAGGCAGACCGTGGGGAGCGGGGCTGGGCCGGTGGCTCCACAGGGCTCAGCCCGGGAGTCACGCAGGTGAGTCAGGAGGAGCTGCTGGGAACGAACTCCGGAACAGCTCCGTGGGGCAGCGCCCAGGCCTGGGTGCAGTGCTGGGGTCCTGCCTCACTTCCCGAGCTGCCCTGTGACCTGGGGCAGCTCCAGTGCCTCGTCTGGAGGCCCCAAGAGACGTTCAGCATGGCAGCCTCATACCTTTCATTCAGGAGGCACCTCGAGCTGTCTGAGCCTCGAGCCCCCAGAGTTCGGGGTCCTCCTCTCTTCTCTGTGATGTTAGACTCCCTTGTGATCACAGGACAGATCGCGGGGTCTCATCACTCGGGGCGGATCACCAGGGAGATAGGCTGGGCGGGGGGCTTCCTCCATATAGGTGACGGACAGCAGGACTGGATTCAAGGCTGGAGCCTGGAGCCTCCTGGCAGCCTGAAACATCCAGAAACACCCCCAAACATCCCAAAACACCCTGAAACATCCTGAAACACCCGAAACACCCTGAAACATCCCCAAACATCCTGAAACACCCTGAAATACCCGGAAAAATCCTGAAATAGCCTGAAACACCCTGAAACACCCAGAAACACCCAGAAACATCCTGAAACACCAAAAACATCCTGAAACACCTGGAAATATCCTGAAACAGCCCGAAACAACTGGAAACATCCAGAAACACCCTGAAACAGCCCAAAACACCCGGAACATCCTAAAACAGCCCCAAACACCCAGAAACATCCGGAAACACCCGGAAATATCCCGAAACACCCGGAAACACCCTGAAACATCCTGAACCACCCGGAAATATCCCGAAACACCCGGAAACATCTGGAAACATCTGGAAACATCCTGAAACACCCCGAAACAGTCTGAAACAGCCCAAAACACCCAGAAACATCCTGACACACCCTGAAACACCCTGAAACATCCCCAAATACCCTAAAACAGCCCCAAACACCATGAAACATCCTGAAACAGACCGAAACAGCCTGAAACAGCCCAAAACACCCCGAAACACTCTGAAACACCCCAAAACATCCTGAAACACTCCGAAACAGCCTGAAACACCCGGAAATATCCCCAAACACCCTGAAACATCCCGAAACACTCTAAAACAGCCCCAAACGCCCTGCCCTGTGAAGGCCTTGCACCCAGAGTGTCAGCAGGTGCTAACAGCTGTGAGAAATCCCCGTGGATGCCTGCAGACCCCACCAGGGTTTCTCAGAACTCAGCCGCACAGCCCTCAGAGTCTCCTCAAGGGAGGAACATTCTGAAGTCATGGGGGTCAGGTTTCCCCTGACCTGAAGCAAAACTTGCCATGAGGCTCGGAGAGATTGAGAACCTCGGGCAGGTCACACACTGTCTGGGTGCCACAGCCAGGATGTGAATGACAACGTCCAGCCTGTGGTCATCACCCGGAGCACCACCTGCTCCGCCATCTAAGTGGAATAGGTCTGCAGACCCAGACATGATGGTGAACGCTCACCAAATGAAGGCCCGGAGACAGACTTCACGTAAAGCAGCAGATGGCGGCAGAACCAGGCTGTCCCCAGAGAAGGAAGCCCCACCTCCGCTCACCGCTACAAGGCACTTTGAGACCAGCCCCTCTGCCCTCCACCACTGGCAGGAGAAGCCAGAGCCGGGCACCAGCAGGCACGTCGTGGCGCAGGCCCGCACCATCCCCCGGCCCGCGGTGACCGCAGAGCCCCAGCTCCTGAAGGCGAGGCTGAGCTGGGCTGGAGAGGGCTGTTTGTGTGGATGTCAGTCTGGAACAACGGCCGCCGTGGGTGAGGAAGCTCAGAACCAGACCAGACGCCCTGCGTCCGAGCCCCAGCAGATGCTTAGGCCCTCCGTGGGCTCTGGCCCCTGCACCCTGGCGCCTCCAGCTCCTGGCTCTGGGCGGGGCCCAGGGACTGGCCCCAGCAGATGCTCTCTGCGTGGACACTGTCCTGCAGCCTGGAGGATGGGCGACCGGGAGCCAGAGGCCCCAGAACGGTGTCGGATTCACAGGGACCTTGGTGTGGGGTGGTGGCGCTTCACTCTTGGCCCATAAAACAACACTTTCTTATATTTTCTTTCTAAACAGAAATGATTTCTTCTGTGTTACTTGGTCGCTCAACCAGGAAAGAGGAACTCTTTCTACCCTTTATCATCTGCTGTTTACCCAGTGCAAGAGGCAGTGCCCAGCTCCTGGAAAGTCCCGTGAACAAACTGGAAATTCTGGCTCCTGGGGGATCTGTTCACAGAATTTTATTTTCACTGGTTGTCGAGAGAATGGTTAAGATTGCCTAGTTTTGGGTTTCCATTTTTGTGTGTTTTGTTTAAAACAACTGCAAATTTGTGTTAGAGCAGTAGAATTAAGATAATCTTCAAAACACCCAGAAACATCCTGACACACCCTGAAACACCCTGAAACATCCCCAAATACCCTAAAACAGCCCCAAACACCATGAAACATCCTGAAACAGACCGAAACAGCCTGAAACAGCCCAAAACACCCCGAAACACTCTGAAACACCCCAAAACATCCTGAAACACTCCGAAACAGCCTGAAACACCCGGAAATATCCCCAAACACCCTGAAACATCCCGAAACACTCTAAAACAGCCCCAAACGCCCTGCCCTGTGAAGGCCTTGCACCCAGAGTGTCAGCAGGTGCTAACAGCTGTGAGAAATCCCCGTGGATGCCTGCAGACCCCACCAGGGTTTCTCAGAACTCAGCCGCACAGCCCTCAGAGTCTCCTCAAGGGAGGAACATTCTGAAGTCATGGGGGTCAGGTTTCCCCTGACCTGAAGCAAAACTTGCCATGAGGCTCGGAGAGATTGAGAACCTCGGGCAGGTCACACACTGTCTGGGTGCCACAGCCAGGATGTGAATGACAACGTCCAGCCTGTGGTCATCACCCGGAGCACCACCTGCTCCGCCATCTAAGTGGAATAGGTCTGCAGACCCAGACATGATGGTGAACGCTCACCAAATGAAGGCCCGGAGACAGACTTCACGTAAAGCAGCAGATGGCGGCAGAACCAGGCTGTCCCCAGAGAAGGAAGCCCCACCTCCGCTCACCGCTACAAGGCACTTTGAGACCAGCCCCTCTGCCCTCCACCACTGGCAGGAGAAGCCAGAGCCGGGCACCAGCAGGCACGTCGTGGCGCAGGCCCGCACCATCCCCCGGCCCGCGGTGACCGCAGAGCCCCAGCTCCTGAAGGCGAGGCTGAGCTGGGCTGGAGAGGGCTGTTTGTGTGGATGTCAGTCTGGAACAACGGCCGCCGTGGGTGAGGAAGCTCAGAACCAGACCAGACGCCCTGCGTCCGAGCCCCAGCAGATGCTTAGGCCCTCCGTGGGCTCTGGCCCCTGCACCCTGGCGCCTCCAGCTCCTGGCTCTGGGCGGGGCCCAGGGACTGGCCCCAGCAGATGCTCTCTGCGTGGACACTGTCCTGCAGCCTGGAGGATGGGCGACCGGGAGCCAGAGGCCCCAGAACGGTGTCGGATTCACAGGGACCTTGGTGTGGGGTGGTGGCGCTTCACTCTTGGCCCATAAAACAACACTTTCTTATATTTTCTTTCTAAACAGAAATGATTTCTTCTGTGTTACTTGGTCGCTCAACCAGGAAAGAGGAACTCTTTCTACCCTTTATCATCTGCTGTTTACCCAGTGCAAGAGGCAGTGCCCAGTGCCTGGAAAGTCCCGTGAACAAACTGGAAATTCTGGCTCCTGGGGGATCTGTTCACAGAATTTTATTTTCACTGGTTGTCGAGAGAATGGTTAAGATTGCCTAGTTTTGGGTTTCCATTTTTGTGTGTTTTGTTTAAAACAACTGCAAATTTGTGTTAGAGCAGTAGAATTAAGATAATCTTTTTCTTTTGTTCTTGTTCCCTTTTTTTATTCTAAAAAACAAAATATGCTAAGGGAAAACTGAATACAAGAATAAAATATCCATAAAATAAACATTAAAAAAAAATAAAACTTGTGTCAGTGGGGCCGAGTGCTTTGGGGCGAACTTGTCAGGCATGTCAGTGAGAGAAAAATGAAGCAGAGAGAAACAGTCCTTCTCAACTGTACAGCTTGTCCGAGAATCGTTAACGTGCATTCTCTAGAATGCGCCCCACGTGCATGAGTGACCCTGGCGGTGACCTTTGCAAGACAGCTGGTCAGGGTGTTTCCCGCCCACCGGCGGGGCAGTCCCTTCGTAGTGTAGGTGCTGGTCAGTTGCTCACTCCCCGGGACAAGAGTCCTGTGAAGGCAGGAGCCCTGGGCACCTGGGTCCAAGTCAAGCCAGAGGGTGGTGGCAGGACGGCAGGTGAGCTGAGAGTGGCCGGATGCAGGGTAGACGGCAGAGAGCCTGAGCCGTGCGGGTATCACGCGGCTGCCCTGCTTAGGTGCTGGTCAGTTGCTCACTCCCCGGGACAAGAGTCCTGTGAAGGCAGGAGCCCTGGGCACCTGGGTCCAAGTCAAGCCAGAGGGTGGTGGCAGGACGGCAGGTGAGCTGAGAGTGGCCGGATGCAGGGTAGACGGCAGAGAGCCTGAGCCGTGCGGGTATCATGCGGCTGCCCTGCCGGAGCCTGCAATCCTGGCAGGTCCCCTGGACTCCCTGCCTCCATTTTCTCTGTCAAACAGGAAGATATCAACGACTCAGATCACCTCCTCCCCCTGCTTGGCCTGAGAACCCGGACAGTGAGCTGCCCTGCTTGCAGAAGGAGCAACAGACAGAAGGACCAGCCCCTCGGGATCGGGGGTGGGGTGCTGTTCCCCACCGCGCAGGACATACTCTCAGGAAGCAACAGACAGAAGGACCAGCCCCCTCGGGAGCAGGACTGGGGTGCTGTTCCCAGCTGTTCAGGACATACTCTCAGGAAACAACCGCCCCACTTCTCCGCACATTCCATTTTGCACTTTTGGAAAATCCATCCCTGGATACGAAGTGTCCCTCAAGCTGGTTGTGCCACACTCAGCTCACTGGGGGTGAGGAGCCAGCCACACTCACAGGCACTGGCCTTGGAATCCCTTGACTGGGCACAGGGATTGTTCTCAGACGGCACTTAGAGCTTTCCGAGGCATTTACAGGTGTCGTTCTCCCTAGGAGCCTTGCGCACCATACCAATTTATGACAGAGTCGGGCGGAGGGACGGGGCCAGAGCGGAGGCACCCCACCAGCACCCCATCAAACCTGCAAACCACACAGGTCACTCCTGGCCTCCCCCAGAGTCCAGCAGACTCAGGCCTGGCCTCTGGAGCCCAACCATCTGGGCTCACCCTCCTGGATACTCCCCAGCCTCTGGCCCCACCCCACGCACGGCTCCTGCTCCTCACCCTGAACGGAGCCCGCCTGGCAGCCCCTGAGTAGCCTCTGTCCACTCTTGAGCACAGGGGTCACTGCAACGCGGGCCTGGAGGCAAAATGACCTCCCGCACCCTGGCCCCAGGCCCCGCACCTGTCTCGCGGGAGATGAACTCCCCCGGCAGGAACAGGTGCTCCCGCCTCCCCTCTGGCCCTGCCCTGGGACCCAGCTGAGCTGACGGAGTGGGGGTGAGCACCTGGAGCCCCTGCCCAGGAGGCGCTGCTGTGGGCGCTCGGCTCCGAGCGGGCCTCAGGCAGGTCTGACGGGCGCGGAGCCCCTGCAGGCCGCCCACTTACGATTCTCTGGGCTGAAGCGCCCACGACTGGCCTGGCTGTCCAGCCAACGTGGACCTCAGGCATGAAGCCCGGTCGTCACTGCCGAATTCCCTCCTCTGTGTCCCCTGGTCACTGCCAGCGCCTTGGCCTGCCTCCGGGCGCCGCCCCCAGCTCCCTACTCTTCATCCAAAGGCTCTGCTGGCCGCCCGTCCTGCAGAAACAAAGTCCAGGTCCCGGGCCCACTGCCGATACCGGCTGACCTTCGTCTGCATCTGCGCGGTCCCGGAGTGTCCGGACCAGACCCTCGGCTGTCCAGACGTGCGTGTGCAGGGACAGGAAACGGACACACGGCCCTCACTGCCCCCGGAAGGCATCTGAGGCTCCCAGCTACTGCCCGGGCAGCGCGGTCCCGGGACCTCCCGCCGAGCCGGGCCTGGTGGAAGAGCACCGGGAGCCTCTCTGGGCTGCCCAGCACCAGTGAGGAGAAGCGGGCCTCAGCCCCCGTGGGCTCATGCATTCTTCAGAAGGAGAGTTCCCGAGCATCCCTCCTCTGGGGACAAGCAGACCCTGCTTGAGAAACCCCGGGAGAAGCTCCGTCAGGCAAGGCACCCAGGAACCCTGGGGACCAGATCTGCCCTGGGGTGGCGCGGGGCGCCGGGGGCGGGGGAGCTCAGCCATGACCCTCAGCAGCGCTGGGGGAGGGAGGCCGTGACGGGGCGGTTTAACCTCGTGGTCCCTGAGCCCGGCGATGCACGGAGATTTGGGTGGGGGCCGGGCCCTGGAGGTAGGTGGACCGCCCAGCGTCGACAGCTGGCAGAGCCCCCCAAGGCTCCAAGAAGTGCCCAGGGCTGAGAACGAGATGCTCCCCGCCCTGGCGCGCTCCCCGAGGCTCAGCATCTAGGTCGTGGGGCGGAGCGTCGGGCGCTCCTCCTGACGCGGCTCCAGCTCAGCTGCGGACGCTGACGCACGACGGGCTGGCGGTCATAGTCACACTGCTCTTGGAAACACCTCGTAGATGTTTCTGCAGGAACTTTCTCCTGAAAGTCCTGGTGTCCCAGGGAAGCCGGACTCAGCCCCCCACCCCGTCCCGGCTGCCCCCCCGCCGGACACGCGTGTGACTTGGAGTGCCGCTGTGTGCCTGCGATGCGTGGTCGCCCAGGTGACCGGTTCCATCACGGAAACTTACCTTCGAGCGTTTGTCAGTATTTACTCATGCCTGAAAAGCAGGTAGAAAGCCATTTGCTTTCTCTCTGTTTATGGAAACTGTTTTAAAAATAACTGAATTGTGTCAGATTTAAAAAAAAAAAAAACAGCCTAATGCAACGGTGCTGGGCTGACTGGCCCTGAATGAGCAGTCAGGAGAGCTGGGGGCTTGAAGGGACCTTGAAAACCATGAGCCAACAGCTGCCTTCTTTCCAGGTGAGGCCAGGGTCAGAGGGGCCTCCTGTAGCAGGGGATGCTGCCAGGAGCCGAGACAAGTCAGGTGTCCAGGAGATAAGACCACAGAAGCTTCCGGAGACCAAACGCTTTTCCCATGGTCACACAGCAGCTCTGGCATTTGAGTCCAAGTTCAAAGTCACTCCAGAGCCTTTGCTGATCTACTGAAGACAGCTCCCCAGGCGCTGTCTACCTGAAGTCCTGTTCCTCCCACCTTTCAGATTGACTCCAGTGCCCAGGGACTCCACCCACCAGCCAGGCAGCTCAGCTTTCTGCTCCGCAAAGCAGAGTCCACCACCAAGGGGTTCACTTGGGACCCTCCCCGTCCCCTCTGGCTAAGACATCGATTCCCTAGAGCCCCGTAGCAGGAGCTGATGCTGGCCCCTGCACAGGTGCCCCATCCCTCAATGCCCAACTGTCCCGAGTGAGGACTACACTTCCCATCTCCTGTATCCGGGTGTGGCCACAACAGTGCTTTCCGGTCAAGGAGATTCAAGCAGAGTTGCACATGTACCTCTCGGGAAATGTTGCATGCAGAGAAGAGAGGCCTCCTTCCTGCCTCTTTCTCCTTCCTGCTGGCTGGAATGTGGATGTGATGGCAGGAGCACTGGCATCCACTGTGGACAATGCAGTCTAGGGAGTGGCAAAACAGACCGCGGGGCAGAGCCTGGGCCTCGGAGGGCCCGCTGGAATAGCCATGACAGCCCTGGACTGACCCCAGCCCATCTTCCAACTTTTGGGGGACACTTCAAGCATTTTTTGTTTGAGTCACCATTAATTTGATAGAAAATTCATCTATTTTTCTAATGGACTATTTTTCTAATGGATAACTCATCTAATTTTCTAATAGATACAGGCAACAACGGATGTGAGAGTTGGACCGTAAAGAAGACTGACCACTGAAGAATTGGTGCTTTCAAGCTGTGGTGTTGGAGAAGACTCTTGAGAGTCCTTTGGACTGCAAGGAGATCAAATCAGTCCATCCTAAAGGAAATCAACCCTGAATATTCACTGGAAGGACTGATGCTGAAGTTAAAACTTCAATACTTTGGGAAGGGATGGGAAGACCCAACTCATTAGAAAAGACCCTGATGCTGGGAAAGATTGAGGGCAACAGGAGAAGGGGGTAACAGAGGATGAGATGGTTGGATGGCATCATCGACTCAATGGACATGTTTCAGCAAATTCTGGGAGACAGTGAAGGACAAGGAAGCCTGGTGCGCTGCAGTCCCTGGGTCACAAAGAGTCAGACACGACTGGAGAGGATTAGCGCATCCACATGCGCAAAGAAGAGAAGAGGACTAATTCTGTGAGGTCAGACACAGCGATTCTGCGGTTCACTGGGTCATCTACAGAAGAGTGGGCCACAGGGAAGAACTTCCCCCGAGAATTCCCTCTTCAACACCATCTTCTTTGACTTCAGCCTTTAGGATCCTCTGGGCCCACAGCCCTTTCCAGGCTTTGGATGGACGCTGACCTCTGTGTCTGTGAAACGTGAGGCAACGACCTCCGACCCATGAAGGTGAAGAGCCCGGGTGTAGGCTGCGCCCCGAGGAGCCGTCGGGCCGCTGCAGGGGAGCAGCTTGCTGGGACCCCGGCCCAAAAGCCCCCTGTGGCCCCAGGGAGCCCCTGCCCGGCCACCTGGGGACCCTCAGCGGCTGGCGGTGTGGTCATGGCACCCTGACCAGCGCTGAGTGGGGCGAGCTGAGTGTCCTCCCCCAGAGGCTGCCTGACCCCGAACGGGGAGGAGACAGAACCTCAGGGCCCCCCGGCAACAGGGCCCATCCCCCACCGGAGAAAGATGAGAGGCAGAAGACGAAGCTGTCCTTTGGGGCCTTGAGCCACTCCGTCCACACCGGCCTGTCTGTCTGCACCCACCCTGCCGGCCCCTTGCTCCATTCTGCAGAGACGAGCGCTCTGCCCTGCCTCTCCAGACCCCCACCCGGGAGCCCACCCTCCAGAAGGGCACGCGGGGCACACACCTTGCTCCCTGGGCAGCCGGAGGACCATCCCTGGGGGTCATGAAGTCAAGTCACCATGTCAGGGGCAAACTTTCCCTTCCTTTTTCTTTTGGAGAAAGAATAGAATGGAATGAAAGACTAGACAACCTCTGAGTCATCGCGTATACAGGGTAGGAAGGTTAAGTTTCGATTCTTAAGACTTCTGTTTCAGTCGTGTGTGTGTGCGTGCACACACCGATGTGTGCACCCATGCAGGCCCCCAGTTTAAACCCAGTGTCTCCGCTGGAAATCTGAAGGTCAGCTCTCGGGTGGTCCACAGAGGACAACGGCAATGGCTTTCTGCAGAGCTGGGGACTCACAGGGGAGAAACGAAACCACTGGGCACAGAGGACCCAGCATCAGGCCTGGCCGTGCTGCGGGCGCCCAGCCAAGCCTCAGAAGTCTTTGAGCTCCTTCCTCATTTGCAAAATGATGATGGTGATTCCCGCTCTGCCTGCTCCCCGGGATCTGGGCAGCGCGGATGGAGCAAGAGTTGCTACACACTGTACATGGCGCAGAACAAGGCTGACTGGGGCGTTGTGAAAGTCTGTGAAAGCCCGGTCGACGGTGGGAAGCTCAAGCCAAGAGGGAAAGAGACGCCTACCAGGGTGGCTTGGGAGCCACCGGGGCGCGCCCCCCAGTTCCCCAGCGAACGGCTGGGCAACACAGTCCAGCGGACGCCTCAGGGACCCTTTGCCACAGCGAGTCTCAGCCACACAAGCAGAGGAGGCCTATGCATCGCGGTGCTGCCCGAGGCCCCGGCCAGGCGTCCGGCATTGACCGGCTGGCTCCAGTTCGCCCCACCCCATGGGGCTGCGTCCTCCCTGGGCGGGCGGGCGGCGACGCTCTGTGCCCGCCTGGCTCTGGCGCCAGGGCTGGGGTGCCCGCCACTGCACGGAGACTCTTGCAAAACACTGGCTCTCCCGTCTCGCTGCTGAGTCACAGACTAAAGAATGAAGAAACGCTCCTGGATGAGAAACAAGGAAAAAAGAAAAGAAAGCTAGGATGATGTGTTCTTGGACCACAGCTCCCAGTCAGTTTACACTTGGAGCAAAGTCAACACACAGATCTCTGCGTATTGTGTAAGCTGTTAAAGGACCAAAAAATGCATCTGTTTTCTTTTTTCTGGTTAAAAGATAATAGACACACAAAAGTCAAATCATAAACGTGGTTCCCAAGAAGGGAATGTAGGTGTTTCAAAGCTAACGCATCTTTCCAAACTTTTCCCTTTAATGGAACTGATAGGTGGTGCACACAAACGGAGGCGCTGGACAGATGGGCCTCTGGTTCCTGTCGCCGTCAGGGAGCCTCGCCCGTGGCAGCTGCTGCAGGCGGGGGCACTGCACCATGTCGCCGTGTGCTCACGAGGACGCCCTTGTGTGGATGAAGTGCGACTCACTGATCAGTCTCACTTAGGGGTGTTTAAAAGGCTCCTGAGTGTTTCCATTGAGATAGTTTACACAGGGGTGCACACCGTGGACATCTAAGGTATAAAACATGCTGATTTGATCCAGCTATGATCCATAGATGATGCTGTGAAAGTGCTGCACTCAATATGCCAGCAAATCTGGAAAACTCAGCAGTGGCCACAGGACTCAGTTTTCATTCCAATTCCAAAGAAATGCAACCCCAGAGAATGCTCAAACTACCACACAAGTGCACTCATCTCACATGCTAGTGAAGTAATGCTCAAAATTCTCCAAGCCAGGCTTTAGCAATACGTGAACCATGAACTTCCAGATGTTCAAGCTGGTTTTAGAAAAGGCAGAGGAACCAGAGATCAAATTGCCAACATCCGCTGGATCATGGAAAAAGCAAGAGAGCTCCAGAAAAATATCCGCTTTACTGACTATGCCAAAGCCTGTGACTGTGTGGATCACAATCAACTGTGGAAAATTCTGAAAGAGATGGGAATACCAGACCACCTAACCTAAACCTGTATGCAGGTCAGGAAGCAACAGTTAGAACTGGACATGGAACAACAGACTGGTTCCAAATAGGGAAAGGAGTACGTCAAGGCTGTATATTGTCACCCTGCTTATTTAACTTCTATGCAGAGTACATCATGAGAAACGCTGGACTGGAAGAAGCACAAGCTGGAATCAAGATTGCCGGGAGAAATAGCAATAACCTCAGATATGCAGATGACACCACCCTTATGGCAGAAAGTGAAGAGGAACTAAAGAGCCTCTTGATGAAAGTGAAAGAGGAGAGTGAANGAGTCAGGGCCTGTCTGCGTTTCCAGCGTGAGGGCAAACGGCCAAATCACCCGGCGGAGGTGGAGTGCTGGGTCCCACCGGCCCAGCACTGGCTTCCCACACCTCACCCACAGGGGTTGTTAGCAACGCCTCCACCTTTGCCCCACTCCAATAGGCAACAAATAGCGTTTCCCTGCGGTTTCCATCACGCGTGTGATGCCGGTGAGGTGGGAACTCGTGAACGTGCCCCATTGTCAGCAGCCCTGCGCCCCTGGCAGAGATGTCAGAGCGCACACACCAGGCGCTCACCCAGCTCCTCACAGAATCGACTCTTCCAACCTCAGGACAGCCCTGCAGGCGGGTACCTCCTGCCCCCGTTCCACAGAGAACGACCAGGGCTCAGCAAGTCTCACGTGCCGAAGATCGTGGGGCCAGACAACAGTGACCTAGGACTCAGGCCGGTGGGCCCGTCCTGAGACGAGTCCTCCAGCCAGGCTGCGCTTCCATTTACCTCCGGTGTGAGCGGGCTACGGATGCTTTAACCCGGGGTGTTGTGTTTACGCCCTTTGCCCACTTTACAATTAGAGTGCTCGTCTTTTTCTCATCGATTAGCCGCGACGCGTTACATGGTAAGAATAGTCAACTGTCTCTTTCGGCTACTGACTGTCTCTCTGTGGAAAGTGCTTACCCCCACCTTGCAGCCTTCGTTTCTGCTCATGCTCAGTGTGGGCACCCGGGCGAGGCTGGGCACCTGGCACAAGACGCTGACGTGCCCAGGATGTGGGCAGGCTGGCGAGCCGGGCATCAGATGCCGCTGGTGGCTCGGTCACGGAGCCCAGGAGGCCGGCGGTGAGACCCGGGGGTGGGAGGGGGGAAAGGGCAGGCTGATCAGGGACAGGCTGCCCCCTCCACTGGCTCAGCTGCCGAGTCTCTTTTTCTGTGATGAGTGCCAGCGCCCCCCGCCCCGCCCCCACCAAGAAGTGGCTTTTATCGCTTGGGATGGTTCCAACGGGGCTAACCCTCTTCTCTTTGGAAACTTAAATCTCCCTTTATTGAAGCAGAGGCTAAGCTTTGGTGACAGACTGTCCTCCAGGAAGCGGGGCACGTGTGAAGGAGGGGTGTGGGGTCAGAGGCCAGTCTGCACCCCCGCCCTGGGCGTGTGGCTGCGTGGAGGCGTGCTCCAGCCTCTTGGCCTCAGGGTCCCGTCAGCACAGGGACGGGACACGGTGGCCTGGAAACGAGCGCAGAGTGTCGGGCCCCATGGTCCGCGAGTCTCGGCAGACGGCACGGCCTCCTCTGTCCCCCAGGGCCCAGAGAGCCGGGCTCATGGGGAGCAGGGCCCCGTGGGCCTGGGAGGGCGTGCAGCTGCTCTGGCTTGTGGCCCTGCTCTGAGCTGGGACTCCAGCCTGTGGGCCTCCTAAACCACCCTCAGGATGGCGCCCGAGCTCACGGACCCCAGAGGCTGCGGGCCCCTCTGTCTGCCGTCCATGCCAGGGACCCCAGGGCTCGTCCAGAGCCATCCTGTGGCCCCAGGGAATTCTGTTGTTCCCTTCAATTACACGGGACTACAGAATCGAAATTCACAAAGAGGGTCTCAAACACATCAGAACTCCTCCAAGGCAGCTGAGAACAGTGACCCACACAGTTCACCGTCAGGACCAAGAGGAGCCCCTCATCAGCTGATTCCTGGTCAATCAACCCACAAACGCTGGTCACTTCCCAGCCACCCATCCGGCCCCAGGCTCTGCTGAGTCTAGCTCTGCTCCTCCTTCCAAAGCACCGCAGGCTGGACGGACACATTCCCGCCCCGTCTCAAGCCCCGCTCCCAGCAAAGGAGGAGGCGCACAGCCAGGCAACGACCGAAGCGCAGTCCAGGTTGGGTGCACCTGCGCCGCCTGGCCACTGCGCCCGCCATGCCCAATGCGCCTGCTGCACCCGAGCCCCCTACCTGTTGATGTCCTCGGTGCCCCTCAAATCCACCGAGAGCACAGCTCCGTCCTGGTGTCCCCCAAAGGGAGCCCAGCTGAGGCTGCAGATACCTGCAACCCCGACACCCAGAAGGTGGAACCAGACGTCGGCTCGCCCCACAGACAGCCCCCACTGGTGCCCCCAGCTCACGAGAAGCCCTCAGTCGATGGAGGACAGCATCTCATCTCGGCAGATGGAAGTCATGGCTGAGTGCACACCAGGCAGCTGGGCGCCTGGGCGCTGGGCACCCACCCTCCCCTGGGGCGGTCATGGCGGCCTCAGCAGTGGGCACTGCCCTCCCCCTCCCCCGGGGCGGTCATGGCGGCCTCAGCAGTGGGCACTGCCCTCCTCCTCCCCCGGGGCGGTCATGGCGGCCTCAGCAGTGGGCACTGCCCTCCCCCTCCCCTGGGGCGGTCATGGCGGCCTCAGCAGTGGGCACTGCCCTCCTCCTCCCCCGGGGCGGTCATGGCGGCCTCAGCAGTGGGCACTGCCCTCCCCCTCCCCCGGGGCGGTCATGGCGGCCTCAGCAGTGGGCACTGCCCTCCTCCTCCCCCGGGGCGGTCATGGCGGCCTCAGCAGTGGGCACTGCCCTCCCCCTCCCCTGGGGCGGTCATGGCGGCCTCAGCAGTGGGCACTGCCCTCCTCCTCCCCCGGGGCGGTCATGGCGGCCTCAGCAGTGGGCACTGCCCTCCCCCTCCCCCGGGGCGGTCATGGCGGCCTCAGCAGTGGGCACTGCCCTCCTCCTCCCCCGGGGCGGTCATGGCGGCCTCAGCAGTGGGCACTGCCCTCCCCCTCCCCTGGGGCGGTCATGGCGGCCTCAGCAGTGGGCACTGCCCTCCTCCTCCCCCGGGGCGGTCATGGCGGCCTCAGCAGTGGGCACTGCCCTCCCCCTCCCCCGGGGCGGTCATGGCGGCCTCAGCAGTGGGCACTGCCCTCCTCCTCCCCCGGGGCGGTCATGGCGGCCTCAGCAGTGGGCACTGCCCTCCCCCTCCCCTGGGGCGGTCATCCTGGGCGAATCCAGACCATGCACGGGGCGGGGGGCATCTGCAAGGCTGGATAGAGAACCGAAGAAGAGCTGCAATTGCGACGCTTCCCAGACTTTGCAGGGCTGGGAGAGCTACGGCTTCCAACCAGCCGCAGTGGACACGTCTGCTCGAACACCCAGGGCCGTAGGCGGAGATGCCAGAAGTGGCGCATCTTAGTAACGGGACTGACTCCAGACTAGTCTAGAGCTGCCCTGAAAGGGGCTTAAGAACAAAGCCGGTGCGGACTCGCAGGCATGGGGGTGGGCGGCGGGGGCACGGACATGGGGGCTGTCTCTTATACACATCTAGATGTGTATAAGAGACAGCCCCTGGGGCGGTCATGGCGGCCTCGGCAGTGGGCACTGCCCTCCCCCTCCCCCGGGGCGGTCATGGCGGCCTCAGCAGTGGGCACTGCCCTCCCCCGGGGCGGTCATGGCAGCCTCAGCAGTGGGCACTGCCCTCCCCCTCCCCTGGGGCGGTCATGGCGGCCTCGGCAGTGGGCACTGCCCTCCCCCTCCCCCGGGGCGGTCATGGCGGCCTCGGCAGTGGGCACTGCCCTCCACCTCCAGCCTACTCCTGGGGCCTTCCTCCTGCTCAGCTCACCCGTGCTCTTGGTGATAACGCAGCCCTCAGGCCGCACGTCCTCCCCCGGGGCGGTCATGGCGGCCTCAGCAGTGGGCACTGCCCTCCCCCGGGGCGGTCATGGCGGCCTCGGCAGTGGGCACTGCCCTCCCCCTCCAGCCTACTCCTGGGGCCTTCCTCCTGCTCAGCTCACCCGTGCTCTTGGTGATAACGCAGCCCTCAGGCCGCACGACAGGAGGCAAAACCCATCCCAGCTTTAGGAGGAAGCCAGGAAATGCAGTCCAAACCAGTGTCACCCAGACGTAGGATCAGAACAAACCGACAAGGTGGGTTGGAGCGCAAACTGCACGCACTCACGTTCAAGGGCACGGACACCAAGGTCGGCTTGCCCGCTCTCCACCGGGGGTTGCAAAGGCTTCAGAGCATTCATGACGGAAACACGGATGTTTCAGGCTGAAGATTCTCTTTGGGATAATGCAGTCCGATTCCTATGCTTAACTGCTGACAGAACTAATGTCCAAATAGTAGGTTGAGTGCCCTGATGGGCCGGTAAATGCGAAAAAATGGCCAAAAATCAGGTGCCTCCAATCACGCCTCACACACACACTTCCAGTTCTTCATGTACATACACCCACCCACACGCACACCTGCACACATGTACACGTACACACACACGCATGTTCACACATGTGCAGGGCACTTGCAGGCACCCGTGCTCAGGCATACACGTAGACACATATTCATGCTCACACACCACATACACGTGTGCACACACACACCTCCCCTCTTCAGGCAGGAGAGCCACGCCAGTGGCACGCAGACCGGGAGCTCCAGAGGTGACCCTGTGCCCCGGCGGGCCTGGCTCACTTTCAGCTTTGCACTTGCCCCTGAACGTCAGTGGACGCTCAGACCAGCAGCAGCGTCGAGCCGTGAAGTAACTGTGGCTAAAACATTCAGAAAAGGCCGGTCCTGGTGCCCAGGGCAGAGACCCAGCGCGTCCGGGGGAGGCTGGGCAGGAGACATTGGTGTAGAGTGCAGGGGTCTTGGTCAGTCTGGGGCCGAGACCCCCAGCACCCTTGGCTCGGGGCAGCGGGCCGGCCGGCCTCACTGGGTCCAGGTCCACAGGGGCGCCGCCCCGAGTGGATGAGGTGCTGAAGCTCTGCTGTTGCCTCTGAGCCCAAAAGTCGAGTGCAGACAGACAGGCAGCAGTGGTCACCACACCCGGCGGAGGAAAGCGCCGTCCTGCCCGCTCCTTCCCCAAACGCCGGGTCTGCAGCTTCCCCAGCGCCGCAGCCCAGCTGGAGGAGAGCCGTGCATAGGAAGCTGCCGAAAGCTTCTCAAAGCTCGCCTGACGTGAGCCTTGAGAGGAAGAGCCCTCCCTTCCTGGAGGCTCCTGGAGGCTCCTGACACGTCCTCTGCTGCAGAGCGGCCTTCCGAGGAGCCGCCAGGCGTACCCTCTCCCTGGCGCTCAGTGCGCAGAGGGCAACGGTGCCCCCGACCAGCTGAGCGCCTGGCCCGGGAGCGCCTGGCCCAGAGCGCTTCCCTCCTGCCTGTTAGTCCAGGCGAGCCCTGCAGCTGCTGGAGAGGCTGCAAGGCTGCTGCTCTCGGGGCTCAACCCAGACGCAGGGAGCGGTCCGAAGCCTGCCCCCCATGCCTCTGAACCCCAGCCTCGCGGCACCACAGGACGTGTCTCAGGACCCGCTCAGACACTCGGAGCTAGCAGGGTCAGCCCCCAAAGGCCCCTCGGCTCACACATGTCCTGGGCTCTCGAGGACCATCGGGCCCCTTGGCCCAGGCCGAGCATCACCAAGCCCCCTGTAAATGTTCTGGCAGCGAGCTGAACTCTCACGAGGCTGCTGCCGTGGGCAGGCCAACTTCCCTCACTCACAAGCTCCTCAGGGAAGATACAGGAACGGGCACAGAGCAGGCGGCCACTGCTCGCCGAGCCCCTGCGGTCCTGGCCACTTGCTGAGCATCGTTCTAAGCTGACGTCTCTGAGCACGCTCAGGCTTCATTTAATCCTCACTCCAACCCTTTCTTATTCCCCCAGTGAGGCAACAGCTGCTGAGAGATAAGAAACCAGACAAGACTGTGGGACCCGAAAGGGTGGGGGCCCCAGCCAGACCCACCCTAAGGTCCCCAGGCTCACGGCGGAGCCCCTAATGGCACCCGCGCTCACTTCTCTCACCATCACCCGCCCCGTCCTCACGGGACTAGGATGAGGATCGGGCGTATCAAAGCAGACAGAGAGCACCCCACACCCACAGGCACGTCTGTGCAATGGTGGAAGGGCCTTCTGGACGCCCTGCCCGCAGAGCGGAGGCAGCATCCGTGGACACACCCCCCAAGGATGCACCCTCCGTGGACGCAGCCTCAGTGGACACAACCCGAAAGACACAGTCCTGTGCCTGCCCCCATACAGGGGCAGTGGCACCACAGGACCATCCGTGTCGCGGACTGACCTGAAAAGCTGAGCTTGCCTCATGAGGAGGGCGGGTGCCTTCCCCCCGGCAGCCCGGCTTGAGCCCAGCTTCAGCTAGAGCACAGCTTTGAAAGGAACAGGTATGGAGGGATATAATTCAGCATGGCCTCCTTCCAGTGCGTACAGATGTGACAACTTTGCCTTGAGCAAGTCTAAAAACACTCCACGTTTTACTGGAGCTCCAAGTTGTCATCATAATTGGTATTTTTGAAAACAAGTACATGGCTAGATACAACAGTCCCATTTGCTCAGTCTAGAAACTCATCCTTGCTGAGACGCAGGCTCTGTGAAAACTCAGCAACTAAATGAAAGGCTTTGGTCTAGTTGCTGAGCATCAGTGACTGCTAACACAACAAAAAGCCGTGTGCCTTGTGACGGAAAAGCAACCAGCATCTTTGAAGCTGTCTCGAGAAAACCTAATCTGAGTCTAATCGAGCCTCTCAATCCAACGACCAGCTACCAGGGAACATGTACAGAGGAACAGGTTAAAACACCCTGGGAACAGAGTCAATGAAATCCAGAAAGATGTGTGAAACTCGCGTATGAACACTGTCAGTGTCTCAACAAAAGACGCGGCGGGAAGGAGAGACAGCAAGGAAGGGGAAGGATGGGCAAGCCGATCACTGTGCGAGCTTTATCTGAATCCCAGTTCAAGTACATAAACTGTGTCTTAAGGTCATGGCTTATATTCCCAGCTATGAAGGAGAAATCAGAATATTTTTCTCCACTGAACAAACAGAAAATTGGGCAAAATACAAATAAAAACGTTTTCAGACATAAGATATCAAACAACATGATGCTGATCCCAGAGATTACACCACCCTTGCTTCTTGCCTGAAAGTAAATGTGAAACAGCGAAAGGACAGGAGCAGCGGAGAGGAGGCCACGTCTGAGCGAGGGACGCGGGCCTGAGCTCGGGAAGCGGCGCCTGCAGGGTGTGAGGGGCCACGTGCTGGGAAAACCGGACTGTGCACGGAAGGGTCCGGAAGTCTGCAGGGGCCC
>SJYR01000179.1:1000251-1024197 GCA_006410655.1 Kobus ellipsiprymnus | reverse complement strand
TGACCCTCCACTGATGCGGGTGCTCAGGACGGCGGGGTGGGTGGGGGTCTGTTTGGTTTGAGAAGTGCCCTTTGATACCAGGGACTGGAGCCCTGCCCTGCGTGCTTTGTGGTCCCCTCACCTGACCCCCCCCACCCAGAAGAACCCTCCAGGCCCAGGCGCTGCATCGGTGGAGAGAAGCCCTCAAGCCATGCCCTGTGCCCAGCCTCACCCTGTAGGGCACCCAGTGCCCCAGGCCAAGCCCCCACAACCCGGCACCAATCTGCCGATTTTGGCGCCGGAAAACCCGAACAGCCCAGCCGCTTCCTAAGACAGAAGAGGATTCTCCCAAACCCCAGAGGCTGCAGCAGGCACTGGGCCCTGCCCCAACCCCACGACCCCTGGCAGACCTCCCCACACCCTGGGCTCCCTCCAGAACTGAGCCGACTCCTGAGTCTCTCGGGCTCTCGAGAAAAGAAGAAACAAGTGGAGAAAGCTCCCCCCACCCCACAGGGGAAAAGGGGCTCATGGGGGCCCCCAGGCCCACTCTGTCCCACACCCCTGTGTCACAA
Source organism: Kobus ellipsiprymnus (assembly GCA_006410655.1). Classification (NCBI taxonomy): domain Eukaryota; kingdom Metazoa; phylum Chordata; class Mammalia; order Artiodactyla; family Bovidae; genus Kobus; species Kobus ellipsiprymnus. The sequence continues at coordinate 1,023,646 of SJYR01000179.1, read as the reverse complement.
AGCAACATTGCCCTTTCTCAGGAAAAATCACACACAAGTAAAAGATAACTCCTTGACTCTATTGGACAGACCCTAGTCTTATGTCACCCTGCTTATTTAACTTATATGCAGAGTACCTCATGCAAAATGCTGGGCTGGATGAAGTACAAGCTGGAATCAAGATTGCCGGGAGAAATATCAATAACCTCAGATACGCAGATGACACCACACTTATGGCAGAAAACGGAGAGCTAAAGAGCCTCTTGATGAAAGTGAAAGAGGAGAGTGAAAAAGCTGGATTAAAACTCAACATTCAGAAAACAAAGATTGTGGCATCTGACCCCATCACTTCATGACAAGTAGATGGGGAAGCAATGGAAACACTTTATTTTGGGGGGCTCCAAAATCACTGCAGATGGTGATTGCAGCCATGAAATCAAAAGACAGGTGGGCTCCCTCCCACAGGCCTCTCCTTGCTCATTGGAAGAAAAGCTATGACCAAACTAGACAGCATATTGAAAAACAGAGACGTTACTTTGCCAAAAAACGTCCGTCTAGTCAAAGCTATGGTTCTTCCAGTGGTCATGTGTGGATGTGAGAGTTGGACTATAAAGAAAGCTGAGCGCAGAAGAATTGATGCTTTGTGGTGTTGGAGAAGACTCTTGAGAGTCCCTTGGATGGCAAGGAGATCCAACCAGTCTATCCTAAAGGACATCAGTCCTGAATATTCATTGGAAGGACTGATGCTAAAGCTGAAACTCCAGTACTTTGGCCACCTGATGTGAAGAGCTGACTCATTGGAAAAGACCCTGATGCTGGGCAGGATTGAAGGCAGAGGAGAAGGGGACGACAGGGGATGAGGTGGTTGAATGGCATCACCAACTCAACGGACGTGAGTTTGAGCAAACTCTGGGAGATGATGAAGGACAGGGAGGCCTGGCGTGCTGCAGCCCATGGGGTCGCAAAAAGTCAGACTCGACTGAGCAACTGAACTGAACTGGATCTCATAGATGAGAAAACAGGCCCCAGGGTGGCTGAAGCACTCCTTCCTGACCCAAGAGAAGACCCTCTTGGATTGGCCTAAACTTAGCCGAACTCTTCAGACAGCTGCCTCAGTTCACTCATTAACTGGTAGGCGAGCCTCCCAAACTGCGACATGGTTTCTTTCCTTAGTGAGAGCTGGTGTCCCCCCCGGGGAGGCCTGGGCGTGGGGGACCATGGCATCATTGTCGAGGTTAGGCAGCGCCCCTGGTGCCCTTTCTGTGACTGCAGAGCGACCCCCTGAGGGCACAGCAGGATTCTGTGCCTAGAGGGTCCCAGAAACCCTCCCCAGCCCCGCTCTCTGGTGGAGGGACAGGTGGGCGCCCTCCCGCAGGCCTCTCCCGCTCTCCCAAAACAACAGAAACGGCCCCCGCCATGCTGGAAAGAAAGAACTCCCCGTAACCCACCTTCCATTTTCACATCTAAAAAATGCCAGCACAATGTGCTGACAGGACCCACAACTTTCTCAGGTGTCAAGAGCTTCGCTGGCATCACATGTCAGAGGCATTCCCCCTCCGTCATACCGTCCTGTATTTCTTTACTCTGGGCTTCCCAGGAGGCTCAGCACTAAAAGATCTGCCGGCAGTGTGAGAGATGTGGGTTCAGACTCTGGGTCGGAAAGATCCCGTGGAGGAGGGCACGGCAACTCACTCCAGAATTCTTGCCGGGAGAAGCCCATGGACAGAGGAGCCTGGCGGGCTACAGTCCGTGGGGTCGCAAAGAGTCAGACACGACTTAGCAACTAAACAGCGAGTCATTTATATCATAGTGGCTGAGCTCTGCCCGGGTTCTAGAAGTTAGACCGCGAAGAGTCCAGTAAATGTGTCCTGCTGTCTAATGCCACAGTAGTTCTCTCTAAGCAACAGACTTTACAGTTCCCTAATGAAACCATTAAACTCTTTTATGCTTTGATGACATAACTTGTTAATTCTTAATGTTGTCAACAAGCGGCCCTAATAAGTGTCTTCTAAGACTGTGATCAAAAACATAAAAATGCATCTTCCCCGGATTCCGGGTCCTTCTCAAACTGGCAGAGGCCCCGACGTCACACAGCGCTGCTGTGCGGACCTTTGTGCTTGGCTTTCAGACGGACGGTTGCCTAGAAGCGAGCAGTGCCCTGTCCTTCTCCAGCTTACACTCGGGCCTTACACGCTCCTTCCCGGGGCACTGCAGGCAGACACAAACACGGACACCGCGACACTGCCCTCTGCACGCGCAGAGCCTCTTGCCACTCCTCTCAGGGACAGTTTAGCCCCTAGGATTTGCCACATCTCAGCCTTTTCATCACATCTGGAGTCAGATAGCAAACATATTCAACAGCCTTGACACGGATTTGCGGTTTCTGATCACCAAGGTCTAAGAGTTATGGGAAAAAGCAGGAAGGTTTGGCAACCTCTGGCTGGCTTTGCTCACTGCCATCAGAAGTCTGTGTGGCTCGGAACCACGGAGTCGGTCCACCCACGGGAGCGCTCAGGATGGGGCTCCGGGAAGATGAGCCAGAGCGACCCGGGCTCCAGGGCCCCACGGAGGCCTGCCCTCTTAGCCGGGGCGCCCCTGACCTTCTGGGGCTCTGCTCCCACAGTGGGGACGCAGCGGGACCCGGCAGTCTCCCCAGGGCTCCGGAGCTGGGGCGGGGGCGGGCTCCATCCCAGCTGGAGGGAGCTGACTTGTCCCTGGGCCTGGGAGGCGGCCCATCACTCCTGGCTGCAGGAGGCCTGGCTGCCTCCTCGGGGGAGGCCTCCCAAGCAGCCCTGTCTTGGTCCCGTTTGTTCACCCACGTGTCAGTCACCAGCACCTCCAGTGCCAGGCTGCAGGCCAGCCCGGGTGCAGAGCCAGCCCTTTCCCGGCTGCACTGTGGCCTCGCACTGGCCGGCGGGGGACCCCCAGGGCCTGGCGGGAGGATGTAGGGCACGGGCCGCGCCTCGTGTAGTGGGCGTCAGGCCGGCAGTGCAGGCAGCTCTGCCTTCTCCTGGCCCAGCCCTGGGAGACGAGGGCCGGCACCGGGGGCCTGGCCCAACCGACGGCCGCCCAGCAAGAAGGCTGACCTCCAACCGAGTCCAGGCACAGCACGGGCCGACTGTCCCCTCCATCTAGCCACCTGGCCGAGGATGCACAAGGGACCAAGTGCCCAAGCGGAAGAGAAACAGCCTTGCTGCGGTCCCACCTGATGCCCAGTGAGCCCCCAGAGCAGCTCTGGGGATGCCGTCTGTCCAGGGCCCACAGCAGGACCCAGCGCCCCTGCAAGGAAAGGACACCCCAAGGGCCCGGCAGCAGAGTCACAGCCTGTCCACCATGCTCAGACCCAGCGGGAAGGACATCCTGTTCCCTGACCCCTGACCTCAGCCTGCACCCCAGCTCCGTAACCGCAGGTGTCGAGGAGCCGGGGAGGTTGAGCAAACGGGACATTCTTGACCCCGACGGCAGTTACACACGTCAGCACTCTGAACTGAGGTAATTATTAGTTCTGTATTTATTAGGTGAACCCCTTTTGAGTAATCGCCTCTGGGGTCATTTATAAATGCAATAAAAGGTGCATCATTGTTTACTGCAAAATGACGAGGCTCTTTCTGGGTTCTGGCTGAAGCAAGCCCTCAGGCAGGCAGCCTGTCTGTCCAGATCCGGGAAAGGTTGCGGGCAGCCTCCGCCTCTGCTCCCTAGGACGTCAGCAGGAGCTGTCTGCCCACCTGGACCCAGCCAAGATAACCTGAGCCCGGATCTCCAGTTGGGAACCCCAGGATGACTTGTGATGGAAGAGGGGTGTCTGCAGCTCAGACACCATTCGGGCCCTGCCCTTTGGCTGGCAGAGGGCCTTGGGCATGGCACGCCCAGTGGGGTTTCTTAACCAGTCACAGGGGATCGGAACCCACCCCTCTTTCAGGCACAGTGGATTCGACAGCATCAGGGTCCAGCCTCGCTCTGGCCTGGCCATGGGCTGTTTGTGGAGGGCTCTCAGAGGGACCCAGAGGCGCCCCGCATCCCCCGGTGTCTCAGATGCCACCATCGAGTCACTCTAAGTCACACAGCAGACACAGGACAGACGCTCTTCAGGCGTAAAACAGAGAGAACAGGCACAGGAGGACCAGGCCTCCTCACAGATGCGCTCCTCTCTCTGACCGCAGAGCCACGGACGGGCTCCTCTCTCTGTGACCGCAGAGCCACGGACGGGCTCCTCTCTCTGTGACCGCAGAGCCACGGACGGGCTCGCCGACCTCGAGCGCTCACCGTCCACAGCCAGAGGCGCCCGTCCACAGACCCACACGAACGGCAGAGTCTTCGGGAACATTCCCGTGGCTGAGCTCAAGCTTTTTTCTGCCACACGGCACTAGTGGAGATGCTCAGGATGAGAGAGACAGCTCTGGAAAATGGCCGCCGGTCCCTGTGAGCCCCAGCCAGGCCCAGCGGCTGGCAGCGAGTCCAGTCCCCACGGTGAAGAAGCCCAGCTGCCCACAGGACACAGGCGGCTTTCGCCGCGGGGGCGCGTCCTCCTCTTGCAGGGGTGCGAGTGATGCGCTCAGCTGCATTATCCGCGCACACTGGGATAAGTCTGCTCTTGAATTCCTTCCACTACGAACTGTCCAAGTTAGAAAGCAAATGCAGGGCCTAAAGCCCAGGCCCACAGTCAGAAGCCAGGCTCCAGGACCCACCAGGGGGCCACGGCCCGGCTAGCCCTCCAGCCTGGCCCTCAGTCCAGACACTGCCCGAAGGCCGTGGCCCCTGACGGCTCCCTGAGCTGCGCTGCTTTGCCCTTTTGGAGGAGGAGGCTGTGTTGAAGGCTCTGAGCATGGCCAGGGCAGAGGCAGCCTCTGGTCCTGAGGAGACATTGCCTGGAGGATACCTGGGTCACGTGACCACACACGGCTGCCCCACCAGACCGGGGGACACACGAGTTCTGAGAGAGTCCGGAGGTTTCGAGACACCACCTGCCCGCCCGTCCTGCCCACGGTGTCTTCGGCGGTCGCCCCAGGCAGCCGGTGAAGTGGTGGATCCCTCCTGGACAGAGAGCCAGGCAGCAGCCTCTCCGGGCTCGGCAGGCACACCTGTCCACTCACCCGAGATGACAGCAAGCCACATCACTCCTTCCGTCGAGGGGAAGTCAGCTGGACGCCGCACGTCCTCCCTGGAGAGGCAGACACTTCCCGGGCAGCGGGCAGGCAGGCACTCTCAGCCCCAGGGCCATGGCCAGAGGGGGGCCACAGGGAACCCCTCAACTGGCAGCAACAGAGACTCTGAAACACGAGATCAGGGGTGTGTGACGGGGTGGTCCCCTCCCTGATACAGGTGAAGGGTGCCATTCTCAGCACTCTTGGTAATTCCGACAGCTTTGCCCAATGGAAGTAAGTGGTTTGAGGAAAGAACACTTTTCGAATGTGCTCAAAGGCACCGTCTGAGTCTCCCCAAGTGCACAGGGGCGGGGGCAGGCTCTGGAGGCCGTGGAGTCTGGTTCCCTGACCAGCACCCCTTGTCTGAAGCCCAGGACAGACCGGGCTGGGGTGTGCCTGGGAACGGTCCACACGGCTCCTAACGCCGGAGGCATGACGGCCTCATCCAGGGCAAGTGCAATGACTTGGGGGGGAAATCAGTTGAAAGAAAGACACAAAGTCAGCAAATTAAGCTCAAGTTAAAGACGGGGTGAGTGTCCTGAGCTGAGAGAGGGCCAGGGAGCTTGGGTACGACAAGCACAAGGAGGGGCTGATGCAGGAGCCGGGGAGGCGGGAAGGGGGAGAGATGGATTCACAAAAGCCAGCAAGGCCGCGTCTCAGGAGCGGGCGGGGCAGACGCAGCAGAGGCTTCTCGATGGGTTGGGACCAACAGCAGTGATATTCCTTAGCCCGGAATGATGAGAGACCAAATCCTCATCAATCACCTTAGATCATCTACAAATTACACAGTTTACGTGAGTGGGTACTTGGGGCGGGGGTGGAAGGAGTGCTTCAGTGCCTTTTAACTAAGTCACCTGGAGTCTGATCTACAGGATTACATGAATTATGCTGCAAATCAGAGTGTGTAGGTCTTTGCCAACATGCATATCACATCACTCATGCCAAGAAGTCGAAATTGCTGATGCTACTGATTGTGCAATTAACTTATTTGGTCTTTAAAGAGAAAATACCCCACCTACTTAGGAACTATGGGAGGAATCCTGAAAACCTGGGCTACAAATGTGACCTCTTGAACTTCTCACAAGAGTTCTGATCTGTTCAACTAAGAAAACTCACTGCAGAGATACCGTTAAAATGAGAGTAACAAATAAGTTGTATAGTCCTCCTTTCTTAAGCAGAGGTGGGCAAGCGAACGGTAAGCAGGCTTCATCTGCTCAGCGGTTTTTCTGGCCCAGTGATTCTGTTTACTGCCGTCGTTCGGCCAGTCAGTCGTGTCCGACGTTTCCGGCCCCGTGGCCTGCAGCGCACCGGGCTCCCCTCTCCTCCACCGTCTCCTGCAGTGTGCTCAAACTCACGTCCATCGGGTCGGTGACGCCATCCAACCATCTCCTCCTCTGTCATCCCCTTCTCCCCCTGCTATCAATCTTCCCCAGAATCAGGGTCTTTTCCAACGAGCTGACTTTTCACATCAGGTGGCTTCAGCTTCAGCCTCAGCTCTGCCAGTGACTATTGCGGGGCGACTTCCCTTAGGACTGGCTGGTTGATCTCCTTGACGCCCAAGGACTCTGTGCAGTCGGTTTACGTGGAGTCTTAGTGGGTCATGCACATAAGTGATTTAACCGCTTTAAGTTGGTGTTTTTCTTTTCCTACCAGAAGCCTCCATTTTCTGGTTTTCTCTCAACCATTCTTTTTTGCATTTACTCCTTGAAGTTTCCTTCAAAAAAGGCCAGGGTTCTGAGGGAAGGGCCAGATCTATCTAAGAAGAAGGGAGGGAGGCACGTTCCTGTCTGGATCCTCCAAAAGCCTGTCTGAATCCACTTACTTCACAGGGAGCAGAAAGCCCCCTCGCGCAGCGGGTCACTCGAGCCCGCAGGCTGATGAGTAAACTCCAAGGAGCCGACTGAATCCCTACCTCGCCCCCCACACCAGAGCACAGGCCGGAGTGGCAGAGACGCGCGCGGAAGGCCAGCCCAGGGCAGAGCGCAGGGGCGCGGGAGAGGCTGGGTCTTCTCTGTGCAGGCAGGCTCCCTGGAGCCCGGCGGAAACTCTCAGTGCAGATCACTTCTCTCTGTAAACACTGTAAACTCCTCTGTGCCTAAATAGCAGGCAAAAGGGGAAGATATTTGTGACCTAGCTGGCTAATGATAAATGAAAGCTGTTAGCCATTTTTAAAACAACTAAAAATAGAAATGAACCAGGTCGAGGCTAGCATATTTTCACCCCAAGCAGCAAATAGTCCATAAACACCTTTCATAATACAAACATGAATTTAAGAAAAGAAAGACCTGCTGTTTTCCGTCTGTTGCAGAGAACTGCGAGTCTGATAGTCTGTGGTTTGGTGAGGCTGTGAGGAGATCAGCTGTTCACACCGTGTTAATGGGGCTGTAAATTGGTGCACCTTTTCTGCGGGGCAGTTGAGCAATGCCTATTAAAATGTAAAATGCACATAACCTTTGACCCAGCAAAACCACTGCTAGGAATTTACCCCAAGGGTGCACTGTTCCGGCTGAGCACAAGGGCACGTGCCCTGCCTGTGGCCCCCAAACTGGGGAGGATGTGTGTACGCGAGCGCGTGGGTCCAGTTTAAGTCGGCCGGGGCACAGCCTAGCAGCGGGCCGCCAGGCAGTCAGGACGGGCGTGCTGTGGAAAGCCACGTGTTCCGCACCCCGACTGTGGTCCCGTGCTCGGCACAGGGCTTCGTGTGCGTCTCCATCCACACAAGTGCTCACAGAGGAAATGGTCAGAGGGATTTCACCACTCACTCACCTTGTAGAGTTACCTGCGGGTAGCTGACAGGCTGCAGAGATGTGGGCGTGGGGAAAACCATTTATCCTTCATCTTATGCATTTTTATTCTGGTTGGAAGAACTTTTTTTCTTTTTTTAACCATTACAGTCCATTGCTCTACAATTTAAACAAGCCCAGTTCACTGAGAGGGAAGGAAAACAAAGGAGGGAGGGAGGGGAGGCGGCAGGTGAGCCGGGGCAGAAACCTCATTCTTCTGAGATGAGCCCTGGGCCTGTGAGGATGGAGACAGAGGCCAGGACATCCCAGACCTGAGCGATGTCCCCAAACTGCGCAGACGGACAACTTCAGGTTCTTCTATGAGTGAAGCAGGGGGTGCCAGCTGCTGTTCTGGGCCCTGTCCCTGGTCCCGGCAAAGCCCCTGGGGGTGAAGTTCTCGGGGACTGAGGCTGGCAGATCCTCCTGGGATGCGCAAACAGGAGGGTGTCCTGGCTCCTGGTGAGGAGGCCTCGGAGCACAGAGCCAGGAGTTCGGGGCTTCTGCAGAGAGGAGCCCATGGACAGAAAGGTCTCCAGGCCAGCTTGCTTTCTAAGGCCGGGCCCTCCTGGAGGCGGGGGGTGCTTCCTGGCAGTGGCAGCCTCTGCCACGTGCACCCTCAAGCTTTCACCAGATCATATAGCTTCTTTTCTTCCCCCGTGAGATTCTGGTAGCGGACAGGAAGCTAGACTAGTTTTCATTTTCACTTATTTCTCAAGGTTAAAGTTATAGTTGAGGTCTATTTTTAGAAGATAATGGATTGGTGGAGAAAATTACTTTTTAAATAACTTTTTAAAAAAATTCAGAGATTTTTAGAGAGCTTTAAAAATGACTTTTCTATGGAAAAGGGGGACGGGGCAGGAAGAACAGCATGCCAGCTCCCCACCGCCCCACCCCAGCCCTGCGCTGAGCCCTGCATCGTGACAAAACACCCTCCCACACCAGGAGGTTTAAACATTAACGAGCCTGTCGGGGTGCTGGGCCCGGGAGCCCGGCCTGACGAGGAGCCAGCAAGCCTCGGCTGGACCCCTAATTACTTCTTGCGCAACTCCGGGCCGGGCGCCCGGATCACAGGCTCCGGGTCGGGGCGAGGGCCCGGCTCTGCCAGGTTGCATAAGCCTTCACATAGCAGCATCATTAGTCACGGAGTCTCAGAACAAAGGGCCATTCTGACCAGGGCGGGGTCTGCTCTCCTGCTCTCCGGAACTGAGACCCACCTTCTCACAGTCAGGGGGTTCCCTGCTTCCGGAGCAGGGGGGCTGGAGGACTGCGTGGGGAGGGCCTGGTTCTTGCTGCTGTTGCCGCTGTTTCATCTCCCACCAGATCAAGACGCTTTGGCCCCAGGCCCCCAACCTTGCTCCCCAGCTGTGGCCGCACCCCCCAGGGGCTCCGAGCCTCCCCGGGGTCCCAGCCCCTCCTGGCCAGCACCCGGCTGTCCTCAGCCCCCAGGGCCTTCGTCTGTCAGGAGCAGTTTCTGCGAAACCAGGTTCTAAAGCGTAGCTGCCCTGGTGGCTACTCACGCAGCACACACACAGAAGCTGCAGTTCAGGGGCAGAGCACCGGCTTCAGCAACGACCTGGTCTAGTCCACTGACGTCACAGACGGAGGGGCCGAGGCCCGGGCAGCCGGCAGACAGTCGGCTCTGCACACGGCCGGCCTGATGAGGCCCGCTGCTTCCTGGATTCTTGGGCTACTCGGGAAGCTTGTGCTCCCTGCCTCCCTGTGACTTCAGTGTCAGCCTGTGCCTCCCCCGCCTGTCTGCTCACCTGGAGAGCCCGCCCTGACAGCTGGGAAGATAGGCAACACTGCAGCCTGCAGGTGAGTCTGAAGAAGGCAGCTCCTCACCTGGACAGAGCCCCCGGGCAGCAGCGCCGGGCCGGCCTTCGGCCGCCTCTACCTGCAGGGACACTGGCTGCGTGCCGCTTGGGGTTTGGCCGGAGATGGTGGAGTGCCAGGAGTGCCTGCTACTCAGAAAGACATTCACCAAAGCTTCCTGGGGAAAAACCTTGAAGTTTCCTATGATTTTGCCAAGAGAATCTGGTCTTTCCACCCGTGAGTTATCGCTGAGGCCTCGAGGATGGTCAGCGCCAAGCTGCCCCTTCCCCCCTCCACTCACAGCTCACTGCTGCATCGCAGCAACAAGCGGAAAACCTGCTTCACATTAAACTCGCTTCTCTGATGTGAGAGCGGGACAAGCCAGGATCAGGGAACAGCTATGGATACCAAGAAACGCAGTCTGGAGACTTCATCACAGAGCATGTCTGTGGATTCATCAGCTGTAACCCAAAGGTGCCAGCTCGTGGGTTGACGTCGGGCCATGGGGAAGCCTCTAGTGACGGATCAGAGAACGCTTTTTCAGCTTGCTGTCCAGCGAATCGGGCTGACACATCTTCTGCTCAGATGTCGCGTTCTGTGAGGCTTTTCTCGGAACCCCTTCCCCTGTCTCTCGTCCTTGCTTTATTTCCCTCCCTGGCACTCATCATCAGCACAACATCCACGGAACTTATTCGTCCTTGCTTAGTGTCTGTCTTCCCCACTGGAACGAACGTCTGGGAGAACACAGATTCCTTTCTGTTTGGTTCACCATGGCGAACACCCCAGAGCTGAGCTCAGAGGCTTCAGAGTACAGGGCTCTCGGGAGACAGTCACCAGAGGGAGGGAGGGACAGGTGGAAGACTCCATTGTGAAGATGAAATGACCCAGGAGAGTGAGGGAAAGCGTTAGGTGACAGAGGCAGTAACCACAGTTATCTCAGCAGGTGAGATGCAGTCTGGAGCCAGCAAATGGAACTGAACAGGCTGTGTAAGCCAGCCCCACACTTAGACTCCAGGAAGACAATTGGACAAGCGCGAAATGGAAGGATAACAGCACGCGCAAGGCCGAAGGCATCCTGGGAGACAGCCAGCTTGACCTGAGTCCAGAGGACGCCAGCCTGTCAGAACGCCTGGTCCCTGGGGGCCTCGGCAGTCAGAACAATCACAGCTTCCAGTGCACAAGCGTACCGTATGCTTCCCTTCATTCAGATTCACACCTTTGCAAACACACTTGCGGCTTTCATGTGAGCAAGTCTGCTCCTTGCATTCTGGCTTTAAGAACAAAGATTAGAAAGAATCTGAAAAGAATGAGTATATGGAAATGCATAACTGAGTCACACTGCCGTATCCCCGAAACTAACACAACATTGAGAATCAACTATGGACTAATAATTAAAATTTTCTTTAAAAAGAACAAAGATGAGCCATCTGAATGTCTACCACTAGGAACTGACACGCCGTGGATACAAAGCAGCCCTTAAATAAGAATGAAGACTCTGAATATCTTATCGGGAGCAGTATCTCAGGCAGGCAGGCTAGGTGGTGTTGTGGGTCTGTGTGTGTGTGTGTGTCCGTGTGTGTGTGCTCAGTCCTGTCTGACTCTCTGCGACCCCATGGACTGTGGCCCGCCAGGCTCCTCTGTCTGTGGGATTCTCCGGGCAGCAATACTGGGGTGGGTTGCCATTTCCTTCTCCAGGGGGTTTTCCGACCCAGGAATCGAACCCGGGTCTCCTGCGTTGCAGGAAGATTCTTTACTATCTGAGCCACCAGAGAAGCCCTAAGTGGGGAGAGGGATCTGGGAAAAGAAAATAAATGTCAGTTTTGCTTAGATTTCAGCAGAGCCTTGCTTTCTGGGTGATCTTTGACCGTTCACTTGGGCTTCACCCATCAGAAGCGCAGAGCAGCCGGCCTGGCCCCAGACCCCCCGACGCACAGCCTGCATTGCTACAGATGCCCAGACGAGGTCCACACTCAGCTGGTAACGAGTCTGCCTGCAGTGCAGGAGGCCTGGGTTCACCCCCTGGGTCAGGAAGATCCCTGGAGGAGGACAAGGCAACCCACTCTGGTGCTCTTGCCTGAAGTATCCCGTGGACAGAGGAGCCTGGTGGGCTAGAGTCCACGGGATTGCAAAGAGTTGGACACAGCTGAGTGGCTGACACACTAACCTCTGAGAAACTCCGTTTTAGAGAAGAGTTTCACCGGTCTTCCCAGGAGGGCGGCCTCCGTTTCAGCCAGCCTCCCTTCTCCAGCTCTTGTCCTGGGGGCCAGAGAGCCATGCATCCCGGTGGCCGTGGGTCCCCACCTGAAGGCTTGCGGGACACACTGGGGAATTCCGTGTTTGCGGGACTCTCCCCCGCCAGCTCCGAGTTGCAGGCGGCTGAGCGGACACGGGCGGGAGGCCGGTGCCTCTGCCTCCCCCGGGCGCTGCTGGGCGGGTGTGACTGGCTCTGGCTGGGCGCGCTGCTCAGGTCAGGGCCCTGGCTGGTGGTCGTGATCTGCTGTTGCCTCCTAGGTTCAGCCCAGCTGCTGCAGTCCCAGATCCAGCTGCGTGTTCTCCTCCAAGGACACACAACAAGCAAGGCCAACCTAAAGTCACTCAGGGTTCCTTCCAAATTCAAGGCCATGGAGCTCAGCAGGACTGCCCCTTCACCACCGAGGGACGCCTCAAGGCTCCAAGTGGGACTGACGTCACGGGAGCCGCCCATCCCTGTGGTCTTGCTCCTCTTCCCAGAACCCACAGCATCATCCGCTGACTTCCTCCTCCTCCATCCAGGTGGCTGGGCCAACCTGTTCTCTTTCTCGGCAGTGATGGGCTGCCCGTGGCCCTCGCCCCATTAGGATCTCAGAGCCAGAAGTGAAGCGCAGGCTGGCATCGTGCAGCGTGGAGCAAGGTGGGCTGGGTCCCCGCATCGCCGTCACATTGAGAAGCAAGGGCCTCAAAACGGGACAGCATCCTACAGAATGTGTACCCCGCTGACCACAACCTGCCCACCCCGGAAGTCAGACCAGTCCAAGAAAACGTGTAAAGGGCTTTCTGATGCATTTCAGAAACAGTCTGAGTCTGTGAGACTGAGCAACGGGAAGACCTCGGGGCGGGGTCAGGTCACCGGCTCGCACAACTCGGGGAGCTGCGGGCAGACACCCCATCAGGAAGATGGGCAGCATCACCGCCCAGCCCAAAGGGGGCTTCTCAAGCTCGTCTTCTCCCCCTGGTGCACGAGCAGGGAGGAAGCCTGAAGACACGGTGTTCATGAAGTCGGTCATCCACACAGAGAAGCGTGCTGTGCAGTCCCACCATATGAAGGCCCCAGAGTCATCAAGTTCATAGGAACAGATTAGGAGGGCGGGTGTCAGGGGCTGAGGGGGAGAGCGGAGCGGGCTTTGCTGTTTAATGGGGACAGAGTTCCAGTTTTCCAAGATGAAAGAGTTCTGGAGATCGGGTGTATGACCAGCCTGTGGACGTAACAGTGATGAAGGTGGTAAATGTTGTCCTGTGTGCATCTTACCACAATTTAATATAATAAAAAGATACGTAAATATCTGGCCTAAGTTTGCTCACACACAGATCTTTCCTAGGAGAGAGCACAAAAGCTGGCAGTGCAGTCCCTCCAGGGCAGCAGGCCCAGGGACTGAGCCAGGGAGACGTTTCATACCTTTTGAACTTTTAGCAATTTTTTTTTACCATATACATTTCTCGACTTGTCAGTTGAAGAGAAAAAAGTCTGGCCAACAGCCCCAAGCCCCTTTCTGCGGAACCTGGTAGCTCAGGTCTGGTTTTCCCCTCGCGCAGCCGTCAGGCTGTGAGCGGAGGCTCCGCTTTTGCAGCTCCATCCTCTCGGAACTTGTATCTCTGTAAGTGATGGTTTCTCAAAGGTCTGGGAAGCCTTTATTCACAGGACCCTGGGTTTGAGTCTTCGGTGCCTAAAAGAACCGAAGACGCAGATGGGCCACGCTGCTCCTGCTGCTTTCCCAGCGGGGCTGGGTCTGGGACTCCACCCCCAGCCTGTCCCGCACCCCAGTTAGCGGGCATGCTGGGCGTCAGCACAGGGCCGGTTCTCACACGTGTCCTCACTCACGAGCCCGCAACTGGCCTCGGCACTGCCCGCCTCCCCCTGGTGCACGCAAGGGGCCTGCACACCGCGCGGCCGGCCACTAGTCCACGGCCTTGCTCGCTGCTCGAGGGGCCGATTGCACCAGCTCTGCCCTGTGGGTCCAAAGCCTGGGTGTTACCATGACCAGGCTGCCCGCCCCAGCCCCAGCCCCTTCCCTCGCGTGGCTTCTTGAACCTACACGTTACCGGGGGAGAGGGGCCCTGCACTGGGGGGCAGGCAGAGAGGACTTGGGGCGTCTCAGGAGTGAAGAGCGGGGACCTCCCTGGTGGTCCAGTGGCTAAGACCGTTCTCCCAATGCCAAGGGCCTGGGTTTGGTCCCTCGTGCAGCAGCAGCAGCAGCAGCAGCAGCAGCAGGGAACCAGACCCCACAGGCCACAGGCAAGACCTAGTGCAGCAAATAAATGAGAGTGTGAACGGCGGCTGTCCGCGGCCTCGGCGACTACAGAGTCTGGAACGGACACCTGGGGGCTGGGGACAGGAGAGCAGTGTCCTGCAAGGCTCCGCAAGACGGGCTGCGCCTGCTGGACACGCCCCTCACCTTCCACGGGGTCCCGAGGACTCTGAGTGGCTGGCCGGCGGCACCGGCTCTGGGAGTCCTTGCAGCCGACTCGGGGTTAAACCTGCCTCGCCGGAAGCAGAGCTGGGAATTGGCCAGAAGCATCAAGTGAATGGCTCCTCACTTGAGTCTAGAAAGCAAACAGGGAGAGTCAGTGCAAAAGTAAAAAGCATTTACATAGACAGTCTTTTATGGACATGAACAGGAACAATAGAGGTTTATCTACGCTATGACCCCGGAAATGTCCTGTTGTGGATATAGAAAGCAGAGGGAAAAAGAGAGAACTTTACATGTTAAACCCTTCAGGACTGTAGAATAATGCACGGTTTTGTCCTCACAAATACTTCTTGAGATAACATCTTCAGAAATGGCAAATGTGAGACATGCCCCCCACAATCTCTGTCTGCAAAGACAGACCGCTGAGCAACCGCCACACGCCCCAGGCTCGCTGCAGCCAGTCCTGACCCCCGTGTTAACCTCACACACCTGTCCCCCGCACAAAGGAAGACACAGACACACATGGGGACTCGGGTGCTTCCAGAAAAGTGAATGCATTCCCCCGCAACGTTTCTAATTTCACACATGACGAGGCCCCTCCACCTCAGGAGACACGGTTCATCCTCCCGAGTGGTTTCACAACAGCACACGACAGAGACGTTCCACGACACAAAGAACTCTGGCTGATGAGCTGCCAGGTTGGTTTCGGGGGTTTGCTGTGGAGACAGCGTAGGTGTCACTGTGACGACGAGGACAGACCTCCAGAAACCCTCTCCTCCACGAAAGCAGCGTCCGCACTGGCAGGGACGGTCGCCATCAGCACTGCTTGACGGCGGGCAGTTCACCAGGGCCTCGGTAGCCCACGAGCCTGCCTTCAGGAAAACCGGCCTCCTCTCGGCGAGAACCTTGACGCCTGCGTCCCCTCTCCTCTGCCCTTTCTGCTCAGAACCTTGAGAACTAGGAGCCTGGGGACCTCAGAAGGAGAGAGCGGACTGGAACCTCCCCAGAGCGTTCTCCTCTGTGGCTTCTAGATGGTTCTATGAGAGATCCCACTGTATCTGACCCAGCTCGCATGAAAGGCGAACCGTCTTTCCCCCAGGACACTTGTGAAAATGGATCAGTGGCAGCCGTGTAACGCCACGATGGCCTGAAACCGTGGTGATGGCAGAGCAAAAACGGGGCTGAGTGACGAGACGTCCACGGAGGGCTCTGAGAAGCTCTGACGTGTCTGCAGGGCTCCAGGAGGCTGCTCGTGTGTGCAAGGCTGTCACGCCCCGGGACCTGAGAGTGCTCACGTCTCACCTCTGGCTGACCCGGAGGCTCTGTGCCAGTGAGTGATGCTAAGGCAGCGGGGCCGTCCTGCCCCGCTGGGAGCCGAAGGCTTCGCCCCACGTACACGAGAACCTTGGCGACATGGAAGACCTCAGCTCCAGACACTGAGGAAATGCCTGGGCGGAGGCTTCAGTGACCACGCGTGACAAAGAACCCAGACTTTACAGAGTTAGTTCCACTTAAGAAAAGCCACTAAGCCAGCAGCAGAAGCAGCAACAAAGAGTAGCAACGACAGCCCCTGGGTAGGAGGGAGAACTCAGTGGAGTTGCCAGGTTACAGTATTTAAAACATGCAGTTTTCAAAACAGCGTTGCAAGGCCTGCAAAGAAACAAGAAATCATGGCCCCCACACGGGTACGCTGTTCTTTAGCCGCTCGGCCGTGTCTGACTCTGTGTGACCCAATGGACTGTAGCCCACCAGGCTCCTCCGTCCGCGGGATTTCCCAGGCAAGAACACTGCAGTGGGTTGCTGTTTCCTTTCCCAGGGGATCTTCCAGACCCAGGGATCGACCCCGTCTCTTGCATTGGAGGCAGATTCTTTAGGGATCAAACCCACGGCTCCTGTATGTCTTCTATTGGCAGGAGGATTCTTTACCGATCGTGCCACCTGGAAAACCCCACACACAGGCTGGACTAAGGCTTTAAACTGGCAATCTTGAATGTGTCCGAAGAACTAAAGGCAACCGTATCTAAATAACTAGAGGAAGTGTGGGGAATGTTTTGCCAAACGCAGACTATCCATACAAGGATTTCTTTTTCAAAGACCAAATGGCAAACCTGGAAAACAGTATTGCAGGACTCCCCCAGTGGTCCATCAGTTAAGGCCCCATGCTTCCAGTGGAGGGGAACAGGCTCCAGCCTATGCCGCGGGCGCAGCAAACCAGAACTTACAAAACTGGAATGGAACTTCACTAGAGCTCGCACCAGATCAGAGCAGGGAGAGGAAGAACCCTGAGGTCTGTAACCCAGGTGAGGTGGCCAGTGTGAGGGGCAGAAAGAAACAAGAAGGAAGAAGGGGCCTCAGAGACCCCTGGAGTCTGCTCAAGCGTCACACCTCCTCTGGACGTTTAAGGAGTGGCGGGCTCTTCCCCGCGGGTGCGGCAGTGGCGACGCGGGGGCCCTGGTGCAGGTCGGCCCCCCGTCCTCGTTTGTGATGAGACACCAGCAGTGCGGGCATCAGCACGGCCGCCCCAGGACAGACCACGAGGCTCGGGAACGGGGTTCATCACCCGGTCTACGGCCCCCGACCTGTGCTCGTCACCCAGGATCACCGAGCGACCCGAATGGATGAGGCAAGGCAAGCCGAGCACCCTCCATAAGCTACAGGTACAAGTCTGCAGAGAAGATCTTCCTGTTTGCAGCCACAGCTCGAACACAGTGGGGGACCGTGGTGCTGGAAAGCGGCCACACCATGACTCCTGTCCTGGCCGGCCGGCCAGCAGGCGTCCAACAAGGCCAGCGCGTGGCTCCACGCGTCCCTGCGTGCGGTGTGCCCTTCTCCAGCAAGACCATCCCTTACTCCGTAAGATGCTCCTGTGGTTTTTTTTTTTAATTTCTCATTTGAAAAGTAGTAACAAGCAATTTTTTGTTTTTAAAAGAAAATTTAATGTCTAAAATGTCTAAAAAGAACGCATTGTTTCCAATGTTATATTCCTTTTCCTTTAAATTCTGAACGGGAAGTCCAAAGTTGATGGTCACAATTTAATGGCACCTTAGTGTCATCTGATTTTTTTTCCATTGCATTAAAAACCAGATGGTAAATTATTAATTTATAGCACTGAGGGGAAATAGCTTTCATCATATTTCCAATTTTTACTTATAGCTCATCCAGTTTCCTTGGATTAGATGACTCCTTTCAGGAGCAAGAGAATACCCTGATGCGTCCATTTATCCTCCACAGCATCTTTCTACCCAGATGGTGCAGTTGTGGATGGAGAAAGCAAGCCTTCTACTCTCCCATTTGAAAGCTAATGACTTATCCTTAAATATGACAAAATACACCACAAATAAGTTTCATTCTATTATAGAGGAAGTACTGAAAGAGATGGGAATACCAGACCACCTGACCTGCCTCTTAGAGAAAACTATAATCAGGTCAGGAAGCAACAGTTAGAACTGGACACGGAACAACAGACTGGTTCCAAGTAGGAAAAGGAGTACGTCAAGGCTGAATGTTGTCACCCTGCTTATTTAACTTATATGCAGAGCACATCATGAGAAATGCTGGGCTGGAAGAAGCACAAGCTGGAATCAAGATTCCTGGGAGAAATATCAATAACCTCAGATATGCAGATGACACCACCCCTACGGCAGAAAGTGAAGAAGAACTAAAGAACGTCTCGATGAAAGTGAAAGAGGAGAGTGAAAAAGTTGGCTTAAACTCAACATTCAGAAAACTAAGATCATGGCATCCGGTCCCATCACTTCATGGCAAATAGATGGGGAAACAGTGGAAACAATGGCTGACTTTATTTTTCTGGACTCCAAAATCACTGCAGATGGTGACTGCAGCCATGAAATTAAAAGACGCTTACTCCTTGGAAGGAAAGTTGTGACCAACCTAGATAGTATATTCAAAAGCAGACACATTACTTTGTCAACAAGGTCCATCTAGTCAAGGCCTATGGTTTTTCCAGTGGTCATGTATGGATGTGAGAGTTGGACTCTAAAGAAAGCTGAGCGCTGAAGAATTTATGCTTTTGAACTATGGTGTTGTAGAAGACTCTTGAGAGTCCCCTGGACTGCAAGGAGATCCAACCAGTCCATTCTATAGGAGATCAGTCCTGGGCGTTCATTGGAAGGAGTGATGTTGAAGCTGAAACTCCAATACTTTGGCCACCTGATGCAAAAAGCCGACTCATTTGAAAAGACCCTGATGCTGGGAAAGATTGAGGGCGGGAGGAGAATGGGACAACAGAGGATGAGATGGTTGGATTGTATCACCGACTCAATGGACATGGGTTTGGGAAAACTCCGGGAGTTGGTGATGGACAGGGAGGCCTGGCGTGCTGCGGTTCATGGGGTTGCAAAGAGTCAGACACGACTGAGCGACTGAACTAAACTGAACTCAATTCTAAAAGAGTAACAGTTTTAGACAGAGTCATAAAATTTATAAAATTTAAATTATACAGTGTTTTTCCATAAAGTTGAAATATTAACTGAAATTAGTCAAAAAAGCATGCTTACTTTCTGTTGTGTTTCTGCATAAGACACTTGAGGTTGCTTTTCTTTCTTTTTTTCGCCAGGTGTCGTGCTGTCCGTTAGTGACACTGACCTCTTTTATGCATGGCTCTTCACATTTTCTCGTCAGCGATCTGCCTGCTCACATGATTTGCTCCCTGATGCTTGAGGCAGGGAGCTCAGGGCCGGTGCACTGGGATATCCCTAGGGATGGGATGGGGAAGGAGGTGGGAGGGGAGTTCAGGACGAGGGACACATGTACACCCACGGCTGATTCACGTGAATGTACGGCAAAAACCACTACAACACTGTAAAGTAATTAGCCTCCAATTAAATTAACCTGCAAAAAAAGAGAAAAAATTAGATTTTCTTTCTCTTAATAACATATAGAATTTTACCTTATTAAAATTAATACCAGGCTTCCCAGATGGCTCAGTGGTAAAGAATCTGCCTGCAGTGCAGGAGAAAGGGGTTTGATCCCTGGGTCAGGAAGATCCCTTGGAGAAGGAAACGGCTACCCACTCCAGTATTCTTGCTGGGAAATCTCATGGACAGGGGAGCCTCATGGGCTATAATCCACGGGGTCACAAAGAGTAAGACATGACCCAGTGACCAAACAACCACGAATAATTAATATTAGGAGAAGCTAATGACACCCCACTCCAGTGCTCTTGCCTGGAAAATCCCAGGGATGGGGGAGCCTCATGGGCTGCGGTCTGTGGGGTCGCACAGAGTCGGACACGACTGAAGCGACTTAGCATAATTAATATTATTGTTTTAATTTTGTTTGGGTTTTTTCCCTTCAAAGATGAAGTTTGTTAACAGGTATATAATCAAATTAATGCATTTGTTCATCTTATGGTCATTCTACACTGTAGCTTCATAGTAAGATCTAAGAATATGTACACATATAGTCCTGGTCACTAATTTTCATTATCAAAAATATCTTGTCAGACCTCACTCCTTCCCTTTTCCATACAACTGGTAGACACATTTTGTCTAGTTAAAAAGAGTTAATGAGATTCTGCTTAAAACTGTTTTAAAAGTACGTACTGATGTGGGAGGAATTACCACTTTATCTATTATTGCCTTATGGATCATTTTTACATTTGGGTTTTACACTCTGTTCTTCGATAGCCTATTACTTTTTAAATATAGTTTACTTTGATGTGCTTATCCTTAGGTATATTACAACGTTTGTTGCTGTGAACAAAAATTTCCCCTTATTTTTATACTAAAAATTTTATACTAAAAGTCCTGCTAACTGTTTCATGTTGAGTCTTTTGGATTCTATGTACAGAAGCATTTCATTTGTAAATAAATAATTCTTTCTTTTTCCTTAGGACATGTGGTAACATGCTGAATACCAGAAATTACAAAAGTTAGTCACTCAGTTGTGTCCAACTCTTTGCAACCCCATGGACAGTAGCCCACCAGGCTCCTCTGTCCCTGGGACTTTCCTGGCCAGAATACTAGAATGGGTTGCCATGCCCTCCTCCAGGGAATCTTCCCAAGCCAGGGATTGAACCCATGTCTCCTGCATCACAAGAGGATTCTTTACCTCTGAGCTACCTGGGGAAGCCCATTTCACAACATAAATAAGTCTAATGATAGCTAAGAGAACTTAAGACTTGAAAAAACAGTCTTATAGTAGGTACAATGGAAGATAACTAGTAGGGACACAGAAGTATTTAAAGCTGTTCATCTCGGAAAATGCACACATGTGCAACTCAGCCCGCTTGTTAAGAGCACTGTAGGGAACACAGAGACAGTGAGCTCACACTCAACGGCAGTGTCCGCTCCACGTGCCTCCGAGCCTCTGGAAAACCCCACTGCCTGAGTGTGGGAGAGGGAAACGAAGAAGAATACTATTATTAGCAGTAATAATTATTGGAACATAATTATTACAGGAATGTATTGTTATTATTAGGACCTCAAAGACCCTGAAAGAGGTCCAGAGACCCCAGGGGGCCACAGACCACATTTTGAGAACGCTGCTATAGGTGACTCCCTTCAGAAACTTCAGAGATGCTGGTCCTGGAGGCAGAGTCCAGGGCAAAAACCCCAAAGGCCACTGGGGCTTTCCCACAGCCTTTGGGGCTTCCAACCCTGGCTTCGCAGGCTGCGTGCTTTGAAGAGGAAAGGCTTCATAAGCTGAGGGCCTTCTCCGCAGCTGCAGGCTCCGAAACGGAGAAGACGCCCGCGGGCAGCCCCGGCCAGTCCTGCTTCTTGGAGCTCTTCCTTGGTTCCCAGGGATGTGCTGAGCTGCACCGTCAGTCTCACACACGTGCAGGCCATTCTGGAGACGGTCGTAAACATGTGGACCATACTGACTCAGTAATGGGGACATTTTGGCTCCAGACTGTGCTGAACTTTGCCCATTCCAGAAATATCCTGTAAGACATTCCCAAGGTTCTGAGTGATGCAAACCACATTTCCAGAGACAAAATTGAGGCCAAAGCAGGACCTCAGCTTCTTCCCAAGAAGAAAGATGCGTGAACAGCAACCCTCCTGAGAAGCCCCCTACCCTCAGCGCTCAGCACTCCCTCTGGGCCTCGCTCGCTCTGCAGCGACGCTAGGAGAGTGCTGGGGAGACGGCAGTGGGGCGCCCCTCGCTGTCCCGGGCCTGCGGGCAGGCCGAGCCCTTCCTCGGCTCTTGCTGGGGGACATCACTGTGTTCAGCCCAGAGGAGAGGAGCTGACGTGACTCCATTGTCCTGAAGCACCACCTGCCTTTCTGTCTCACAAGGGAGCTTCCTGGCTGTGTGCTCAGCTCGCCCAGCCCTGACAAAGGAACAGACACGGCGGCTTCAGCCACACACGTTTATCCCTCATAGTCTGGAGGCCGGACATCCAAGATCAAGGTGTTGCCAGGGCCTGGTTCCTTCCGAGGCGTCTCTCCTGGGCTTGGATACGCCACCTCCTCCCTGTGACCCCGTGTGGTCCCCCTCTGTGTGTGTCCGTGACCTCACTCCTCATAGGGATGCTGGTCCTGTGGGATCAGAGTGACCCTGCTGCTGCTGCTAAGTCGCTTCAGTCGTGTCCGACTCTGTGCGACCCCATAGACGGCAGCCCACCAGGCTCCTCTGTCTCTGGGATTCTCCAGACAAGAATACTGGAGTGGGTTGCCATTTCCTTCTCCAATAGAGTGGCCCTAGTGACCTCCTTTTAACTTGACCACCTCTATAAAGGCCCCACCTCCAAACACAGTCACAGGATCCCGGGTGCGGAGACCCAGGCGTGATTCCGGCCAGAGCACTGTCTCTGCTGTGACCCCTAGACTCTCCGCAGTGTTTCCCATGTGAGTCAGGCAGCCAGCATGTCTGGCCCGCTCACCTCTGATTCAATAGCACTTAGAAAGTTTCCTGGCCCATGATGAGGATTCAATATGCATTTCTTGAAAACATGAAAGTTCTGCAAATATTCACATGCAGATCCATCAGCATCACAAAGATGAAAAATGGTAAAACAGAATCCTGCTTCCAAGTGGCTCAGTAATAGAGTTTCATAGTAACAAATGATCATTCATTCTCATACAAATTACGGCAAAGTATTAGAAACCATTGCTGCATTGCTGTGAATTATTATGCCTTAAATTATCCTCTTGGTGGTAACAAAATAATTCTATGGATTTACTTAGTGTCTTTTCCCCTATTTTAAAGATAAAGGCACTACACAAATTTACAGTATCCTTTTCAGAACCGGATTTAGGGCCCATTTGCAAAGCTGCTCACTGAGTTGAGTGGATTTTAAGCTGCGCCCTCCCTGGAGGACGTGTCCCCTCAGAAGCGGCAGCACTTTCGGGTCACAGCACGTGCAGATCAAAGGGAAAAGGGCTTCGGCCAAAATTTCCCCACACGCTGTCGCACGATTCAATCTCATATGTAAATGAACTTCAAAGTGCGAGTGTTTACAGCAGGAAATTAGGCAACTCTGGCGGCCTCTTCCTCTGTCTCCACAGCAAAACAACAGGGCGCCTCCCCACCAACCGCAGGATCCGGACCTGTATCTGGAGGTATCAGGCTGCAGCTCTGACTGCGAGTCACCGTACACTGGGCCTGGAAATGATTCCTCCTGGAAAGCCAGGGGGGAAATGGTCTCGAAAATCAAGGCGGTTCTGAACTCCACAAAGCTGGCTGGGAGCTTCAGGAGTCCAGGCGCTCTCGCTGCGGACTCGAGAGCTCTGGACACAGGGATCCGTGAGGCCCCGGCAGCCGCGGAAGCAGAAGGGCGGCTGCGCGGCTGCCCCGGGCCGGCCCGTTTCCAGGCCGCGGAACAATCTCTCTGCCACATTCAGGGCAAAGCACAATTTTAGGAAGTCCACACAACCCGGGGTCCCACTGCCCTGCAGATAACCTGGTCTGCAACAATGCAGCCTGGAGAAAGACGTCACTCCAAGAAAGGGCACGGGAGGAGGGAAAATGAAACGCTCCCGTTTCGGGAGCCAAGCCGATGGGACCTGGATGATCCCTGCGCAGGTGGTCCCCCACCACCCGCCCCCGCCCT
>SJYR01000179.1:984511-1000040 GCA_006410655.1 Kobus ellipsiprymnus | reverse complement strand
CCACCCGCCCCCGCCCTCCGCCCGAGCAGGACCTCAGTTTCAGCTCGGAGGAGGCCACGCCAGGCCCGGGTGCAGACGGGGGGCGGGCGAGTTCTCCTGGAGCCCCCTCCCGGGCACCAGGGGCAGGCCCACGGCCAAGGGACCATTCGTCGGAATTTCATTCAAAATAGAAAGTATTTGAAAATCTTATTTTCAGGTTCAAATGGTGATAACCCAGAAAAGCAGGAACCCTTTGATTTTCGTTTTGTTTGTTTGGATTTTCTTTCCTTTGTCCCCAGACAAAGGGAATTCTTTCAAGCATAAGGAGTTTCGCAAACTTTCAACAAGCTGCAAGGCACAAAGCCCTGAGGGCAGTTCTGGGCCTCGAGGAGCTGGCGTTAGCTCAAAATCAAATGGGAACAAGAATGCTGAAGCGCAGCGCTGCTGCCTGGCGGAATCTGAAGTAAAAAGGAGGCCCGGGGAGCGTGCTGGACGAACGTCACGGCCGTGTCATCAGCGGCCAAACAGGGCGGACAGAGCTGGCGCGCTCCAGCTGGGGTGTCCATCCCACCTGGCCCTCAGCTCACCGGGGGCCCTCCACTGGAGGAGCAGCCGCCACACTGAGCCCGGCGCTCGGGGGCCCTGAACCAGCCTCTGCCATCCACGCCTCCTTGAGCATACATTTTCCTGTCTCAAAGTGAAGACAAAAGGCCATTCTATAACTTAGGCATTGCAAAGCAGAGACTCTGGGTAACATTTGAAACAAGAAGTCCCAAGTAGGATGGGGAAGGAAGGAGAATTCATGTCGACTCCGCAGCAAAACCCCTCTACTTACATCCTACCTGGTTTCTAAGTACTAGCTGGACGCGTTGTGAAGGAAATGGATCGCTTTCGCGCTGTCTCTGCCATCAGCTCTGAAACGAGGGCTTCTCCACTCACAGAATTCTTACTTTTCAGTCCTCATCTCTTTGAAAATGTTTTGATTTCACCAAAAAAAAGACCCATGAAGACTAAGAATTAATACTTCACCCCTACATACCAGCCCTTCCGCCTTCACCTAGCTTTCAACTTATAGATACAAACCTCCAAGGTTTCACAGGTCCCAGGTTGGGACAAAGAGCAAGAGGGAAGGTAGAAGCCGTCCAGCTTTGACACAGACCCGAGGAGCTGTCACCCTCTTAGTCAGGACAACACGGGGTTTCTGGAAAACTGAATATTCATCGGAAGGACTGATGCTGAAGCTGAAACTCCAATACTTTGGCCACCTGATGCGAAGAGCTGACTCATTGGGAAAAAAAAAAAACCCTGATGCTGGAAAAGATTGAGGGCAGGAGGAGAAGGGGGCGGCAGAGGATGAGATGGTTGGATGGCATCACCGACTCGATGGAGATGAGTTTGAGCAAGCTCTGGGAGTTGGTGATGGACAGGGAGGCCTGGCGTGCTGCAGTCCATGGGGTCGCAAAGAGTCGGACACAACTGAGCTGAACTGTCCTAATCACGGCCAAAGTGGAAGACGCGTGTCTACATCGCCGCATCAGGCTGTGTGACAGGAATGCATCTCACCCCACGGGCCAGGAGGAGGGGGACACGGGTGATGATGTGGGTCCTGACGAAGCGGCCCCTCAGGACACTGCGGGTCCAGACAGAAAGTGGAGCTGGAAGGGCTGACTGTGCGGCCTCGGGGAGAGTCGCTAATAAAGGTGCTGGTGAGCTGATGCTTTCCACGCCCAGACCCATGATGTCAGCATTCATTACGCATACTGGGGCTGCTTACCACCCTGTAAGCTGGAAGATGGGGAGATTAGGGGTGAAAAAGCGGTTTCCAGAGCTAAAATACAGTTACTCACTTGCCAGCACCCTGAGAACTCCATCTCCGAGTCCTTTCCAGCCAAAAGCAGTCTTGCGTCCTAAGTGGCCAAAACGGCCCTGATTCCATCCTCGACTCTATGCCCACCTGAGCCAGGATTGGGCGGCCTGGGGATCTCTAGGGAACAGCTGCTCGTCCGTGTCCCAGTGCCTGCAGCCAAGGTGAGGAAAAAGCCGGGGGTTTGAGGGGAGGAGAGGGAGACCCCCACAGCTTCGGGCCCCTCGGCAGGGGCGTGCAGAGAGCCCACGTCAAAGCCAGCTCTTCACACCCCGCCTCGCATGAACAGTATTAATCTGTCCCCCTCCCTACCCTTTCCCCCACCCCAGCCCTGGGCTGCACGCTGCATTTAGAGACGAGGAGCCCAGCTGTGCCTGACCCTTAGGGGGGGCACACTCGGGAAACATGTGCTGACTGAGCAAGGCAGGTGATCCCCACCCCGCGCCCCTGCTTCTGCCGCCCACGGAAAAGGTGACAGACCCACGTGCTGCCTCGGGCAGAAAGGGCGCGTGTCTTCCTCCAGCCCAGGCAGGAGCTGCCTCACCACTCCAGGAACCCCGGGAAGGGAGCCCTGTCCATCAGACACACTGTGCCCCTGATGAACAGACGCTGGAAAACCCCCTTTGTAAGACCCCTCACACTCAACATCCACCTCTGAGTCTTTACACGGGAAAAAAGGTAATGAAGATGGTATCTGTCTTAAACTCCTTGGCAACACAATACTTAGTGATGAAATTCTGGAAACATTCTCATTAAATCAAGGGGAAGGGGGCAGGGAATAAAATACCCACTCCCACCAATATCATTTACCGTCGTCTGGATGTTGCAGCCAGTGCGATGAAACGTGACACAGAAATACGAGGTACAGTGTGTGGCTGCGTTTCCCAAACATGTTCCTTGGAACTCTACTCCTCTGAAATGTTAAACATAGTTAAACAGTTTCTTTGCTTCAATGAGTCTCCAAGAGGGGACCCATTATCCAGCATTTCCCAAAGTTTTAAATACTGAGTTGTTTTTCCCTCTGAGAATTTGAGAAGTCTTGTGTTCTTTGGGACATTCTTTGGGAAGCTCTGACTATATCTGTTTCTAGTCTGCAGATATTTTAGTTTATGTATTTAGTCAAATATATCCATTTCTATGAACTAAAACAGTAGTTTAAAGTAAGAACTTTAGAGTAAATAATAATGATAATAAGTAAAAACCTTTTTAGGTTTGAACCCTACATTCTAGACTGACTGAGGGAATGATCCTTCACCTTCCTGGAGCTTCAGTTTTCTCATCTGTGAAGCAAAGAACATGACATCTCCCTTACAAAATACTGTACCTATTAGATAATTTATGTAAAGTTGCTTACCCTCAGATATATTTTAAAATTCCAGTAAAAACAACCACAAGTTATCACCCTTGTTAAAATAATCAAAACTAGGAAACATGTAATGAGGTCGGTCCTCTTTCATCACAGCAGGTGAGGCTATAAATTGTTGTAACTGTTAGAGAAAGAAATTTGTTTAATCAAGAGCCATAAAATTATTCACATCTTTTAACTTAGTCATTTCATTTCTAGGATAAAGAGCACAACAGCGACGTCTGTTGAAGTTTTTACGGAAACGACATTTTGTGAAGAGTGTTGACGTCCACCAGCAGTGGGCGTGCTAAGTCAGGTCCGACTCTTTGCGGATCCCGTGGATGGCAGCCCACCAGGCTCCTCCGTCCACAGCGTCTTCCGGGCAAGAATCGGGGTGGGGTTTCCCAGCCGTCAACACGGGCTCACGAGAGGCCTTGCGTCACCGGCACTGCGTGTGCCTCGTTTGCGGGCTGCCCCTCTGCGAAGCTTCCTACTCTGCACAGCCCGTTGGGAGGAAATACTCGCCACACGGAAATCCAGGAGCCAGCGCCTCCTTTCTCCCACACAGAGCCAGCACCTGGGTCAGACTCACCCAGAGATCACCGCTCAGGACGCTGGACCCCGAGCCGATGAAGAACCATTCATTTATGAATGATGTGAAGTCCTCTACCTTCACTATTTCTTGATATATTTTTGTGTATGTGGAACATTAATGTTATCTAAGTCTCATCAGAGATTTGTCCACCTTATTATTCTTTTCCAAAAAACATCTTTTGGTCTGTAAATTATCTCAATACTGCAGAAGCAGGTTGTCCACTTTATCGATATCTGCCATGATCTTTACAATTTCCTTGAATTCAGAAGGTATTGCCTTGCACTCACCGACCCCATGTCTTTTGAAGTTCTTCCATAATGAGTTCTGGCTCCCAAGGTGGAAGCCAGAAAGAAACTAGTCTTCCCAGCCCCCTGCACTGGGTTCCCCTGAGATTGACTCTGCCAGCCAGATCCCTCTGAGACAGAGCAGGTGGGGGAACGGGCACCAGGCCTGCGATGGAGGCACTCCTCCCTGGCCCGGGCCCTCAGAGGCCTGAGTTAGTCCAGGAGACCCTGATGTCCACGGTCAGTGTCTGAGGCTCTGAGCGTGGCAGTCGCTGTAGGGCCTCCTTCCTCAGCTGTCTGTGCTGGGATTCGATGTCCTTCTGGTGATGCAGCTTCTGAACAGACTCGGCAGCGCTCCCGAACCAGAGCCTTCAAGGACCCTTCACTAAATGCCTCCTCCACTGAGTGCAGCCTGAGCGGGCACTGTCGTTTCTCAGTAAAATTCAGACTAATGTGTTGCTTCTTTGGATGGTTCTACCAGCCTTTCACGTTTCCTGGATTTGGCCGTTGGCTTCTTCGCTCTTCGTCTTTCTTACGTGCACATGCAAGCTCAGTCACGTTCAACTCTTTGTGACCCCATGGACTGTAGCCCGCGGGCTCCTCTGTCTGTGGGATTCTCCAGGCAAGGATGATGGATTGGGTGGTCACTCCCTCCTCCAGGGGATCTTCTCAACCCAAGGATGGAACACGTGTCTCTTGCGACTCCTGTGTTGGCAGGTGGGTTCCTTACAACTGCTGCCACCTGGGAACCCTCCTCCTTCTTAATTTCTGATTACTGGTTCCAAAGCTGTCAGCTTCCCTCCGAGCACCGCTTTGGCTGCCCTTTCACGCAGACTGTCCTCTCTGTCGTCAGCTCTCAGCATTTCACAGTTTCTCTTACGACAAGCTTTGCAACTCAACGATCATTTCATAATTTGGGGGGATGCTCCCATACGTTTTTAAGCCCTCTCTCTCATGTTCTTGTTAGGTACATCTGAGTCCGTTGCACTGTGGTGAGGGAACGTGATTCATATGATGTAAATTCTTTGAAATTTATTGAGACTTCCTTTGTGGCTCAGGACACAGTCAGCTTTTGTGAATGTTCCACATGTGCTCGAAAAAATGTGTATTCTGTATCCATTACCAGTGGTTTCCAAAGGGAGTTCAGCTGACAAGCTGCATGAGCTGCATATGAATCACTGTTTAAACAGAGTACCGCAGACCTCATCCCTGAATACTGCATCCAGATCTCTTGACTCTGTGTGTCCACCACACCTTAGCTAATGCTGGTGATAGTTTTAGGGGGCACTCTCTTTTTCTCCTACCCAACTCTGCCCCCACATTCAGACAGGAACAGAGATTCAATTTCACACAAACAGAATCTTACAATTTCGAAAAAACCGATCCCATATCCTCCCCTACATTTTCTTTGACATTCAAATTATCTACTTCAGATTCTTCTTCCCTGGTGGCCCAGATGGTAAAGAATCTTCCCGCAATGCAGGAGACCTGGGTTCGATCCCTGGGTCAGGAAGATCCCCTGGAGGAGGGCATGGCAGGCAGCCCACTCCAGTGTCTTGCCTGGAGAATCCCATGGACGGAGGAGCTTCACGGGCTGCGCTCCACGGGGTCGCAAAGAGTCAGACACGACCAGGAGGCTGACACGCTCGCTCTTCACCCTAAAAGCCTCCCACGCACTTGCTGTCCTGTGTGCATCTCCCCTACTTCCTTCTTACAGAACCTGGATCTCATTCCCTAATCCAGTGAAACCATGTGATTTGGGGAAGACTGACCCCATCGCAGACTCCAGAGAAGGACTCTTAGTAGACCAGCCCACTGCATTTGCCCTGAGGCGGGGTCATCCAGGAACCGTCTTCCACGGAGGCTGTCGCCAGCACAGAGCGGGTATGGGACCTAGACAGCTCCGGAAGCGAGGAGCGGCCAGCTTCCCTCCCACTGCTGCAGACGCTCCCCGTACATGCCTTTCGGAACGTGAAGTGCAGAGACCCAGACACAGCTCTCTTACAGCCAGGACACAAACGAGGCCTAGGACGCGGTGCATTCTGTGCCCAGCAGGGCAGAAAGACAGAGAATCTGGGGTCCTGCTGACATCTCTGAGCTGTTAACAGGGCCAGTTCCAAAGCCTGTCCTACACAAGATTTCCGAGTTAGTGTGCTAGGAAGGGTTTCTGCCGCAGCCTGGGTCATCCTTATGGGTTTCTGGTTCCCTTTCACAAACCACTTTTGATTTCCAAGCCTGACCCTCTCACCTACTTAACAACCACAAGAAAGCTCCCTCAACAACTTCCTTGAGACCCTGTGCTCGACTCAGCTTCACACCACGACGGGCACCTCCATCCCTTTCAGCAGAGTGGCCCCCTCTGCGCCTCCCCAGGAGCCCGAGTTCCAGACCTGCACACACACCCCCCACAGTCAAGAGAGCCCGGAACTAAACGGGGTCTCCTCCAACCCCTCACTGACCCACCCCAGCCACAGAGCCAGACTTGAGCGCTACAGAGGCAGGAACAATGTGCCTCTGTGACCAAAATGAGAAAAAACCAGCCTATCTGCAAACATAGTGAGTGAAGCCGCTCAGTCGTGTCCGACTCTGCGATCCTGTGAACTGTAGCCCACCAGGCTCCTCCATCCATGGGATTCTCCAGGCAAGAGTACTGGAGTGGGTTGCCATTTCCTTCTCCAGGGGATCTTCCCGACCCAGGGATCGAACGCAGGTCTCCCGCATCGTAAGCAGACGCTTTAACCTCTGAGCCACCAGGGAAGCCTCATGCCAGCAAAATACGAGCGCCTCGTGGAAAATGGGGGGCATGACGGCCGAAAGCTCTGTCAGCAGGGTCCCCTGGTGGCCCGGCGGCCAGGACTGCGGAGCACGGCAGGGGGCCGGGGTCCTGACTCCAGTCAGGAAACTAGGTCCCATGTGCTGCAACTAAGAAAGAGTTCACATGCCATCACCAAAAATCTCACATCTCACAAGAAAAAGATCCCGCGTGTCGCAACGAAGACCCAGCACGGCCAAATAAACACGTTAATTAGACATTTAAGATGAAGCTTCGTGACCCATTAAGCTGCACTATGCCGTCTGTGCCGTCTATGGGGTGGCACAGAGTCGGACACGACTGAAGCGACTTAGCAACCATAGTAAGAAGTCTGGGGGATTCCCAGAGGTTAGGAATCCATGCTTCCACCACTGAGGGCCAGGTTTAATCACTGCTCAGGGAGCTCAGATCCTGCAAGACGTGTAGCCAAAAAGAGAAGTTTGGTGACATCATGTGACCTAGGTGAGCAGTGAGTGTTGGTGGGGGCAGGGCTGACAGCCTGAACAAAGAAAAGCCCAGAAGGCAGGCACGATGACCGCCCATCACCGATGCCTCACTCATCCCAAACGCCTGTCTCTGGCGGGGGCTCGTCAGCCCAGGTGCGCTGATCCTCAGTACCCTCAACACTCCGAGACGGCTCCTCGGCGCCTTGTCTCTCTGCTCGTCTGGCCTGTCTCCCCATAGCTGCATCTCTGGACCATCACATCCAGGTCAATGACACGCCCAGGTCCTCCATGGCTGACCCCTACCGAGCGTCCATTTCTCCACGCGTCGCCCTGCTCGTCCGTCTCTCCACGCATCACCCTGCTCTCTTATCACCTCCAGCATAGAATACACTGCCTCCCAGGATGATTTTGATTATGTGAGAAAAGGCAGGCACAGGAGAAGCTCTGAAGCCTAGAAGCCCTCCGGAAGGAAGCTCATATTTACGAGGGACTCCTCCGTTTGCATGTCCCCCTCGCGCCCGGCAGCCGAGGGCTCACAGTCACAGGAGACGCGCATCGCCGGAGACGGTGGGACCGGCTCTGCAGTGGGCACCGCTTCCTCGTCCCCAAGCTCTTCCTGGGGACCCCCACCTCAACCTCTTCATCTTTAGCGGAAGATGGTGTCCAAGCGGAAGGCTTGGCCATTTCAGGGAGTGACTCTGTTTCCCGGGTCTCTCCCGTGTACTCAGGACATAGACAAGTTGTTGGATTTATGTTTGCTCTTCTCTTTTTCTTTCTTTTTCTCTTGTTTAGTCACTCAGTCGTGTCCGACTCGTTGCGACCCCATGGCCTGCAGCACGCCAGGCCTCCCTGTCCATCATCAACTCCCGGAGCTTGCTCAAACTCATGTCCATTGAGTCAGTGACGCCATCCAACCATCTCTTCCTCCGTCGTCCCCTTCTCCTCCCGCCTTCAATCTTTCCCAGCATCACAGTCTTTTCCGATGAGTCAGCTCGTCACATCAGGTGGCCAAAGGGTTGGCGCTTCAGCTTTCTATTGTTAATTTACCTTTTATTACAGGGGGTTCAGCCACAGGACTTGGGGAGGGGAAGCCATTTCCCCTCTCCCGCGTTAACATCAGAGAGGG
This sequence comes from Kobus ellipsiprymnus, assembly GCA_006410655.1. Lineage (NCBI taxonomy): Eukaryota > Metazoa > Chordata > Mammalia > Artiodactyla > Bovidae > Kobus > Kobus ellipsiprymnus. The sequence continues at coordinate 991,589 of SJYR01000179.1, read as the reverse complement.
TTCACCATGTGCCTTCACTTTGCTCTTATCTGAAAGGTTCTCTTGTATATAATTGTTTGTCATCTGTTCCCTTGAACTTAAATTTTAAAAGTGGACGCCTTGACTGTCCCCTCCCTGAATGCTCCCCAGCACAGCACTCAGAACTGTGCCTTGCACAGAGCGGTACTTAAAAATGGTCTGAGAACCAAGGAATGAAATGAGAGCCCCAGGGTCTGGCCAGCGCCCCCAGCAGTGAGGCCAGCACACAGCTGTGCGGCTGCCCTGCTTCCTCCTGGAGGCCTCACCTACTGTAAGTGGGCTTCTGACAAGCAGCTGGGGAGGTGACCAGATGGCCACAGGAGTTCCAAGCAGCATTCTTGTTCATTGCCTTTACCGAGCACCCCTGGAAGGGCTCCCGGGGCTGGAGGTTGACCCACCCCTGCAGGGGGCCAACTGCAGAGAACGAGTGACTGCCCCAGGCCAGCCCCGAGCGGGAGGGACAGGAGACGCTGTCCTAGCGGGGGGAGGGGAGACAAGTCCCTGGGCAAACAGGAAAACATATCTAGAACTCTCTCTAGATAACACAAAGGTTGTAAAGCACACTTTTTCACCGTTCTCCGACATCCTGCTTGTTTCAAGCGGTGAACACGTGTCTGCCTCTCTCCCTCTCTGAAGGGTTAATGGGAGATTAATAGACATGTCCTAAGTTGACGAAAGTGAAAGAGGAGAGTGAAAAAGTTGGCTTAAAGCTCAACATTCAGAAAACGAAGATGATGGCGTCTTGTCCCATCACTTCATGGGAAATAGATGGAGAAACAGTGGAAACAGTGTCAAACTTTATTTTTCTGGGCTCCAAAATCACTGCAGATGGTGATTGCAGCCATGAAATTAAAAGATGCTTACTCCTTGGAAGGAAAGTTATGAGCAACCTAGATAGCATATTGAAAAGCAGAGACATTACTTTGCCGATTAAGGTCCGTCTAGTCAAAGCTCTGGTTTTTCCAGTGGTCATGTATGGATATGAGAGTTGGACTGTGAAGAAAGCTGAGCACCGAAGAATTGATGCTTTTGAACTGTGGTGTTGGAAAAGACTCTTGAGAGTCCCTTGTACTGCAAGGAGATCCAACCAGTCCATTCTAAAGGAGATCAGCCCTGGGATTTCTTTGGAAGGAATGATGCTAAAGCTGAAACTCCAGTACTTTGGCCACCTCATGAGAAGAGTTGACTCATTGCAAAAGACTCTGATGCTGGGAGGGATTGGGGGCAGGAGGAGAAGGGGACAACAGAGGATGAGATGGCTGGATGGCATCACCGACTCGATGGACATGAGTTTGAGTGAACTCCAGGAGTTGGTGATGGATAGGGAGGCCTGGTGTGCTGCGATTCGTGGGGTCGCAAAGAGTCGGACACGACTAAGCAACTGAACTGAACTGAACTGAAGTTGTTCACTTTCTCTAGAAAAGATAAACTGAGTCACAAGGAAACACAATGCAAGCTATCTATCACACAAAGGGAAATTTAGAATGTAAAAGTCATTTAAATTTTCAAAATTTAAACCTTTTCTTAAAGGTTTTAACTTTTGCATGAAGGTGACTTTGATGCTATGACTGAGCTTCTCAAAATCAGAAGTCAGATAACTGACCCCTCAGCTGAGAATGAGAACTAGAAAACCACAAATACCACAGGCCAGGAATCTTCTGAAGGATGCTATCTATATCACCCAGCTCTGATCCTCTCCTCATAGTGATAGCCAGGCTCCAGACATCAACTGAATTGTGGCCTCCAAAACAGTTTCCTGGTTAGAAAGGGACTGGAGTTCATTACAGTGAAATCAAGAAACCTCGAATCACCTAATATTTTCACATTGCTACAGACACACATTTGCTAATATTGGAAAATAAACGCAAACAAACAAACAAACAAAAAAACCACACCCTAACCCTTAATTTCCAGTCCTACTTACCTGCTAGATGCATCTACATTCTTTTCCTTTTTCTTAAATCCCTATGTCCGTAAAATACACAGCAAAGCTTTTCTGGTAACTGACTCACAAATGCAAAGGTCTCCAGGCTCAGCCCTTTCCAGCAGCCCCCCACCCCGCGCCGTGTTCACAGGTAGAAGCCACAGGAGGGAAAGGTCCCATTCCCCCCACTGGGCACCACCGGGCCCTTCCCTCTGCCCGCCGCCAGGGCACACCCTCCAGCCTACCAGCAGCCACCCAGCAGGGGGGACCAGGGGCTGAGCCGCTTCCCCTGGAAAGGGCTCCGCACGGAGGCCGCCAGCCCTGCCTCCTCCCGGACACCAGCCAGACCCCCAGCGCATTCAGGCCGAGACTCGAAGGGGCTCGCTGTCCACCAGACCTGCGGAGGCCCCACCCCCAGCCTCCACCCCAAACCCTGTCTGCCCAGTGCCCCTTGACCCCCACAGACCCCGGTGCTGGGGGATTTGCTGTGCATTTTCAGATCCCAAACTGTTTCCTTTCAGTGGGGGTGGGGCCAGCACTCAGAGCTCCTTTTGCTGAGTGTAACGCTGATGAAAGGAAACCACCAGGTTTTTAGATTCTCAGCATATTTTAACTCCAGAGACTTGAAGATGGAAAGTGACAGTGACTCCCCCAGTAAGCACTGCCCACGTCTTGGCCTCCTCTGCCCGGGGCTTCCAGCCCCCAACCCACTCTCTCACTAGCTAAACAAACAAGAACCGCGTTTGCTTTCTCCAAAATCGCACTGTCCTTCCAAAGGAAAACTAACATTCTGAATGTATCCCGGGTCTGCGTTAATGGGGAAAGTTTGGACTTCCCTGGTGGCTCAGACAGTAAAGCGTGTGCCTGTAATGCCGCAGACCGGGGTTCGATCCCCGTGTCAGGAAGGTCTCCTGGAGAAGGAAATGGCAACTCACTCCAGTGCTCTTGCCTGGAGAATCCCAGGGACGGGGAGCCTGGGGGCCTACAGTCCACGGGGTCGCAAAAAGAGGACTGAGCGACTTCTTCCATGAGTCGTTCACACAGGGCTGAGTGGCGTGAAAACACTTTGCAAAGCCACCAACCTGGAGATGAAACTTCAGCGGCGAAGCGAGCAACGCAAAGAAGGAACGAAACGCCACCAGTGAAGAAACGCGGTTCTGTGCCGGATTGTTTCAGGAATCTACCTGCGCGATTGATTTCAGTGGCCCTTAGGCTGCGAAGGCGTTCCTAAACACGCTCTCGGATGAGGTGCCTTCGTCGCCCGCAGAGAAGCCAGACGCCCCAGAGGCCAGAGTCTGAAAAGGCCTCAGGTGAACGCGCGTCTCTCCATTTCCCCATCCTCCCGCTTTTATTTCCTTAAGACACTTAAAGAATCTGCATTTCATGAGGCCAAGAGGGGACTTCCTCTTCTCCCTTCTGCGCCGCCGGGGCGGAGGTTCCGCGCGGCACCGCCGTCCTGCACGCGGGCGGATAGGCCACGCCGGCCCGAGCGCAGCCGACAGCCGAAGAGCGGCCGCGTCCGGTCGGCCTTTCCAGGCAGTGTCTGGAGATGGCGCAGCGGATCACTCGACGCGGACACTCGGAAGGCGCGCAAACGAAAACTCTCCATCCCCATCTGCCACACTCGGCGCTCTCTGTGCCCTGCGGGCGGGTGGCGCTCCCACCCCGGGGGGCACGTCGCCTCCGGGCCGCCGAGGGCTCTGGCCGCCCGGAGCGGCGCGAGTCGAGGCCGAAGTGGGGAAGGGCTGTGCCTCGCGAGCCCGACGCGCCCGCGGCCCCGGATCGGCCGTGGAGCTGGGCCCGCCGCACCTGCTCCGCGCTCCGGGTTCCGGCCTGGCGCCCGCAGGTCCCCCGCCAGCCTCTCCGTTCTCCGGGCTGCGTTTCTAACTCTTCATTCTGACCCTAAATGCGAAAACTAACGCGAAGCGCCGGGCTTGCGGTGGCGCTGCGACGGGCCCGCGCCCACCCCGCCGCTCCGGTCTCTACGGGAAAGCCGCGGGGCCCGCGCCCACCCCGGCCCGAGGGCAGCGGGTCCGCGCCGCCAGTCCATCCCCGAGGTCTGCGGCGCGCCCTCCGCGCGGCGCGCCCCTTGTTCTAGTTCTACTGTCTGAACTCGCTGTTATTACGACCCCGGTGAGAGAAGTGACCAAACGGAAGTCCGTAAACATGAGTAACTTGCTCGTGGTCGCACAACTAGGCATGGAGAGGCGTACGGGCGGGGGACACACGGAAACAAAGGAGCTATATAGCGTGTGCGGCCCTAGTATAGATTTAATATTAGCTCTTCAAACCGGTCAGAGCTTCGAGAGCCTAGCGGGGCGGCCTGGCGTCACCCGCCGCCCGGGCGCTGGGCTAGACCGGACGGGAGGGCTCCCCGCCGCCCTCGCCGCCTCCGCAGCACCGCCCAGAGCCCGTGCGTCTCGCAGAGATGAGACGGGATGGAGGAAAGTCCGCTGTGAGACCGCAAACGCGGGCCGCTGCTTGGTGGGAGACCGCCGCCGGCGAGGACCGCTTGCCAGGCACAGCGCGCAGCTTCGCCTTCTGCCCGCGCCTGAGGGCTTCCCCCTGCGCTCGCGGTGCAGAGCCGCTGTCGGAGGCTCCACCAGCCCCTGGGGCGCCAGCCTACGCGCCACACCCCGGCCTCCGGCGCGCCGGGCATCATACGCGGGCGCTTCGATTTTCTGCGGGCACACTATCCTCAGGACGATTGGCTCTCTACCCTCCTCGATCGAGTGGGCTCCTCTGCCAGAGCTCACGCACACGCACACACGCGCACACGCACACACACACGCGCACACACACGCACACCGCGCCCGGTGTCCGCCTGCGTCAGCCCCCGGGAACCCAACCACCGAGGTGCAAGGGTGCGCTCCGGCCCGGGTGCTGCGAAAGAGTCAGCTCACTCCAGGAGCCGCGAGAGCTGGTCCAGGGAAGCCTCCCGCCACCGGGGAGAATTCGCTCTCGGCGGTGAAGCCACGGAGCCCGAACACACCCGGAGAGCCGGAGACCCCGGGCCCGCAGAGGCGGGCTTAAACTTGCAGACAAAGGACCCGTCTTTTCCTTATTAAGAACCCAACCAAACGTGCACGTAAGAGACTGACAACAGAAGGGGCGCTCCCAGGGACCTGAGGCTTCAGAGAACCTTATAACCAAACTGATTTTCTGGGTGGGGACAAAAATAACTATACATGGATACATTTCAAAATGTTAATTTTTTCACAGTTTCTTTCTTTATAGTCACTGTGGGAGGAGACACTAAAGTTTTTATTATTCCCATTTTACACACATAGAAAGAAATCGAAGCTCACAGTCTTCAAAGTGCTCACCCTCACTAGGAGCAGGTGCAACTGTCAAACAAAACCCACCTACGACATCACATCTCTCCCCACCTGCTCTGGCTGCATTAAGGGGGAGTCTGAGAACAAAGATGCCAGGCACAGTTAGGGGGGCTGGGAGAAAATCAGACAGATCGACGAACATCAGAGACCAATACACACTAGGCTTTGGGGATATGGGCCAACCAGGGCCTTCTGGTCTACCCCCTGCCCTTCATGGCCCCCTCACCCCAGCTTCCACAGGCGCTTCTGAACAATATGAAAAAAAAAATTTTCCCAGCTGGCCACTGTCTGGGTAAATGATTGGAAAGCACTGTATGGCCCACTGGGATAAACACACACACACATTGCACACTCACATAAAGTGAAAGGACACTTTATCCATAAGTGATCTCGCAGGAAAATGAATTCTGTATGTATGATCTGGTGCAAGCGTGTAGAGGCAGTGTGGGGGTAACTCTGGGGACTACACAAATGATGTCCCCGAGACTCACTGCTGAAGGATACACCAGACGGGGAACGCTGTCACCCCTCACCAGCTCAGTAGGCAGGGGGTCCAGAAACTTGGGGCTGGAAGTCACTGGGGGTGAGGGCAGCAGAAGGGAGCTTTCTGCTTTTAAAACACACATCTCAGCTGGTCTTCAAGTCCCCAAAGGAAGGTGACTGTCTGCACCAAAATGCAATTTTAGGTACAAGAGAGCCAGAGCTGGAGGGCGTGCAGAGGACTAATAAGGGGGATTTTTAAAACATGGTGTCTGTATTTGCCCCGAAATATCTTAGCAAGAATCGAGATGATGGACGTTGAGGGATGGTTTATGATACACCCTCCACTTCTGAAACTTTTAGTAAGAAAAAATGTGAGAATAAAAACACAACCTCTTCATTTAAATGCGTGTGTTTTATTTTGTGTGTGAAAGTCAGTCGTGTCTCTTTGTGACCCCATGGACATACAGTCCACGGAATTCTCTAGACCAGAATACTGGCGTGCATACCCTTTCCCTTCTCCAGGGGATCTTCCCAACCAAGCGCCGGAACCCAGGTCTCCCGCATTGCAGGCGGATTCTTTACCAGCTGAGCCACAAGGGAAGCCCTTATTTTGTGTAAGATATCTGAATAAAGTTAATTTTGATGAATTTTAAAGTAAAAGTCAGACTACATGGAGAAAGCCTTCTTATCTCCTAAAATGTGAAGCTCGCCCCCTACCCCCCACGCGGTATCACAGAGGAAGGCCGGTGGTGACAGCTTGGAGCCAGAAGTCCCGGCCTTTTGACTCCCAAGCGCACCACTGCCCTGCCTGTTACCTCCCACCCCACGTATGCAGCCTGCCCCAAAGGACCCCCAAAACTCCCTTCTGCATTTTGCCAGGACAAATGTAGGGCGCTTTCCTTCGTAAAAAGAAGAAATAATGAAAGCAAACTCGTCTTCCTGTCAAGGAGACCCAGACAAGAGGCGGTCTGCAGTCTCGCCGCCAGCCCGCGCGCAGCGCGCCTTCCCGGGCGCGGGGACCACGCGGCTGGCTCGTCCAGTGTCCGGCCGGCGGTTGTTTGTCGCTTGTTCCCTGCTAGACCGCGGTGGCCGGAGCTCCAGACGGGCCGCCCCGGCCCCTTCCTGGCGGCGGGAAACCAGCGGGGCCAGTCCGAAGCCTGACTTTCTTCTGCAGACCAAGCTGGGTTGCAGGGCAGAGCGCGTTTCTCACGGAGGGATCTGACGGGCCGTCTTCTGCCTGAACGCGTGAGGGGTCTGGAGAGCAGGGTGTGTCCTAAGGTGACCACCGAGTCCGAATCCGAGGGGGCGCGCGCCG
>SJYR01000179.1:962802-976612 GCA_006410655.1 Kobus ellipsiprymnus | reverse complement strand
GCCCGCCGCCGCCGCCCTGGAGGCCGCCTCGTCGTCCTCGGCCTCGGCCTCGGCCGCCTCCTCGGCCGGCGCGGCCCCGAACGCCTGCAAGAGCGCGGGCGGCGGCGCGGGCGCTGGCGGCGGGGTCGCCAAGAAGGCGAGCGCGGGGCTGCGGCGGCCGGAGAAGCCGCCGTACTCGTACATCGCGCTCATCGTCATGGCCATCCAGAGCTCGCCCGCCAGGCGCCTGACGCTCAGCGAGATCTACCAGTTCCTGCAGGCGCGCTTCCCCTTCTTCCGCGGCGCCTACCAGGGCTGGAAGAACTCCGTGCGCCACAACCTCTCGCTCAACGAGTGCTTCATCAAGCTGCCCAAGGGCCTCGGGCGGCCGGGCAAGGGCCACTACTGGACCATCGACCCCGCCAGCGAGTTCATGTTCGAGGAGGGCTCGTTCCGCCGCCGGCCGCGCGGCTTCAGGCGGAAGTGCCAGGCGCTCAAGCCCATGTACCACCGCGTGGTGAGCGGCCTGGGCTTCGGGGCCCCGCTGCTGCCGCAGGGCTTCGACTTCCAGGCGCCCCCGTCGGCGCCGCTCGGCTGCCACGGGCAGGGCGGCTACGGCGGCCTCGACATGATGCCGGCGGGCTACGACGCGGGCGCCGGCGCCCCGGGCCACGCGCACCCGCACCACCGCCACCACCACGTTCCCCACATGTCGCCCAACCCGGGCTCCACCTACATGGCCAGCTGCCCGGTGCCCGCCGGGCCCGGGGGCGTCGGCGCGGCCGGGGGCGGCGGCGGCGGCGGCGGCGGCGGCGGGGACTACGGCCCGGACAGCAGCAGCAGCCCCGTGCCCTCGTCCCCGGCCGTGGCGAGTGCCATCGAGTGCCACTCGCCCTACACCAGCCCCGCGGCGCACTGGAGCTCGCCCGGCGCCTCGCCTTACCTCAAGCAGCCGCCCGCCCTGACGCCGGGCAGCACCCCTGCGGCCCCCGCCGGCCTGCACAGCAGCGTGTCTTCCTACCCGCTGGAGCAGAGCTACCTGCATCAGAACGCCCGCGAGGACCTCCCAGGTACGTGCGGCCCGACCGCGGGCCATCGCCTCTGGCCTCCCGGCTCTGGGGGCCGAGGCCTAGGCAACGCTGGCGCCCTTTTGGAGAGGGTGGGGTGACAGGGCCTCCCCCACACCTTGGCCCCCGCCGGGCCTCCGGAGTTTCCACCCCTCCAGGAGGGAAGGAAGCACCCGTGTCCAGCGTCTCCGTGGGCTGCAGGGCTCAGAGCTCAGGCCTGGCCTAGCCAAGGGAGAAGGCCCGCGCCTTAGGGGACCTTGGCCAGGGCGCCGTGGCTGCTTTTTTTGTTTTTTAAAGGCGGTTTTGCTGTGCTTTCACCCGAGTAAACGCTGTGTCCCCAGGAGTGCACGGAGTAGGCTGCACTGGGCCGTTGCTGAGAGGCGTCCGGAGCAGGAAGACAGGGCCTCCAGGAACAGAGGGGTCTGGGGACCATCACAGGAGGGACATGTGGCCAGGGAGGAGGGGCGCCCCGGGCTCCCCTCAGTGGGCCCAAGTCGATGACCCGCGGGTGCAGCCTAGGCCCACAGGCCCCAGGGTCTGGGGGCTCCCCTGGGAAAGGCCTGCCCTTGGGCCCCCCTTGCAGTGTTGCTGGTGTAAACGGCGCTGGTTGCAGATTATGAAAATTTATTGACTTGCCTAAGGCGGTGAGAGGTGGGAGGGGACAGACGGGTGGAGGAGGGAATTTGAATATTTAGCCAGGTTTACGGGGACCGTGGAGATAAACCTCATATTAACCGCTCTGCGGCGCGCTGGTGTGCCGGGCAAGCCGGGCTGGAGCGGACCCTTACCCACCCCACTTGGAAGAGGGTTAGGCTGACACGCCTGCATTGTACGTTCGTGCATCGGCGTGGGAGCAGGGCGTCAGGGAGAGAGGAAGCCCAGAAATGGGCAAAAGATGTTGGTTCCCTGGACGGTGAAGTTTCCCGAATAGGCCTTTTAACTGCGGGTCTCAGAGGTTAACTAAACAAAGACCGTCTGGGCGGACCACACCGGAGAGGATTCCAGCCTGACTCAACCCACTGAGAGCGGAGTCTTGTTCAGTTTTATGGGAATTTCAACAAGTAACCAACACAGCCGACCCTCCGCTCTTATTTTCTTTAACCCCCTTGGACTGGCTGTCAATCAGTGCCGGGCGCGCGGCGCGCTCTGCGCTCTCCCGCCCAGCGGTTCGCCTGCGGGCGCCTCGGCCTCTCCTCTCGGCTCCCCGCTCTGGCCGCCCGCTCGGCCACCACCTGCACCCCGAGGCCTCGCTGTTGCCCTGAAACACTTCCTTAAACTTTCCAAATCGCGAAAACAGCTTTCTGGCTATTCTGAGAGGCCACCCTCGCCCCGCCGCGCACACCAGGCGCGCCCAGGTCCCAGAAGCGCGGAGACCGGCGGGCACGGCTCGTCTAGGGGAGAAGGGACACCGCCTCCCAAACCCCAGGGCTCGCGCACCCTCCAGGCCGAGTCTGCGGCTTGAGGAGACCCTGGCCCTCCTGGACGCTCTGCTTCGCCCTCCTCACCCCCACCGCCCCTCCAGTGCCCTGGCCCCCGCCTCTGCTCTTCCCCGCGGCCTGGCAGGCGTCTCCCGGGCCAGGCCCCTCAGAAACCCGGGGCTGCGAGTGGAACAGGGAGGCCGAGAAAGGGCCCGAAGCGCGCACCCAGCTCACCCCGGGAGACCCAGGCCCGCGCGCTCGCGGAGGCCCCTCGGCCTCGGGCTCATCAAAGCGCCACACGGGGCCGCGGATTAGAGCCGCGACAAGCGACGCCGCCAGGTGCTTTAGCCCGGGGGCAGGCGCACCTGCGCGGCCGCAGGGACTCGCGTCGGGGCGCGCGGTGGGCTGCAGTCGCGGTCCGACGCCGAACGTGGGCCGAGCTCCTGGCCACGGGGCTGCCGAGCGGCTCCGCAAGCCAAGGGCGACCGGGTGAAGCGCCGGGCCGCGGGGTAGGGTGTGCGGGCGGTTCTCTGGCACCGGCGAGGGCTGTGGAATCCCCAGCGCGGGAGGCTGGAGAGGCCTCGGGGAGCAGGCCTAGCCCAGCGGGGCCTGAGAGGCCTGCCGCTAGACCCCCAGACAACTGCGCCCCCCGGGTCGGAGGCGCCGAGAAAGCAAAAGCAAAAGTCGGCGACAGGAGGCCGGCCTCAGGCCTGGGGAGAGGCTTCCGGCGGCCGGCGCTCCAGGGGCTCCCGGCGCGACGGAGCCCTTGCCCAGGGGCAGGCAGGCCCCGCTCTTGGGTTCTGCCCTGTCTAGAGGCGCGCGTTCCCCCGGCCCCTCTCCCCGCCCAGTGTTTTCTGCCCCCTCCGCTCCTCCTGCCACTGCCTGGCGATCCGTTGGTTGGGAAATAATGCGGGGCGGGGGGTGGAAACCAGAAGCGAGGGAGCCCGCGGTGTTTCCGGGCGGGGAGCCCCAGGGCCAGTGCCCAAGGACCCAGGCCGGTGGCTGTTAGAGCCCCTCCGGCCTCCAGGAGTAACAGGAACCCAGGAACGGAGAGCCTGGCTTCTGGGTGAGCGGCCTGTCCGTGTTTGTGGGCCCCTCAAAACCAAGTAGCAAACCAGAATTCCAGAGTCATCCTGTGGCCAAAGCCTGAAACTCTGAGACACTCGGGCTAGGTTTCCTCTCCCAGGTTTTCAGCAATAGAAAGACAGGCCTACCCGCTTGGAGTCAAAATGAGATGTGTGTTAAAGGACAGTTTTAAGTCACAGGCCGGCCCCGAGTGGAAGAAACTTCTGAAGAGCGTTTCCCTTCTCTCCCTTTCAGTGGGGCTCCCTCGATACCAGCACCACTCCACGCCTGTGTGCGACAGGAAAGACTTCGTCCTCAACTTCAACGGCATCTCCTCCTTCCACCCCTCTGCCAGCGGCCCCTACTACCACCACCACCACCACCAGAGCGTCTGCCAGGACATCAAGCCCTGTGTCATGTGAGCGCAGGGCAGGGCCGGCCCAGGGCCCCCTGCCCCCGGGGCGATGACAGAGGTGGACCCCAGCGTGGCCACGCCAGTCACTTGGAGACCCCAGGTGAGCGTCACGCACTGGTGCTTGTCCACTGTTGGTAGGAGGACACCCCCCGGCGAGGTAGTGCCCCAAACATGCGGGCTCCCAGCGGCGGGAGACAGTGAAAACTTACCACGCAGAAAACACAGACGTGGAACTCTGGGATCTTCACTGCCTTCAGTAATCAGGGTCTGAAACACGCAGACGGGCTGTGTGTGTGTGTGTTTCTTTGTCTATGGAAAATGTGTGTGCTCTTTTTTAAAAAAGGCAGTGCCCAGCACAAGATTCCAAGAGAGCCTCATCTTGTAGCCTGGCTCAGTGGGAGAGCTGTATTTTGCCAAACACTACCTTTGGATCCAGGTGCCAAAGAACATTATCAAGAAAGTATTTAGCAACGATGTGTCTAGTTTAAGAAATGTGGTCTCCAGTATCGTGACAATACAACGTTTTTACAAGGCTGTTTTCTACCACCATAGTTTAAAGATATTTTTATGATCTTCGTGTATACTCACACTTTGCTTGTATTTTAAAAGGAGGATATATTTGCACTTATGTATACTTTTACAGTTTGCCAAACCATTTTGATGTACAATTTTTTCAATAAAATGTATATAACAAATAGTTGCCGAGGGAGACCTCTCCTCCACGGGCATCTGATCGCCAGGACGATGCAACTCTACACTGGGCGGGATTTTTTTCTGAGCTGTGTGATTGGCGTGGTGTGGGGTCTGTGCCTTGAGTAACACAGGCCAGGTTCCGATTGTGGGTCTTCTCGGGAGAGAAAGGGAAGAAGAAACGTTTCCTGTTATTTCTTTGCTTCACCCTCACTCTTTCTGGCTAAACCGAAACCAGAAGGTGAAAGCAGTTTAAAAGAAAACCAGGCGAGATAAGGGCTGAGGAGCCTCTGCCCTTCGCTGTCCCTCCCAAGTGCACCGGGCCTCTGCACTATGCTTTCCCTTCCCCCCCGGCTGGGCTGGGCTGCCCTCCTCGGGCTGCAAGCCGAGAGCAGGTGCCCAGGACATAGGCTCTGCTTCCTTGGGTGGCCGTCAGATCCCCGTGTCCGGAGGGGAAGGTGAGGAGGGTGTGGGCAGTCCCGGCACCAGGGACAGAAGCAGGATGAGGCATGTGTCCACCCCCAGTTCAGGGCACAGAGGTCGGCCCCCACGTGCCACCCAGGTCCGCCTGTCTGCTCCCAACCGTCCTTCTCCAGGGAGCCGTGGTTTCCCTTGGGATTCCCTCTTGGCCATTTCCTTTCTTGCTTGGTTTCCAGGCCTTCCCAGTCACAGATGCTGAAGGCTGGGCTGAGAACTTCTGGACCAAGGGAGGAAACCAGCCTGGGCAGAGGGCCTGGCACCGGCCAGCCCTGAGGTCCGGGCAGCCGCAGACTCCTGAGCGAGGCAGAGGTTCTCCAGGTGCTGAGTCCGCTTTGAGGACTCACCTTGGATTCCCACTTCCTGCAAGCTGCCCCCCGGTCTGTCACCAAGCCCCTGATACCCCGGGGTGGACATCGCCCACCCAGGGACTTTTGCATGCCGAGTGAGTTTTCAGTCCAAAGACGGTCTCAGTTAAACATCTTGTTTTACAAAGTCCTAACCGTATGCCTCATCCTGAGGCTTCCTTTCTGTATTTTCCAAAGTTTCGCTGTGATTTAAACATTTTTTGTGTGTCTGCTTTATCATATTCGCAGTTAAATAGGGATTTTTTTCCCCCTTTTATTCTGAGCTACTCGGGGGCCTGCTATAAATTATGAAGTCAGTTTCAGAGTCTGCTCCGACCACAGTGCTGTGTTTACATTCCTTCCAAGGCAGCCGGCATGGTCGTAATTTATATCCTAAACACTTGCACGTAACTTGTTTATACAGAGAACGACAGGACCTGCGAGGAGGGCTGCGGCCGGCCCGGCGAGCCCAGCGCGCCCCCTAGTGGCGAGAGCCGGCCGGCGCCCGGGACGCGGGCCCGCGGTGCCCCCAGTGGCCGTTTCGGCGCTTTCCCTCCGACTCCTCTGTCCTGAGGACGCCGGTCCTGCCGCAGATCCGCGCAGGCAGACCTCTAAGATACAGTGGGCTCGGCTTACACTAAATCCTGCAATACAGTGAGTCACGTAAACTTTTAGTTTCCCAGGGCAGGTGAAAGTTATGTGTACCCGCTGCTGGGGCCCGTCAAGAGGGCAGTAACGTTGTGTCCAAAAAGCAGTGTGCAGACCTCAATTTTAAAACATTTTATCACTAAAACTGCTCGACCCCGGCTCTTCCCTGGTGGTCCAGCGGTTGAGAATCCGCCTGCCAATGCAGGGGCCGGGGGTTTGATCCCGGGTCCCGGAGAATCCCGCGCGCCGTGGGGCAGTACAATCCTGCGCGGTCACCGCTGAAGCCACAAGCAGCAAGGAAGACGCAGCTCGGCCAAAACGAAGTGCAGGTGAGTGACTGTTAGAGACGCTGAGCCTCGTCGAGCCGAAGCGTCACAGTGACATCAAAGACCACTCATCACAGACCGCCGAAACACACGTAAGAGTAATAACTACTAATACCGAAGCTTCACATAGCGTGAGAATCACCAAAAGTGAGCAAATGTCATTGGGAAAATAACACCTTTTCGTGGCTGTATGCAGGGGTGCCACTTGCAAAAATAGGCTGACTCTGGGAAGCCCACCACAGTGAAGCCCAGTGACGAGTGTCACTGACGAGACTCCTGTGTCTGGCGTTGCGGACGCGGGCGAGATGGCCCATCGGTCACAGGGCTCATGGGGCACAGGCTGCTGGGCTCACCCCGACTCTGATAAGTCCGAGGAGCCCGAATCCCCAGTCAGCTCCCGGGCGATGTTGGCAGTGTGGGCCCCGGAGCACACTGTGAGACCCACAGGCCCGGGAGGGCAGTCTGAGTTACAGAGATCTTACAGGTTCAGACGGGTGGGTGTTAAGGCTTGTAAGATCTGAGAAGGTTTTTTGAAAGCAGGTTGCACACAGAAATATCTCTGGTGGATTACTGGCCACTGGGAAATGTAAGGCCTAACTTTGAGCTGAGCCCTGCACAAGGAAGTAGAAACTCCCCCTTTTTATCCAAAGCCATGATATATCTTGTTCCATTCTAATGACCTTTGCAAAGAGAAGTCAGGTGGAAGCACTGAGGTCTCTCTACCTCGGTACTGGGAGTCTGGGTTAGTCCGCAGTGATGTCACAGCTCTCCAGATGGACAGCGGTGGTGATTAAAGCAGGCAGGAAAAGGAATTCCTTTGTTGGTGATAAAAATCTTTAGAAGGTGGAACAGAGAGAAGGCAAAGGTCCCCTCAGTGACCCCCAGACACAGATGGGTCAGGTGGTGCCAGCGGCAGGGGTGGGAGAGATGGAGAGAGGGAGCAGTCTGCAGAGGGGCCCTGTCTCGCAGGAGCTCTCATCCCGACAGGAGCGGAGCAGCCTTGAGGCAGGGCTGCGGTCCTCTGAGCCCACGGCCCTCCTGCGGCTGCCACAGGCATCGCTGTGAAGCCGACGTTCTTCTGCTTTCCTTGACTTCTGCCAGGATTCTGGGCACGTAAGTGGATTCTCCCGTTGTTCATGCTCAAAGCTTCTCAACTGCTGCAGCAACGGCCAGAGCATTTGGGGAGAATCATCTCGACTTACATTTTAGAAAGTGGAAGTCTGATTCCCAGGGAAATCTTTAGGTATTAGATGGAATTAGCACCTCCTTCCCGAAAGAAAACCTCCCTTGTAGATTCCTATCTACCTAGTCACCTAGTGACTGAGCATAATGGTTAATTCAGAACAGGCAGTGGCTTCTTGAGCATGGAAATGTATTTTAATATATTTTATCAGAGCGGAAATACATGTTACCAAAACTGCCTCCACGAAATCCTATCTGAGCAAGAAAAACACCCCAGACGCACCCACCGGGCCAGACTGGGTCACAGCTCACGGACATCAAGCTCACTGGGAAAAGTGAAAGTGCTAGTTCTCTCGGAGTTCAGCGCACCCTGAGTGTGCAGCTGCTGGCTGCTGTGCGTCCAGGGCTCCGGTCCTGGGGGTCTCGGCCTGAGTGCGCGAGAGTGAGGAAGGGGTCTGGGAGGGGGTGCTGGAGGAGGTGCTGCCAGTGTCCCCTCGGAAGGGCCCCCTTCAGCCCAGGAACTGCTGTCTCACAAAGAGAGGTGTGGGGGCCTGAGCCTGGACAGCTCAGCACCGCCCGGGACGGCAGAGCTCCCTGGAGTTACAAGCTGCTCCTCCTTTGTTGAGCCTGGGGGCCTCTCTCTGCCATAGCCCTCGTTCGCATGGCAGGGACGTGGCCCGGGGCCCCACCCTACTTCCCATGCTCTGGGCGTCTCTTCATTGGGGCTCCCTGCCCCCGTGTGACCACGCCACCATGGTCCTCCTCACTCCATCCACCCCAGCACTGACGGGTAGAAAGTGAAGTCGCTCAGTCGTGTCCGACTCTTTGCAACCCCCTGGACTGCAGCCTGCAGGCTCCTCAGTCCATGGGATTCTCCAGGCAAGAATACTGGAGTGGGTGACCATTTCCTTCTCCAGGGGATCTTCCCGACCCAGGGATCGAACCTGGGTCTTCTGCACTGCAGGCGGATTCTTTACCATCTGAACCACCCGGAGAGTGTGTGTGCTGGAGGCGGGGTGAGTGGCTGAACCACAGGACAACCCCCAGCGATGGCTGTTCTTCAAGAAGAAGAGCCTCCATCAGGGGCCACTTTCCTGGGCTGAAATTCGAGGAGACCAGGCTGGCATTCGGTCAGTCAACGGCTGCTGCTTGGTGACCTGTGGCCACAGCGGCGGGTCACAGCCTTGGCTCCTGGTGGGGACCCGGGGAGCTCCGGACACCACACACGGCACCCCCGGCCAGGGAAGTTGGCTCCCTGGGGGGCCTGGCCCCGGCAGTCCTCAGATGGCCCCCAGCTGCCTCTGCGGTTGGGCGGGACTGACAACCCCTAATGACCATGGTCTTGCTTATGTTTCACAGAAACCCTCTAAGGAGGCCTTATCGTCGTGGGTTTCAGACGAGAGACGGCCATCCAGCTCTGTTTAGCTGGTGTCCACCCCAGTGCCATGCCTGGCACACCACCTGCCCCTGGCAGCTTTGGCTGGGCGGCGTGGGGGCCCACCCCCGGACTCACAGAAGCACCAGGTGCGGGGCGGGGAGGCTCTGGCCCCAGCTCCACACGGGGGAGGAGTCACCACCCCGTGGCCACAGGGTGAAACCTCCCAGGAGTCAGTGATCCTGGTTCCTCCCGAGGAGGGTCGGGAGGCACCAGTGGGGGACTGGAGGGACGCAGGGCCCCCAGGCCCTGGACGCTGACAATACTCCATCCATCAGGGCCAAGTGGGGGACCCAGCACTGCCTGGGAGAGCCTGGCGCCCCGGCCGGTGCCAGAGGCCCTGCTTAAGTGGGCAGACACGCACAGGCCCATGCATGCAGGCGGACAGACAGACACGGTCACACACACAGATGCGCCCACAGACACACACGGAGACGTGGACACACGCTCACACGCCACCTTCCGCTCAGTGCACTTCCAGCCCGGGAACTGAAGCCGACCTGGCACCGTGCCTGCCATCTTTCCAAGTCTCCGAATCAACCACAACAGTTTAATAACCGCCTTCTGAGGCTCCCTTCTCTAAAGACGGGAATTTCCCCCTCCTCTGATTCTAGAAGCAGGAAAACAGCCTCTTTTCAATTGTCGCTTTTGTTTTCAAAGGCTAAACCAACCCGCTGCCAGAGGCAAGGCCACGGCTTGGAACCAGGGCGGGACCCACAGTTGTCCCAGACGTACATGGCGCTTGGGGTGGGGGCATGGGCCTCTGCTCCAAGGGCCGAGGTCCCCGTGGGCTCTGCACCGCCCGCCTCTGAGCGCGGGGCGCTCCCTGCAGGGGTGAGAGCAGGTCCTGGGGCGGGCCTGTCGGGCTGACCCCTTCACGTCAGGACCCGAGCTCGAGAGGCACCAGGCAGCAGCCTGGATTCCACCCGGGTCAGAAGCCACCCAGCAGCACCAGCGAAAGGCGCTGCCCAGCCTCGAGGGGCACGGTCGGCTGGCCAGCACGCAGACCGTCCCTCTGCTCCAGGCGACAGGGAGAAGCCGGCGCCTTTGCTTCCCCAGAAATCGCCTGTGTAGACAGCTCACCTGCTCAGGAAGACGCGCCTGGGACACGTGTCTGAAGACAGCCTCTCCTCTCCGCGTCCGGGCATGCCCCCCGAGCAGAGGCAGGCAGAGGGGCCGCTGGGCCCGGGCAGCGGCACTGGAGTGGTTTGGGCCTCAGTGCCCTAAACGGGGCAGCGGGGCACAGGTCCGTGTCCCGGGCTTGGGGGTGGGGGTGGGATTGCAGGGGCGTCAGCCGGTTCCCGCACATGGTGGGCGGATGGGAGACGGACACGTGGCCTGGTAGAGCTGCAGGGGCCGACTGCCCTGAGGATGCCCAGAGCAGGATACAGTGGGGCCAGGTTTGGGGCCTGCAGAGGGCCGGTTGGAAGGCTGCTGCCTTCGTCTGCGGGGGCAGCGGTGACAGAGAGCCACAGATCAGGGGGCCTAAGCGGGAGGCGCTGATTTTCTCGGCGTCCTGGGCCAGAAGCCCCGAAGCCAGGTACTCCCGGGGGCTGATTTCTCCCGAAGCTCCCCGTGGCGGGTAGATGCCGTCTCCCCGCTGCGCGTCCGCGACGCCGTGCTTCCGTCTGCCTCTGGGCCCAGGCGTCCCAGGGCTTTAGGGGCTCCGGTCGTGTTGGACCAGGGCCTCCTCTGGGAACTCCCTGTGACTCTCTTACCCTTGCAGCAACCCCACCTCCCAGTCAGTCACCGAGGGTGAGGATTTTAGGGGACAGAATTCATCCTGGAACAACTGTAAACCAAGTTCGAGGCTGAACAGAAGCTTGACTTCCTGTGGCCAGCCGCCCGCCACCCGCCGCCCACCCGCAGCCCGCCTCCAGGTCGGGCCTGCGCGGACGACCCTGGTGCGGCCGGCCGCCCGTCTGCATCCACCCCTCGGTGACCAGGAGAGAGGTTCATGCTCCTTCGGGAGCCCCGGCCCCTCCGGCCCACGCTCCAAGCTAGGACCCCGTAATTCCCTGGGGAGATGGGGAGGGCCGCACCCCTGAGGCTGGAGCATCAGACAGGCCCTGCGTGGAGGAACACGTCCTGAGAGACCCGGGAAGGGGTCTGGGAAGGGGTCCTTTCGCGGGCTGAGGGGGAAGAGCAGGAGTTACCTGCAGTGTCACGAAGGTCGAGCGCTGAGGAAAGCTGGGCCCAGCCTGGCCCACTGGGAGCTGGGAGGGCAGCCCCCACCCCAGGCGCCCCCACAGGCGCCCCCAGCTCCACACACTGAAGCAGGCGGTCGGCAAAGAACGTGTGTGTGTGCTGGGGGGGTCATGGCCTCCAGGGAGGGGTCTTCCTGAAGGGTCTCTGGCCCTATATTAGGGGGCCACACGTGTCGTGCTGTGGGTCTAGGAAGTCCAGGGACACGGCCCAGACTGTGGGGACACCCCATTCTCATTGTACAAGGAGTGGACCCCCAAAGGCTGGCAAAGGCAGGGGCCCCCTAGGGCTTCCTCCTGCCTGCTCCTGCCCCAAGGTCCCAGGAAATCCAGCCCTCTGTCAGCCCCAAACCTCCCACCCCAGCGAGACAGCTCCCTGGGCTGAGAGCAGAGCAGGTTCCGACCCACCTTCCGGCTAGCTCCTCGCCCGGGTGTCGGCAGGAGCCCAGCCCTGGCATCGGGGGCGGGTAGCTGGCTGCCCTCCTGGGGTCTGGCCCAGGCTCCCTTGTAAGGACTCACACTCTGCTCCCACATTTCCTCTGAGACTGAAACACCCCCATGGGTTGGGGACAAGGGGGCACCCCTGGGAGGGAGCCAGCCAGTGGCCCCCCAGGACTGAGTCCTCTGATGCCCATCCTTAACTCAAGCCCCGCGGGCCTCCCAGGACCAGAGCGGAGGCTGAGTCACTGAGGGGTTTAATTTGGAAAACAAGATCACAAAACCAAGAAAGAAACCACGACTCTATTAACAATTACATGCATGCAGAACGAGGTCAGAGCTGCAACTTTCATTTTTCTTCCCCAGATTCTGTGCTGGCGTTAGAGGAGCTTTTTCCAAATTCCCAGGGGAAGGGCAGGAGCTTTGTTCTGGGACTTTGCTCCCTGTGCCAGCAGAGCCCGGATGAAAACGTTAGATCAGATCTAAGCACTGCGGACAAGACAGGCTTTTTAGGACAAATTAGGGCACAGGACGGCTCCCTGAGGACCGCAGGGCACGAGAGCCGGAAGCAGGCGGGCCCTGGTGGGAAGGAGCCGAAGGCAGACGCGAAACCGTAAAGGCCGCCCGGCTGGCCACCTGGGCCCAGGGAAGGGGCCGGGACTCTCAGAGCCGCGCCTCAGAGACCACCCGGTCCTGGCCCCGCGGTTTAGAGCAGCCCCTGGCACCCAGGCAGGAGCCCCGCGCACCCGGCTTTGTTGTCCAGCCCTCCCGCCGGCAGCTTCCGCGAGGCGCCTCTTCTCCGCCTTGTTTGATATTTTCAGATCCGGCCCGAGGCGGGTGGCGGGTTGCAGGAGGATGCTTCAGGGTGTCTTGTTTAGTTTGGAAATATTTAAATGTCTGCTGCATTTCCTCCGAGAGGGGACATGTCAGAGCGGTGGGAGAGCCCTGCCCTCTGGCCTCAGCCCTGCAGGGACCCTGCCTCCCTGCCCGCTGCCCCCCACCCTCAATGCCAGAGAGAGGCGCCCCGTGACCCACTTACAGGGAAGGACGGCTCCTTGCTGTCTTTATGCCAGCCTAGCTGATGACTGCTCAGACTGCGGGCTCCTGGAAGCCTCACCCACACAGCACGAAGCTCCGTGGGGAGACGCATGCTTTCCATGGATCTAGACGTTAGTGGCCACCACAGAGGACCGGAGCCTCTGAGAAGGAACAGCTCGTAAGGCAGCCCGCCTCTCCTGCTCTGTAAGAGGACACAAAGCCGCAAGCGGCCACCAGGAGCAGGGTGGTCCCTCTTGCCCTGCGTGAGCGCCCGCTCGCGTGGGGACCCCCAGGCCTCAGTGACCGCCTCCTAGGCACAGCCAGGCGCTCACCTCCCCCGGCCCCTGAGATTGACACGAAGCCCGGCCCCCTCCTACCACCACCCTCCCAGACCAAGCCGGGCTGGGCAGACAGGCGGACAGGGTGGAGTGTGTGAGGCTGATGAAGTGAGATGGGGTGGACCAGACTGAGGCCAGGTCTGGTGGTGCAGGAGGCCTGACCATGAGCACCCAGCCACCATCCACCGCCCGCCTGGGCCCAGGCCTGCCTTTGGGGCGGGCTGGGGAAGCCAGTGTGGCTTTCTCCTGCTCCGTTTTCTGTGGCCTGCCTCCAAGGGGGAACCGCTTTTCCCTCTGTACCCCTCATCCCCCACTCCCCGGGGCAGAGGGTCCATGCTGGCGGTGGCTGGACGCCAGGTCCCTGGCCCATCCCCTGGCGTGCCGTGCGCAGGCCCTGCCGAGGTCCCTGCCGGAAGCTGCTGAGGGCTTTGCGAAGCTCGTCTTCAGGGAAAGACACTGAGGAGAGACTTCCGAGTGCGGCTCATCTCCGCGCATGCCTCCCTCCCCAGCCAGCCCGCCCAGGGCCAAGGGCCTGGGAAAGCCACATCCACACGCCAGGAGTCGCCTTGCCAAGTGGAGTGTGGGCTGGACCCCGGCCAGAGGGGACTGAGGGAAAGACTGTGAGAGCCCCCCACCCCGTGCTCGTGGGGGAAACGCTGGGAAGGACGGGACTCGACCCCCCTGCCGGGCAGCCTGCCAGTGCCGCTGGGCCGTGAGCCCCTGGGCCTGGGACTGCACGAGGG
>SJYR01000179.1:918721-945033 GCA_006410655.1 Kobus ellipsiprymnus | reverse complement strand
CCCCACCAGTGACACCCCCACCAGTGACGCCCCCATCAGTTACGCCCCCACCGTGCTCCTGGGTATGCGGTCCACACCTGCACCCCCCACAAAGATGGGCAGAGAGAAAGTGGGAAAAGCCCACGGGTTCCACCAGCCTTCTGGGGTGGCCGTGTACAAGTGGCGCAGGCGGGCAGCTGGAACAACAGAGACGGGTTTTCTCTCAGTCCGGGGCCGGAAGCCTGAGGCCCGGGCGTGGGCGAGGCTGGTTTCCTCTCCGTCCGTCCCACGGCTGCCCTCCCTGGCGTGTAGACATCTGTCATCTCCCCGGCCCTCTGAGGGCCTCCCCTCCATCTGTGCGTGCATGTCCTGATTTCCCTTCTTATAAGAACTCAGTCCTATTAGTTTAGGGCCCACCCACACGACCTCATTTAACCTTAACAATCACATGCTCAGGTCCTGGGCCTTAGGGCTTCAACATATGAATTTGGGGATCACCCTCCAGCCCATGACGCATTCTGAGTCACTTTAGACCAAGCTGTGGTCTTGGCGAAAGTCACTATCCGGAACCACTAGCACAGCCCCCCTAGGCCAAGGCGGCCAGGAAGCATCCCCACCTGCAGCCATGTCCACCAGGGGTCGTGGGGAGCAAGCGAGGTGGGACAGTGAGCCCGCTCTGCCAGGCAGGGCTCCTTGCCTGGGGACTCTCCCTCCTGCCTGCCCCAAACCGGCGTGTTCAGCCCGTCGGGAGCCGTGACTTGGAGGCTCCGGAGGGTCTAGCGTGAGTCCGCTCACGGCTGCAGCTCTGTGCCTGGAGTCGTGAAGAGCAGACGCAGCTCCCGGTGCTCTGCGCCGCGTGCTGAGTGCAGAGCTGACTTAGCTTTCCAGCGGCAGCCTGAGACAAGAGCCCTGCCCTCACCGCCACCATCTGCAAGCCAACAGTGCAGCTGGGACAGACCTCAGGGAGCAGAGAAGGACCGCCAGGGCCCGCAGAGGGGCTGGGGTAAGAGTCCCCTGCACCTGCCGCAACCCCAGCCTTTACATCCAACCCACAGAAACGTCAGTCCCCCCAGAGCCCTGACTTTCCAGAGGTCTGTGAAGCTCTAGCTGGGGCCAGGATCCGCCCCGAGGAACCGCAGCTTAAATGCCAGCTGATGGGGCTCAAATATGCCTAAGTGTCTATGCGAGCTGACGGCTAATTCTTGGAGAACAAGCCCCATCGGATTCACGAAAGCACATTTCTGCAGTGGAGACCAGCTTCTTACCTGTTGGTTCGCCCTGAGCGCGGGTCATTAGATATTCCTGCCTGGGCCCTGAACCTCACTGCCACTCCTAAACCGTAGCACAGAGGAGAGGGGCGTCCATGGGAGCAGGGGGTCGCCTCCCACGATGAGCCCCTGACGAGCTCCGAGGGACTGTTTCACCTCCAGGCCTCAGGGCCTCGTGCGGCAGCTTCGTGCAGGGCAGACGGTAGGATAGTGAGCGTCTCAAAGGCTTCTGGTGAGAAGACAGAGGTGTCGCAAGGGAACGGAGGCACTCCCCCTGCACACCCGACAGGTGTATCCACTGTCTCCTTGCGGACAGACAGCGGACGAGCGGTCTTCATTTTCATGCTCACACAGGGGTCTTAGGACTCACACTCACCCCCCTCCCCCGAGAGTCACTCCCGGCTCAGGGACCGCGTGGTGGTTCCATGTTTCAGTGGCCACGCAGTCCTCCACGCCTCACCGTGTACAGGAGCTCCCTTCTGCTGATGGGCTCTGCATTGTCTCCACCTTTGCCAGCCACAGGGAACAGCGCTCGGGAGCTGTCTTCAGGAAGGCAGTTTCTGGCAGTCATGCAGGGCACCCACGGGCACCCTCGCTGCGACAGTGGGGCGGAGCTTCCACCCCGGGCACCACGTGACACTGGGGCGGAGCTTCCACCCCGGGCACCCACGTGACAGTGGGGCGGAGCTTCCACCCTGGGGCCCCGCCCCGACAGTGGGGCGGAGCTTCCACCCTGGGGCCCCGCCCCGACAGTGGGGCGGAGCTTCCACCCCGGGCACCCACGTGACAGTGGGGCGGAGCTGTCCGACGCGCCCTGCCGCGGCGCACTGGGCTCCACCCCAGAGCCGGTCTGCTGCTGTTGGGCCAGAGCTCCAGCCTCCTCGCGGCTGGCCCGCCTTCCCCGCCCTCTCCCCTGCACGTCCTCAAGTTTGCTGGCTCTAAGCTTCCCAGTGAAAATCATTTTCACTCCTCTGATCCCAGATATTTCCATTACAGTACTGTAACAGAGTTACTGGGCTCCAGACAGCATCTGAAGCAGCAATTCTGAAGGAGCCTGGGGCACCCTGGGGAGGCTCACGACCCTCATGAACCCGGCGGGTGAGGAGGGGGTGGGGTTTCAGCAGAGCCGAGGTGGGGCGGGGCACTCAAGGGCTCCTGACGGTGACCGATGCACACGGCTAGGGGACGGGAACACCTGACTTAGGGGGAAGCAAAGAGCCCGCCCAGGAGGACACCACTGTGCTGTGAGGTCCCACTTATGCAGCCCTGAGGAAACGCCAGGATTCCAGAGATGGAGACAAACCGTGGTTTCTTGGGAGCAGCGAGGGGAGGGGAGGTGACTCTAGAGAGAGTAGGCTGAGTGGACAGAACAGTTCCGAACTCGCCGGTGGTCACAGGCGTCTGCACAGGGGATAAGATGGCAAAGAACTACACACACAAGCAAACACACACGAGTGCAGGTGAGAGCCAGGGACACCTGCTGAGGTCTGAAGTCCAGTTGCCAGTGTGAGGCTGATGTCCCGGCTGCGACACCCCTGCAGGGATGGGTGGATGGGAGGGGGATCAGGGGTCTGTACGAGACTTGCCATTTCTTGTGGGTCTATAATTATCTCAAAGTAAAAAGCTAAATATTTTTCTGAAAAAATCAGAAGCTTATTGCTAGATAATAAAAATCTGCAAAGTATACCTGGATCCCCTGAGTCAACGACTATCTTGTGAAGGAGCGACATCCAGGACTCCAGGCGCCTCGTGGGGGCCCCATCAACCCCTGCTGAAGCTAAAGCTGCGGGCTCACAATGCTCCCTGAGCTGGCCAAGTCCTCCCACTGGAGTGGGAGCTTTCTACTCCCCAGGCCTCATACTAACAGGGGTGGTGGAGACAGACCTGGGGATCCAGGACAAGAGGGGCAAGACTGAGATGTGTGCATGGCCCCTGGGCCTCGTGAATGTGTGTGCACATGTGTATGTGCATGTGTGCACGCATGCAGGCATGTGTCGTGTGCACATGTATGCACTCGTGTGCTGAGTGCACACATGTCGGTGCACATGTGTGCTAAGTGTGTATATGTTGCCGAGTGTGTGCATGTATGTGCCTCTGTTCACATGTGTGCTGAGTGAATGTATGCTTGTAGGTATACACGTGTGCTAAGTATGTGTACATGTGTGTGGACACATGTGTGCAAGCATTTCCATGCCGTGTGCATGTGTACTAAGCATGTACATATATGCGGGGACACGTGCTGAGTAAGTGTGTGCCTGTGTGCATGCTTGTGCAGAGTGCCTGCATGTGTGTGTGCACATGTGTACTAAGTGTGTTGTGTGTGTGCACATGCACATGTGCTAAGTATGTGCCCACACATATGGGGGTTATGGGGGAGAGCTGGCTGCAAAGGGAGTCGCCAGCTACCTGTCTCCTCAGAACTGACTCACGCAGACAGCTGTGTGATTTGCACTCATCTACGGTTCCCAGTTCAGGCCCCTGGGGCCACCTGAGCTTGGCTCCAAAGCCATGGGACGTTCTCTCTCCCCACTGGTCCCAAAGGGGGACAAGGGAATGGAGCCCTGGTCCTCTGAGAACCCACAACCTGGGTGTTCGATCCCCGGGTACTTGCTGTCCTGTGTCCTGAAGACACTCAAAGGATGAAGTGCTCCCTGAGCACTAGCGACTTAGAAGACAGAGCTGTTTTCTTCTAATTATGCAACAGCGCATCAACCAAAGTGGACACCCTGGTGGCTCAGACGGGAAAGCGTCTGCCTACAATGTGGGAGACCAGGGTTCGATCTCTGCATCGGGAAGATACCCTGGAGAAGAAAATGGCACCCACTCCAGTGTTTTTACCTGGAGAATCCCATGGGTGGAGGAGCGTGGTGGGCTACAGCCCACGGGGTCACAGAGAGTCAGACACGACTGAGCGACTTCACTTTCTTTCCTTCTTATTAACCAAAGCAAACACAAAGAATGCAGTTAGGTGAAACTGTGAGGCACTTCAATGGGACGGAGACGTGGAATAGGTTAAATAGCTTCATATGGGTTTGGCTGAATTGTGGAAGAAATGCCAAGTAACATCTGACTCGGAGCATAATCTCTGACATAGAAGAAGGGCTGGTTTAGAAAAGTTTTGCAACAAATGGCTCTTAAAGTAGGATTTCAGTCCTTTTACACAGACTTGGTAAATGTAAATCCAGGGTAAGGGTTTACATGCATGGATTACGGGTAAATGTAATCCATGCGTGGCCCCCGCATGCTAACGCTTTATCCTTGACTTTAGCCTGGGGTGTCTGCCTTTAAATACTGGGGGTGGTGTGGGTGTCAAGGAGGGTGGTGGTGGTGACGTGTGTGTTAGTTACAATCAGCACCTTAGAGTAAGAAGGGGAACACGCCCTACCCTCACGACCGAGGACTCAACAGATGACTGCAGAAGCAAACTACCAAGTTAGACAAGATTCAGAGATTCTCCAGGTAGGTCCTCCCTCAAATGTTCTTTCCTTTCTCTGCCTCTTCTACCCTCTTCTTCCTTGGAGCTCAATGAAAACTTTGGCTTTCCAAGTTTAATTTTGCGTTCCGCTTTTATGGAACCTAGCATCTGCTTTTAAAGGCCAGTTGCGACCACCGTGACTTGGGTTTGCCCAATTCTCCATCTGGAGGGAAGCAAGATAAAGGAGTGGTCACATGGGGCCCTGCTCTCCGCCTCAGTGGGGGTCGCTTCACCCCATGGAGGCACAGGCGTGATCTTTCAGGGGAATGTTTGAAATCAAGCACATCTGCTTGAATTTATCGTGAACACAGAGGTTCCAAGCCTGAAGTAAAACGGAAAAACGATTTTGTGTGGTTTCCAAAGCCAGTAAAATGGCCAGAGTCACTCACATCTCTGATCCCTGGGATGACCATGAGGACCCTCCACCGCCCTGTGAGCTGTTTGCAAATCAGCTGCATCTTTAATCTTCCTCCTCGATTTCCCTTCAGGGAACTTGCAGAGTCTCAGGTCTCTGATCCAACCTAAGGCAATTATAAGTGCGTGCTTCCCAATTTTTAAGGAAAAAATACATTTTAGACCCTTAGGCCCAAAGAGAAAACACCTGGAAAACAGACGAGCCTTAGAAATTCATTGAGCAGCTTTAAAAATAATTCAAATGAGCTTCATTCTTGAGCTGAGGTTTTTTATTAGCTGTATGTTCCTGCAGTCCAGAGAGCAGGTACATGGGGGCTTTCATATCAAATCACGAGAGAAACTTTGAATTACCTTGCTACTTTTAGGAAAGACCTCAGAATAAATTAGCTACTTGCCATTTTGTGAGACAAATTAGCAATAAGAAAGGAAATTGCTTTCCACAGAGTTTTTCTAGAAGCCATACATGGTGAGTCCAACCTCCTGTTTCATTTGCTCAGACCCAGAGTCACCGGGACATCAGAGCCTTTGACCATGAGACAGAAGTCTGGTGCAGTGAAGCCGACCGACCTTCCTTCTTATTTAAAGTATGGGTGTTGGATGGCTGCCATGTCCCAGGACACGGGCTGGGTGCTCAGGGCGGAGACGGAGCTGGTCCCTCCCGCGGGGCTGGTCTCTTGTGTCATGAAGGCTTTTGTCTGCCCTGCTCCCATCCTGTTCACAGCTAAAATCATCACCCTCCTCCTCTGCCTTGCAAGTAACAGAAATGCATTAAAAGTAAACCGTAGAAAATCGGGTTACAGAGATAGAGGGAACCTTGTCATACCCAAGGACAGGAAGCCCAGTCAAGCCTCCAGAGGGAAGAGAGCCAGAACGTGGAAATCATGCGAAACCAGGGCGGCCCAGCCCCTCTGCCACCTGCATGGCTCCCTGGCCTCTCTGGAGACCCACGGCCATTCGTCTCTGGTCCTCTTCACTCCTCCCCGTCTCTGTTTCTCTGTCTCCCTGTCTCTGTCTCTCTGTCTCCCCCTCTGTCTCTCTCACTGCCGTTTTTCTCAGCTTCTCAACGATGGGGCAGGAGACGGCTGCTCCTTTGTTCCCAAAGTCTTCTGTCCTCCCAGTTCAAGTTCTAACCGAATCTGTTCAGTGACTTCAGCTTCAATTCCAAAATCCCAGCAGAAAATGTCTTACTGATACAGTCCAGCTGTGAACTGAATATGAACAGAAGTGTCTCCTGTGCCGCCAAGCCCTGGCCCCACTGGCAACGTGGCAGATCAGTCGGGGCGCTGACCAGCTGCAGGAGCTTGATCGCGTAACCTGCCTCTGTGACTCCTTTTCTTTATCTATAGTTGAGTTCAGTTCAGTTGCTCAGTCGTGTCCGACTCTTTGCGACCCCATGAATTGCAGCATGCCAGGCTACACTGTCCATCACCAACTCCCGGAGTTCACTCAGACTCATGTCCATTGAGTCAGTGACGCCATCCAACCATCTCATCCTCTGTCATCCCCTTCTCCTCCTGCCCCCAATCCCTCCCAGCATCAGGGTCTTTTCCAGTGAATGAGTTCTTCACATCAGGTGGCCAAAGTATTGGATTTCAACTTCAGCATCAGTCCTTCCAATGAACACTCAGGACTGATCTCCTTTAAGATGGACTGGTTGGATCTCCTTGCAGTCCAAGGGACTCTCAAGAGTCTTCTCCAACACCAGAGTTCAAAACATCAATTCTTTGTCACTCAACTCCCTTTATAGTCCAACTCTCACATCCATACATGACCACTGGAAAAACCATAGCCTTGACAAGACAGACCTTTGTTGGCAAAGTAATATCTCTGCTTTCTAATATGCTGTCTAGGTGGGTCATAGCTTTTCTTCCAAGGAGCAAACGTCTTTTAATTTCAAGGCTGCAGTCACCATCTGCAATGAT
Organism: Kobus ellipsiprymnus; assembly: GCA_006410655.1. Classification (NCBI taxonomy): domain Eukaryota; kingdom Metazoa; phylum Chordata; class Mammalia; order Artiodactyla; family Bovidae; genus Kobus; species Kobus ellipsiprymnus. Next base: position 937,975 of record SJYR01000179.1, on the reverse strand, counting down.
TTTGGAGCCCCCCAAAATAAAGTCTGACACTGTTTGCATTGTTTCCCCATCTATTTCCTATGAAGTGATGGGACCAGACGCCATGATCTTAACTTTCTGAATGTTGAGTTTTAAGCCAACTTTTTCACTCCCCTCTTTCACTTTCATCAAGACACTCTTTAGTTCTTCTTCACTTTCTGCCATAAGGGTGGTGTCATCTGCATATCTGAGGTGACTGATATTTCTCCCAGCAATCTTGATTCCAGCCTGTGCTTCTTCCAGCCCAGCGTTTCGCATTATGTACTCTGCATATAAGTTAAATAAGCAGGGTGACAATATACACCCTTGACGTACTCCTTTCTCAATTTGGAACCAGTCCGTTGGTCCATGTCTGGTTCTAACTATTGCTTCCTGGCCTGCACACAGTGTCTCAGGAGGTGGGTCAGGGGTCTGAGGTGGGTGAAGAATCTGCTTGTGGTGTAGAAGATGCAGGAGACTTGGGTTCAACCCCTGGGTCAGGAAGAACACCTGGAGGAGGGCATGGCCCCCAACTCCAGTATTCCTGCGTGGAAAATCCCATGGACAGAGGAGCCTGGTGGGGTGCAGTCCATCAGATGCCGAGTCGGACACGGCTGAAGCAACTGAGCGCACACACACACTCGTGTGTGACAGACTCGCTCTGCTGCACACACGGAACTCACACAGCATGGCGCATCAACTACACTCCAAGGAAAATTAAAGACAAAAATCAGCGATTCCCCCGAGTTTCTGTGAGGATTCAATGAGATGATGCAGATAAGAGATTTTCACAGCCTGGGCACAGATACGCCTCGATACGCTATTCCTATTCCTGCCATCCTCAGGTTATTTTGAGTCCAGCTGCCTGAGCAGGTTTTCTCAAGGAAGCCTGGGTCAGACCCTGGAAACCCAGCAGTCCGTTTGTGTCAATATTCTGTCCGGCGTAGGGTCCCGCCTGCACACCCGCGCCCTCATACATTCTCTAAACTCTCCTCCAGCACACCTTCTTGGAAGTTTCCAGAAAACAGCCTCGCCAACACCACTCTCTTGCCCGTCCACCGGGGTGGGTCTGAGGCCGCCTCGCTGTTGGCGCATCTGTGACCCAGGGGCTGGTGCCACCACTCTGCAGTGGGGACCCTGGGGAAGAGCCCGGCCGGGCGAGGAGGACAGCTTGCCATGTGCCTGCGGGACCACTGTGCCCCCAGGCACTCACGGCGCCTGTGGACCGCCCGGCTGGGCTCCCTGCTCGGGAGACACCCCGGTATCCGCACCGCATGGACAGATGCCCACAGTGATCGTGTCCCCACTGTGGAATCTGGTGTCCAGCTAGAGTCCTTCCATCACCGACTCGCTGCTGACCAGCTGGTAAGTTAGTCAAACTCCTTGAGCTCCAGCACCTTCTGCAAAAGGATACTGACCCCCTTAGAGACATGGTGAAGAGTCACTGAGCTGGTGTATCAGTCTTAGAGATTTCTAATTTCTGGAAATGGCAAGGCAGTTACAGCAGACTGACCTGCCCGCCAGCATCGGTTCTGAGCGTCAGATACAAGATAGGATGGGCTATTCCGAGGCACCAGAGCGCAGAGGCAGACGCAGAGAAGACTCAGCTCTTGAAAAGAAGAGACGCCCCAGACAGAGTGAGGAGCCCCCTTTACCCAGTCTGTCCCCCTCAGGCCCTTCTTCACAGGTCTGAGGACTGGAGGCCGAGCAAGAGCAGAGGCAGTGGGGGCGTCCCTGCAGAGGGCAGAGCTCGGGGCGAGCAGTGCAGGACCCGGAGGAGGAGGGGCGCCCAGGCGGAGCAGGGTCACAGGGCGGGTTGGTTTCCTGCCAGGCATTCCACTTTCATTCTTCACATCGACATTTTTCACAGGAACATAAGCCAACCTAGGATTTCTACACCACGTCATCCACAGTGCCCTATATACAACGGTAATTACTTTACATGAACAAGTAAAGTCGCTCAGTCGCTCAACTCTTTGCAACCCCATGGACTGTAGCCTAGCAGGCTCTTCATGTTAAATAAGCAGGGTGACAATATACACCCTTGACGTACTCCTTTCTCAATTTGGAACCAGTCCGTTGGTCCATGTCTGGTTCTAACTATTGCTTCCTGGCCTGCACACAGTGTCTCAGGAGGTGGGTCAGGGGTCTGAGGTGGGTGAAGAATCTGCTTGTGGTGTAGAAGATGCAGGAGACTTGGGTTCAACCCCTGGGTCAGGAAGAACACCTGGAGGAGGGCATGGCCCCCAACTCCAGTATTCCTGCGTGGAAAATCCCATGGACAGAGGAGCCTGGTGGGGTGCAGTCCATCAGATGCCGAGTCGGACACGGCTGAAGCAACTGAGCGCACACACACACTCGTGTGTGACAGACTCGCTCTGCTGCACACACGGAACTCACACAGCATGGCGCATCAACTACACTCCAAGGAAAATTAAAGACAAAAATCAGCGATTCCCCCGAGTTTCTGTGAGGATTCAATGAGATGATGCAGATAAGAGATTTTCACAGCCTGGGCACAGATACGCCTCGATACGCTATTCCTATTCCTGCCATCCTCAGGTTATTTTGAGTCCAGCTGCCTGAGCAGGTTTTCTCAAGGAAGCCTGGGTCAGACCCTGGAAACCCAGCAGTCCGTTTGTGTCAATATTCTGTCCGGCGTAGGGTCCCGCCTGCACACCCGCGCCCTCATACATTCTCTAAACTCTCCTCCAGCACACCTTCTTGGAAGTTTCCAGAAAACAGCCTCGCCAACACCACTCTCTTGCCCGTCCACCGGGGTGGGTCTGAGGCCGCCTCGCTGTTGGCGCATCTGTGACCCAGGGGCTGGTGCCACCACTCTGCAGTGGGGACCCTGGGGAAGAGCCCGGCCGGGCGAGGAGGACAGCTTGCCATGTGCCTGCGGGACCACTGTGCCCCCAGGCACTCACGGCGCCTGTGGACCGCCCGGCTGGGCTCCCTGCTCGGGAGACACCCCGGTATCCGCACCGCATGGACAGATGCCCACAGTGATCGTGTCCCCACTGTGGAATCTGGTGTCCAGCTAGAGTCCTTCCATCACCGACTCGCTGCTGACCAGCTGGTAAGTTAGTCAAACTCCTTGAGCTCCAGCACCTTCTGCAAAAGGATACTGACCCCCTTAGAGACATGGTGAAGAGTCACTGAGCTGGTGTATCAGTCTTAGAGATTTCTAATTTCTGGAAATGGCAAGGCAGTTACAGCAGACTGACCTGCCCGCCAGCATCGGTTCTGAGCGTCAGATACAAGATAGGATGGGCTATTCCGAGGCACCAGAGCGCAGAGGCAGACGCAGAGAAGACTCAGCTCTTGAAAAGAAGAGACGCCCCAGACAGAGTGAGGAGCCCCCTTTACCCAGTCTGTCCCCCTCAGGCCCTTCTTCACAGGTCTGAGGACTGGAGGCCGAGCAAGAGCAGAGGCAGTGGGGGCGTCCCTGCAGAGGGCAGAGCTCGGGGCGAGCAGTGCAGGACCCGGAGGAGGAGGGGCGCCCAGGCGGAGCAGGGTCACAGGGCGGGTTGGTTTCCTGCCAGGCATTCCACTTTCATTCTTCACATCGACATTTTTCACAGGAACATAAGCCAACCTAGGATTTCTACACCACGTCATCCACAGTGCCCTATATACAACGGTAATTACTTTACATGAACAAGTAAAGTCGCTCAGTCGCTCAACTCTTTGCAACCCCATGGACTGTAGCCTAGCAGGCTCTTCAATCCATGGGATTCTCCAGGCAAGAATACTGGAGTGGGTTGCCATTTCCTTCTCCAGGGGATCTTCCCGATCCAGGGATTGAACCTGGGTCTCCCGCATTGCAGGCAGACGCTTTAACCTCTGAGCCACCAGGGAAGTCCTTTACAAGAAAAGAGCCAGGAAAATGTGACCTCGTTAACAAGGCAGATTCACTCATGACTCAAATGACAAAATGACAGATGTGAGTGTGTGTGAGGGAGTGAAAGTCGCTCAGTCGTGTCTGACTCTCTGCAACCCCATGGACTGTCCTTGGGATTCTCCAGGCCAGAACACTGGAATGGGTAGCCTTTCCCTTCTCCAGGGGATCTCCCCAACCCAGAGATTGAACCCAGGTCTTCTGAATTGCAGGTGGATTCTTTACCAGCTGAGCCACAAGGGAAATAACAGATATATTAAAACAATTTTCAGGAAAAGCTACACAGATAAAGAGAAGTTTAAGAGAGAAATAGAAATTCTAAATAAATAAATATATCTCCTAGAACTGAATGTTCAATATCTGAAATTTTAAAGAAACCTCCACAATGTGGAACATTTCAGTATCAATGACCTTGAAGACAGATAATCTCAACAGAAATTGTCCAAAATGAAGACCTGGAGAAAATAATTCAAAAAAGAAAAAGATGAAAGCAATGAAGAGTCACATTACATGTGAGAGTTTCAAGCAATCTAATCTGTATGTGATCTGTCTGGAGGCTCTACTTAGAATCCTAGCAGCAAAGAGAAAATGGGACGGAGAAAAAATTTGAAAAAATCTTGTTCAAAATTAGTCCTAATTTTATTAAAAACATCAGTCTCCAGATATTTAAGATGATCAAGTCCCAAAAGGGTTAAATGTAATAAAACCACACCTTAGCACCTCAGCCTCAAGTTGTAAAAACTAGTAAGGAAGAGAGAAATAAAATAACCGGAGCAGAAAAGTCCCCGACAGGCTGGCTCCTCATCACCAACACTAGAGGGCAGAATGAGGCGGAACGACATCAGTGAAGCGCTGAGAGAAAAACGTGAATTCTGAGTCAGCCCCATGAAAACACTCTCAAAAATGGAGGCAAAATAGAGATTCCATCCCATGGGCACGAGACTGTCACGCTGCGCAAGCATTCTAGAAAAATCCACCGGCGGTCGTGCCGACTACGAGGAGGGGCCACGGTGGGGAAGGAGGCCCTCCCTGCAGCCGGGTGGAAGGAAGGGGCAGGCACGGCCAGGGACCGCGAGCGCAGAGCCTGCCGCCAGAGGGGCGGGCGCCTGCAGCCGCCCCGGGCGAGAGGCAGGGTTCCCAGAGGCGCGGTTTCGCTTTAATCGTGTTCTTGTTCTGAGAAGATGAACTGAAAGCACTGGCTCATGTTTGATCCCTCTTGGAAGAATAGAGAAGGGTGGCGCGGCTTTCCCGTCTGTTCGCGTCGCGGGAGTCCCTGCCTTAGAGTTTGCCGTCCGAGGTCCCGCTCTGCAACAGCGTGAGTCAGCCGTGAGCGCGCGTGTCCGCTCGTTCGTGAGCCTCCCCTCCGCCAGCCCCACCGCTCTAGGTCCCACGGCGCGAGCTGAGCTCCCTGCGCCGCGGTGCCGCCTCCCGCGAGCCGTCTGCTTCACACGCGGGCGTGTCTGCCCGAGTGTCAAAGCTGCCCCGTCGCTCCCTGCCGTGGCCGGGCCGGCGCTCTGCACCTCCGCCTCTATGCCTGCCCTGCACACAGGCGCTTCAGCGCTGCTTCTGAGTCCGTATGTCAGAAAGCGAAGTCGCTCAGTCGTGTCCCACTCTCTGCGACGCCGCGGACTGTAGCTCCAAGCTCCTCCATCCGTGGGATTCTCCAGGCAGGAACGCTGGAGGGGACTGCTGTTCCCTTGTGCATCCGTATATGTTAACATGTGTTGATACACGATGCTTGTCTTTCTCTTTGACTTCACTCTGTGTGATAAGCTCTAGACACAATGGAATATTACTTAGCCAGAAAGAGGAACAGGCTTGAGTCAGCTGAAGTGATGTGGGTGAACCTAGACTCACTCCTGTTACAAAAATAAAGCTGGTCTGGTCCTTCTGCATCCAGGACCCCCCGACCCCGTCTGAACCTCCCTCACCCATCCTTCCCAGGAGGGGGCAGGGCCGGGTGACAAGCAGGCAGGGAGGAAGATACCTTTTCACTCAGTACACTGTGTTAATCTCTTCTTTAAGCTAAAAGCTTAGTGATCTGCCTTCTCCGTCATCACTGGGTCAGGATGATAAAGTCTCTCCTCCTTACACAATGTGTTCAGTCCCCAGGGCTGCTCTAACAAGATGAACAGAAGGCGCCTTAAACAGCAGAAAAGTCCTTTCTCAAAGCTCTTCCAGCTGTCGGCAGGGCTGCTTTCTGCTGAGGCCTCTCCTTGGCTGGCAGAGGCCGCCTTCTCCCTGCGTGCCTGTGTCCTGATCTTTTCTCGTGAGGACACCAGGCTCGTTGGATTAGGATTCACCCTAAAGACCTCCTTTTAGCTTCATCACCGCTGTGAAAATCCTCTACCAAACAGAACCACACGTGAGTTCCTGAGTGTTAGGACAGCATCCTATGGAAGGTGGGCGTAGGCATGGTCCCACCCAGAGCACCAGGAGCAGGGCAGCTCCACTGGACCCAGAGAGTCTGTCTGTCCACGTGAGACACAGCCCACGCCACCGGCTCACGCCAGCTCCATCTTTCAAGTTCAAGACTCCCGATCTTACTCTCCAGACTTCTGCACAATGGAGGGGCCTCTTCAAAACTCCCAGCGTATTCGGAGCAGCTCTCTCTAGTTTTCCCAGAGAGACGCCTGTGGTTCAGAGGCCGATCTTATCGAAAAGCTGCATCAGCACAAACCTCCTGGATCTGCCCGGGGAGGGGGCTCTGGAGGAAGCCTCGCAGTGTTGAGAAGAAGCTGGGCTGCAGCCCCTCTTTTGGTACCAAGCGGACACCCAACACCCTTTATAGTCTTGTTTTGCAGCTTAAATTGTATACTCCCCAAGTCCCCAGCTGAATAAATGCATTGAATTAGGGTTGGGGGTGTGTGACTTTGAATAAGGCTGGCTCTGCTCTGTGAAATTCTATATGGCTTTGTCAGGGACCTAGACAGTTGTTCTTGCCCCAAATGATGGTTTGAGTCTCACGTTAAACTTTTAGTTTGATAGAGGGCCAAAGAGCACAGACTCAGGAATCTGAAATGACCCACTTCCCAGGCAAGCCCCCAGTGAAGTCAGTGACCCGTGGGAGGTGGACAGGGCCGGACTGCAGTGTCTGGGGTCTCTGTGGGGAGCAGGCGTGGTTCTCACATACGCTGTGATGCAGAAATAGGAGAAAGCCTGGAAACCACTGAAGCTTTCTCGGGGGCATCACAGGGGGCTTCTGCCCAGGTGTCCTCAGGCCTGGGACGCCTCACGGGTCAGGGAGAAAGGGCCCAGCACAAGCAGGCACTTCTGTCAGAGGCCGAGCTGCCGGGCAGCTGTTCCCAGACTGGAATCCTGCCCTGCATGCTCAGAGCACAGAGCCTGCGGGGGACCCTCCAGAAAACAGGAAGGACGTCCTCCCTGTGACCACAGGCCTGAGACTCCTCAGAGTCCCCAGGGGTGCATTCCCGTGAATTAAGATAGTACCTCGGGGAAGAGGCAAGAGACACTGCTCTGGCCAAGGGCCAAGATGGAGTGAGCACCTCTTGTTTGCAGGGGAGCCGTCTGTGTGCCCACTGGGGACAGAGGGAGCGGGGTGCAGGGCGGGGGGGCCTCAGGCCTTCCCCATCACCAGCTCTCCCGGGGGCCCACTCCCCCCGGTTCCTCCCTCCCTGGGGACCACAGGCAGCCTCAGGCTCCCTCCTCTGCCGGTTACGGGATGTGGGCTCCCAGGCAGCTGCACGTCCTCCGCCTGTCTGCAGCGGGCTCCCCCTCCTACAGCCACACAGACGGTACGCAAGGCTGAACGAGCCAGCCCCCTGCTTCTGCTGATGTCCTCCTGCCCTGGAGGGGTGGGGTGCGGCCCTGCAGGGGGCCCCCCGGATGAAGCAGAGGGTCTCCAGGCCAGGGCGCTGGCCGCTGCAGTGTGGGCAGAACGTGTGGGATGCCCTTGCTTTATCTCACTGCAGAGGTTCCACCTAAAGGACAAGTTTCTAAGTGAAAATCCCAGACCCACGCAAGCCTGACGTTTGCTATTTGAAGGCAAAGAAACCACAGCGAGGGCTGAGCTGGCCTCTTCTCATGGGACACATACACACGTGCTCCAGGCCCTTTCAGAAGGAGCTGCAGGTGGGCCCGTGGGCCCCACGCGAAGTCCTGGATTTAAAGTCTACTTTAGGAGGAGGAAATCTGAGGCTTGGAATTCCAGACTCATGGACTCTTGTAGCAAGAAAGGACTTGAAGTCAAGGGACCAGCGGGCAACCCCAGGGTCCCAGGTCCCCAGCCCTGGGCTCTAACAGCCCTGTCACTCCCCATCAGAGCCCAGGGAAAGTGGGCGGTTGCTTCCCCAGGTGCGCAGAGCTCCTGCCGGCATCGCTGGGCCCACCTGAGGGCCCCTGGGGGCTCGGTAATGGTGCTAAGGAGGATGAACTGGTTTACCCAGCATGGGGAGTCATCACCTCTCTCTCCTCTCAGAGGCCACACCCACACCCTTGGCATCTTCTTGCCCACCCCGCAGCCTGAAGGGAACCAGGTCACCCGATGACTTGCTCGGGGTCTCTGTCTGGCCCCTGCACTGGGTCTGGCGCCCAGACGTCTGACAGTGGTGGGGACGGGTTGGTCTCTTATGCACAAGGGGCACAGACGGCAGAACCTGCCTAGAACCCAGTCCGTGCCCCTCCTTCATGCTCAAACGCAAGGCACGTTCTGCCTCCAGCTCCCTCGGGAGGTACCGAGCATCAGGGAGACCAGGGCCTGCTTCCCAGGACGCCAGGGTGAGACAGGAGCGGCCCAGGAGGCCAGGGCCTCCCTGTCCCCCGCTCCTCTGGGGGTGCCTTGTGGTGAGGGGAGGGCTGAGCCTGCCTGGCTTTTCAGGCCCCAACACCAGGGCCTTCGGGTGTGCTGGGGCCCCACGTTCTGTCCCCTGACACGTGTGGGGCCACAGAGGGGTGGGAACAGGCGGGTCTCTGGCCCCGGCACCCTCCCCGTTGGCCAAGCAAGAGGTGGGCCCCCAGCTCACAGGCAAATGGGCGCCTGGCACTCGAAGCCTGGATCCAGAAGCCTGAGGAGGCAGCTGCTGCGGCAGCTGGACGTGGGACTTCCTCCCTGGCTGCACCTGCCCCGCCCCCATGGCATCCCCACGGCACCCCACCCCCTGCTGTGCTCAGGAGCCCACCCCTGGGGAGGGGCTGCTTATGTCTCCCCTGCAAGCAGCATTGCATGACCCTCCCCCGGACAGGGCGAGAGCTGGCCAGCCTGGGCCCGGCTCCATCCCCGAGGCCCAGCCTCAGTCCAGTGCTCCTGCCACATGGCTGGGCCCCCTCGGAGTGGAGACCCTGTGGTGGTTGGAATTGGTGCGCCGGGTGCACCCTCCTTCAGGTCCAGGATGTGCCTGCAGGGGTCTCCTGTCCCCGCGCAGACCCTGGGGGCCGGTCAGGCCAGGGCAAGCGAGCTGAGGTCCACCCCGAGCGGATGCCCGCACCGCTGCCTTCTCACTCCCCCAAGCCCACGGTTCCCTGGGCTTGGCCACACAAACATGCTCCTTGCTTTACAGCACCCATGGCGCTGGGCGTGGGGCGGCCCCACAGCCCCGCCTCCTGGTCAGCCGTGCGTCCTGCTCCTTCGGGGTGGGAGTCTGCAACCCTGCCCCGAAGGCATTCACGGCCCACCCCACCAGGGACACAGTCTTGGCAGAAAGTGGGGCGTCCTCAGGCAGAAGCTCGCCGGGCCGCTGTGAGCCCACCCACGGCTCCCAGCTCTCCTCCCCAGAAGTGGCCAGTGACTGGGGAGCTGGCACACACGCATCCCCCCAGCCACAGCTCAAGCTGCTGGGGGAGGGCCCTGGAGACACGGCCAGGAGAAAGGCCTTCCTGCCCGGGGCGCTCTCCCACGCCAAGTGGGGCAGCCTGCGCCCCCTGGACAGAGCCCCCTGGGTGGAGCCCGGCGGGGCGGGGCCCCTGGTGGCTCTGCCACGCAGGGGCCTGCAGCCACCCTCCTGACAAAGGCGGCCCCCATGGCGGGTCCAGGACCCCTTTCTTGGGCTCTGCGTCTCAGCCAGGAGCCACCGCTCCTTAGAGTTCTCTTCACTTCAAGACTCCAATCCCCCTTAGTTAATAATCCTTTACATGGAGCTTCCCTGTTCACTTTGTTAAGTGGTTTCTGCCTCCGGGTTGCATCCTGGCTGATACGTGGGCCAAATAGCTACCATTTTTCCCAGAGAAACAGCACTGGCTTTTGGCTGGATCCCAAAATCAGACAGAGAAGGACATGGCAGCTTACTCCAGTGTTCTTGCCTGGAAACTTCCACGGACAGAGGAGCCTGGCAGGCTACAGTCCATGGGGCTGCAAAGAGTCAGACGCAACTGACCTCAGAAGTCAGACAGAAAAGAGCAGGCAAGTGCTCTGGGGAGGAGAGGCGCTTACTCCAACTTAGCCTGCGTGAAGGGCCTTCTAGTTCCTCAGCTGCTTGGGTAGACACTCGGCTTCCACTGGCCTGAGGCTGGCCTGAGTGAGGCAGGCAGACTGGACAGGCGGGGGGAGGCGTCCAGGGTGCTGGGGCACAGCAGAGAGGACTTCTAAGAATTTCTGAGTGGTTGCAGAGCAGAGCCTTGCAAAGACAAAACGAGCCCCAGGTAAACAGCAGGGAGGGAGCACAGCCCCGCCCATCAGCAGAAAATCGGACTAGAGATTTCCTGAGCTCGGCCCGCCCATCAGAACAAGACCCAGCTTCCCCCTCAGTCAGTCTCTCCCATCAGGAAGCTTCCATAAGCCTCATCCTTCTCCATCAGAGGGCAGACAGACCGAAAACCACAATCACAGAAAACTAACCAATCTGATCACACGGATCACAGCCTTGTCCAACTCATTGAAACTATGGGCCATGCCGTGCAGGGCCACCCAAGACGAACAGGTCATGGTGGAGAGTTCTGACAAAACATGGTCCACTGGAGAAGGGAATGGCAAACCACTTCAGTATTCTTGCCTCAAGAACCCCAAGATCAGCATGAAAAATCAAAAAGATAGGACACTGAAAGATGAACTCCCCAGGTCAGTAGGTGCCCAAAATGCTACTGGAAATCAATGGAAATAACTCCAGAAAGAATGAAGGGATAGAACCAAAGCAAAAACAACACCCAGTTGTGGATATGACTGGGGATGGAAGCAAAGTCCGATGCCATAAAGAGTAATATTGCATAGGAACCTGGAATGTTAGGTCCATGAATCAAGGCAAATTGGAAGTGGTCAAACAGGAGATGGCAAGAGTGAACATCAACATTTTAGGAATCAGCAAACTAAAATGGACCAGAATGGGTGAATTTAATTCAGATGACCATTATATCTACTACTGTGAGCAAGAATCCCATAGAAGAAATGGAGTAGCCCTTATAGTCAACAAAAGAGTCTGAAATTCAGTACTCTGATGCAGTCTCAAAAATGACAGCATGATCTCTGTTCATTTCCAAGGCAAACCATTCAATATCACGGTAATCCAAGTCTATGCCTTGACCAGTAATGCTGAAGAAGCTAAAGCTGAATAGTTCTATGAAGACCTACAAGACCTTCTAGAACTAACACCCCAAAAAAGACATCTGTTTCATTATAGGGGACTGGAATGCAAAAGTAAGAAGTCAAGAAACACCTGGAGTAACTGGCAAATTTGGCCTTGGAGTACAGAAGCTTCCGTGATGCCTCAGGATCTGCCTGCAATGAAGAGACCCCGGTTCAATTCCTGAAGCAGAGCAAAGGCTAAAAGAGTTCTGCCAAGAGAACGCATTGGTCAGAGCAAACACCCTCTTCCAACAACACAAGAGAAGACTCTACACATGGACATCACCAGATGGTCAATACCAAAATCAGATTGAATATATTCTTTGCAGTCAAAGATGGAGAAGCTCTATACAGTCAGCAAAAACAAGACCGGGAGCTGACTGTGGCTCAGATCATGAACTCCTTATTGCCAAATTCAGACTTAAATTGAAGAAAGTAGGGAAAACAATCAGACCATCCAGGTAAGACCTAAATCAAATCCCTTATGATTATACAGTGGAAGTGATGAATAGATTCAAGGGATTAGATCTGATAGACAGAGTGCCTGATAAACTACGGACAGAGGTTCGTGACTTTGTACAGGAGACAGGGAGCGAGACCGTCCCCAAGAAAAAGAAATGCAAAAAAGCAAAACAGCTGTCTGAGGAGGCCTTGCAAATAGCTGAGAAAAGAAGAGAAGTGAAAAGCAAAGGAGAAAAGGAAAGATATAAGCATCTGAATGAAGAGTTCCAAAGAATAGCAAGGAGAGATAAGAAAGCCTTACTCAGTGATCAGTGCAAAGAAACAGGAAAACGATAGAATGGGAAAGACTAGAGATCTCTTCAAGAAAATTAGAGATACCAAGGGAACATTTCATGCAAACATGGGCTCAATAAAGGACAGAAATGGTATGGACCTAACAAAAGCAGAAGATATTAAGAAGAGGTGGCAAGAATAAACACACAAGAACTATACAAAAAAGATCTTCACGACCCAGATAATCACGATGGTGTGAAGACCTAGCGCAACCAAAACTTAATTAACAAAAATAAAAGCATGGTTATGCTGGGACTCTACCTACATTTACTTGAATGAGCAAAACAGACTTTCAACTAAAGTGAAAATACTATTGCCAGCATGGATATGTTGTATAGTTCTATATTTAATTTTTATTTGATTATAAAATTTCATTTACCGTTTTTTATCTTAGGAACCCAAGGGCTGTTTAACATAGACATTTATGGGGTCTCACAGAGTCAGACACGACTGAAGCGACTTAGCAGCAGCAGCAGCAGCAGCAGCAAAGTTACTATGAGACCATTTAAGTAGTTGGCATTAAGTGAGCATGAATTTACAGTTCTATAAACATCCTCTTGAACTGCTTAGGACACAGTGCCGCAAAGCAAGCTGAGAAATTCAAGCCTTGTAGCATCATTTTCTCCTGATCAAGAAAGAATGCTTTTCTCTTTGCCAACCTAACAAGCCTGATCATTATATTAAAAAGTTCTGACTGATCAGTCTGGGTCTTTTGCTGGAGACTCTGAATGGGCTTCCGTGATGCCTCAGGATCTGCCTGCAATGAAGAGACCCCGGTTCAATTCCTGGGTCAGTAAGATCCACTGGAGAAGGGATGAGCTGCACACTCCAGTATTCTTGGGCTTTCCTGGTGGCTCAGCTGATAAAAAAATCCATGGACTAGTCCACGGGGTCGCAAAGAGTCGGACACGACTGAGCGACGTGCACTTTCACTGAATGCAGCAGAAGAATGATAAGTACGGCCCCTGCCCTCACCGAGTGAAGAAACCACATTTCGTTATTTAAGCAGCACGGACTCTGAGAGTTACTGGGGTGCAGGGCGGCCTGAGCTGAGGCCTGGGGGGTCGCAGGTTGGGAGAGGTCTCCTTGAGGAAGGCACACTCAGGCTGAGCCTCAAGGTTGGGTAGGAGGTGAGGGGTGGGCAGAGGGGAAGGGGGCTGACCCGGGGGTTCCCAGGCTCCATCAGGGGACACGGGGAAGAAAAGGCCGGATGGTGACCCCAAAGCAAGTTTGGGGTCGGGATGGGAGGAGGCAGGGGGCGGGGCTCTGAAGCCTCTGTCATCAGGGAAACCAGAACAGTGGGGTTTCACTTCCATCGTCTTCCAGGGATGAGAGGGGCTGACAGGGGTGTGACAGTTAAGCTCAGTTTCAGGACTGAGAGGACCCATGTTAGTCACTCACCGTGTCAGAGCATCACAGATGCCAGCCTTCTGCCAGCAGGTTAACGGAAGGAGTCAGACGTAAGTGGTGAAACCTGCTGAAGTGCCCCTCCCCCATAACCCGCGTGTGACTCTGGGGAACGTTTCTGAACATGGATTCTAAGATGCACAAAACACTCTGCGAAAACGCAAAGAAAAGCACTTATCGGCTACAGTCCTCAGATCTCAGCCAGGAAGTTCACTGTGTTTGGGAGCATCAGCCTTCTGAGACACTCTGAGTTCGCCCTGCAAGACCAGAGCAAGATTAAACCTGGAACAAGCATGTGTTTCTTGGAACATTTGTTAAAATAAGAAAATCATGTGTATTCTTTTTTATTAATCTGTAACGCTTCAACCTAATTCAAAGCAAATATATGAAAACCCAGAGCTCGTGTGTAAGGGAAAGGTCATCTCAAGGAGTCTTAGAGAGGATCCTATTTAAGCCAGTGGCCAGGGCGAGGATTCTCGAGACCCTTGTAGGACTGGTGAGTGTGGAGCCGGCGGCCACCCGTCCTCAGCTTCCCAGGGCAGCACTGTTTCATCCTGCGGTCACCGGGTGACATCAGTATCAACCTTTCAGTCCGAAATGTGTCCAAGTTTAGACTCAAAGTACGTCTTGATCTAGAGCTGGGGGTTGACCTTGGGGATCCTCAAGCAACGGTCACTCAGGGGCGGCTGCAGGGAGAGCCGGGGGCCAGGCGGGCACGGGCCAGGCGGGCACGGGCCAGGCGGGCACATACCAGCCGGCTGCCCTCTCGTCCCCCCGGGCCGTCCCCGTCACAGGGGCCAGCCCAGGCCGAGGGTCTGTGGGCGGCGCTGAGGGTTCATGGCCCCAGAGGAACCCCGGCGCCCCATCCCAAGTGAGAAGCAGAAGAGTCCAGCACACATGGGGACGCGGCTCCTGGGCCCCGTGTCCCTCAGGCCAGCACCATAGGCTCTGAGCCTCGGGCTCCCCGATCACGGCCCCTCTGAGCCACAGCCTGGCCCAGCCTGCATGCGTGGAACAGAGCAGAGAGGGCCGGGCCTGCCAGCACAGGCTCCTGAGAGAGGGAGGCAGGGGAGAACCAAGTCCCCGAGATTCAGGAAGGGCACGGGGTCTGGAGACTGCTCCTCGCGCGGAGCGCCGCACTGTCCCGGGGGGAGACTTAGGGAGCAGTGGGTCCGCCTGCCCTGCCTGGTCCAGTTTCAGGCGCTGGCCAGGCTCCTCCGGCTGCAGCCTGCCCCGTCCTTATTCTCCTGGGGACCCGGCACAGTGGGGCTGAGCCCGAGCTCAGCCCCAGGCCACCACACCTGCAGCAGGACGAGGAGGCTGTTTCCTCGGCCCGGAACAGTGCAGCGGCCATTCTGAGGGCTCCCTCCAGCCCTGCACGCTCAGAGCCACGGGCTCGCGGCCCTCACGGGGAATGAGATCGCCCCAGGCCTGGGGCGGCAGGGCTTTCCGGGGCGCCCTGTGCACATGTAAAATCCAGCCTTGAGCGCGTGAAGATTCAGTGTTCCTGGGCCTGTGGGTTGGAGCAGCAACCACTCGGGGCCGTGTGGCCTCTGCCACGTGGAGAGGGGACGCTCTTCTCCTGGGGACGCTCTTCTCCTGGGGACGCTCTTCTCCTGGGGCCCCTCCCCAAGTGCCTTCTCCAGCAAATCCCAAGCAGGGCCTTTCCCAGAAGGCAGGCCAGCTCCCCATCCTCAGGAGCCCCCCATCCTCTGGAGCCCCTGCTCAGCTCCGGGGCCCAGCCCTGAGACCCAGGTGGCTCATGGGACCCCTAAACTGTGACCCCGAGTCCCAGGGTGCAAAGTGTCGGTGCCCCATCTTTAAGAACAGAGGCCCCTGGACTGGCCTGCAGAGCCATCGTCCAAGCACCGGTCCCGGCCTGGAGTCCCCAGGTCCCAGGCTCTCCTCCCCAGGCATGTCCTCAGCCTCCCCCAGGCTCCTGTCTGGGGAAGATCTGATCACCAGTGAGTGATGACCACTTCGACCCAGGGGGCCTGGGAGGAGGGGACGAGCTGCGCCCTCTCTGCAGGAGAAGACCACCCCTGGGGGCCCAGGCGGAGGCGGACTGGTTCTCACGCTGTGGCCTGACGCTGGACGCAGGCCAGGCCCGTATCTTCTCCAGGGCACCGCGGGCTACGGTCCTCAAACACAGCTCTTCAGTAGTCGAAACTTCACATCGTGTGTAACCCAGAACACGACTGTCGAGCCTGTGGTTCTCGGTCGCTGGCGTTTTCCAGTCCTGCCTCTAGGGATCTGCTCTCGACCAGGCTTTACGGGGCAGCAGCAGTTTCATCTCCTCTGTTGTTTCCAGCCACCTCTGCCGTGGCGGAGTCCCTACCTTGTGACGCTCTGGCTCGGACCCTGTCCCATTCAGGGGGTGCACGGGGTCCACTCCCCCATCACTGGACACTCAGACACAGCTGCTTTCTTCCACAGAATTACTTCCTCGAGTTGAATTTCCACAAGTGACTCGAGTCTGCCCACAGGTATAACCGTTTTCCAACTTGGTTTTGGAAAAACTTTTAACAACATACAACAAATAACGCAAGCATTTTTTACAAAAACTACAACCCTGCCAGGAGTTAAGTTAGCTTTTGCCGACTTTTTTAGTAGCTAAAAAAATAACAGAAAAGATAAACTCAAAGGTTCTTTGCATTTCTTTGTTGATTAGTGAAATTTTTGTTTCCCTTAAGCTTCATGCGGGCTTCCCTGGTGGCTCAGAGAAAGTGTCTGCCTACAATGCAGGAAACCCGGGTTCACTCCCTGGGTCAGGATCATCCTCTGGAGAAGGAAACGGCAACCCACTCCAGTACTCTTGCCTGGAGAATCCCATGGACGGAGGAGCCTGGTGGGCTACAGTCCACGGGGGTCACAAAGAGTCGGACGTGACTGAGCAGCTTCAGTTCCTTTCAAGCGTGACGCATTCTCTAAAGCAGCCCATGGCCGCGCCTTCTGCTCTTTCTCTAGATTCTGCTGCTTCGAAGCAAAGCACTCCAGTGAGGCCCGAGGGGGCGGGGAGAATTGAGATCCCGTGTACAGCCAGTAGCTGGCTTCCCAGGCCCGGTCGGCACACTGCAAGCTCTCCCAGCCCAGAGACAGCAGGAGCTGGAGCCAGGAGCAAAGACGTCGCCTCCAAGGGGAGAGAAGGAGGTGGGGCACGTCCCTCCCTCCCTGGGTGCGGGCGGCTGTGTTGCCACCTGCTTCCCGCATGCCCGCGCCTCCTGTGGCCTCCCAGGTCCAGCCAGAGTGGTCCCCGTTCCTCGTCACCTGCCCCCAGATGTAAGCTCTCCATGCCTAGCCATTTAGTCCCCAGAGCCATACTTCCGGTGCACACCATCCGGCTCTTCCCCAGGAGTGGCTCAGGCTTGCAGCCTTTCTTTTTTCCAGCTTTACAGAGATACAGTTGACGCAAGACACGGGCTAAGTTGAAGGTGTAGGAACGTGATAACTCGACACCCTTATATGCTGCCTACGATTACCACTGTGTCTTCTGCAGGGAGCTCCAGCCAGAGCCGGTGGGGCAGTGGTGCCTGAACACAGGCCATCGGGACTTCTGGGGGAGGGGAGAGAGACTAAGGAGGAGGGGGCAACTTTAGGTTAAAAGAGACTTTAAATACATCAGCCAGTTCCAATGTGTGGGACTTATTGGGATCCCGACTCAAACAAACATGCTACCAAAATATTATGACACTTTTGATACAATGAGAAATTTGAACATTTACTGGATATATAGTCAAAGCTATAGTTTTTCCAATAGTCATATACAGATGTTAGTTGGACCATAAAGAAGGCTGAGCACCAAAGATTTGATGCTTTCAAACTATGGTGCTGGAGAAGACTTGAGAATCCCCTAGACACCAAGGAGATCAAACCAGTCAGTCTTAAAGGAAACCAGCCCTGAATCCTGATGCTGAAGCTGAAGCTCCAGTCCTTTGGCCACTTGATGCAAAGAGCCAATTCACTGGGAAAGAGAACTTTGTTCACATGCAGTGGAACTGAATCTCAACCAAAGAGAAGAGAGAAGCTACTTGGAGAGTTAATGATATTTCTGGCACAAGCTTCCGCCTTCCCTGCTGTTGCTCCAGCAGAAATCTGATCTATCTCCTGATAACCAACCGGAAAACTCCCCTCCGCCCAGGGATTGTTCCTCACCTAGAACCTCGGCCTGTGGCCCCGGGTCCTCTCTGCAGGATGTGGGCTCTCTGTCCCGGGCCAGATCCCTTACAGTTACTCAGCATGGCTTTTCACCACGCACATTTCTGCTGTAAATTGTATTTCCATTTCCCTGCCTGCATCTCCTTTTGGGTGCGGTCTCTCACCACAAGGTCACCAGGTCACCTGGTTGCAACATTTCCTTCACCTGCCTCCCTCTTTCCCGCCATCTCTCAGGAGTTGAGTTTCCAGCAAAGGGAAGTTTCCTTCTGATTCAGTAAATTGAGGTAAGAGAAGAGCTGTTTTGATTAGGATTCGTTTACTTCTATGCCGTTTCCAGGTGTGATCCAAATTCAAGAGCTCCTTTTTGAGTTCCCTCTGTGTGTCAGACCCTCCAAAGAAACAACGGTCCCGTTCAAAGTGAAAGTGCTTGATTATTCTTTGTCCCAGAAATATGAGCATCTGAGGGAAAGTCCAAGAGAAGGTTTGCTTTCTTCTTTTAAGCTTGCTGTTACATAGAATGGTATGCAGATTTTAAGATTTTGAATTTTGTCTTATTCCTTTTGAGCTGTCATAACAAAATGCCACAGACATAAGCTTCAGGCCTTTATTGCTCACAGTTCTGGAGGCTGGAACGCAGGGCCAGGCAAGGCCCCACCAGAAATGCAGACTGGTGGCTTCTCGCTGGATTTTCACGTGGCAGAGGGTGAGGGAGTCCGTGGGGCCTCCTGTAAGAGCATGAATCCCTCCCTTGAGGGTCTGTCCTCAGACACAGTCACCTCCAAAGGCCTCGCCTCCTTCTATCTTCAGACTTGGAATTAGGTTTTCAACATAGCAAGCTTGGCAGACATAAGCATTCAGACCATAGCAAAAATGTGATGGTTTACTTAGTCCTTCATCTCAGTCTCTGGAATAAGGATGAACAGATGGACGGCTGTAGATAAATAGATGATAGATGGATAAATAGATGATAGATGGATAAATAGATAAACAGGTGATAGATGGGTAATGGCCACATAAGAGAGACAGAAGCACACCTGGGATCATGAAATGAAAGTCTCGCTCAGCCTCCTGAAGCTGCTGGTGAGGAGACTAAAGCTCAGGGAAACGGGCCCCTGCTTCCCTAGTAACACGTAGACCCGGGGCTCCTGACACCCCAAGCAGGGTCCCTCGTGGCCACTCTGCCCATTCCCACTGGAGCCGGTCCAGTTAAACTGGGACCCTGCAGGGCTGCAGCCCTGAGTCCCCGGGCCCCGGGCAGCAAAGGCAGGTCTCCGGCTCACGGCTGATCGATAGCTGGTCCACGGGAGGGCCCCTGGTCGCTGCAGCCAGTTGGGGCCACTGCCCTAGGGGCATCTCAGCGCACCCAAGCCGCCCGCTGCCAGGGAGGACTCACCCAGGCCTGGCACGGCTTGTCACACCTCTGTGGGGGGGCACCTGGGCTGCTGCCTCTCCTGCGGGGGGCATCCACTCTTGCTTCGCTGTGCTA
>SJYR01000179.1:886459-914193 GCA_006410655.1 Kobus ellipsiprymnus | reverse complement strand
AGCCCATCTTTGCATGAAATGTTCCCTTGGTATCTCTAATTTTCTTGAAGAGATCTCTAGTCTTTCCCATTCTGTTCTTTTCCTCTATTTCTTTGCATTGATCACTGAGGAAGGCTTTCTTATCTCTTCTTGCTTTTCTTTGGAACGCGGCATTCAGAGGAGGGGACATCTGTATACATATGGCTGATTCACATTCTTGTATAGCAGAGACTAACACAACATTGTAAAGCAATTACATCCCAATAAAAAGTTTAAAAAATAAAAGAGACCATAATCCATGTAAACCTTAGAAAGATAATAATTGACAGTAACGATGTCAACTACATTTTGATATATTTTACAAAACTAAAGAAAAGTGCAAAGCGAGCTGGTTAGTTAATCCTACGTGTTTGTGGGTCCTTTTCAAAGCTCAATAGTCTTTCAATAATAAAACTAACACTTCTTCTAGCAACTCAAGAAGTAATGAAGTGCCACTAAGCCGACGTTTGGGATTTGGAACTAAACTTAATCTACAGAGATTCCTTAACTGGAAGCTTGTCTTCCTTGCAGGGGACACTAACCTGCTCCTACTTTAGTTATTCTTTCCTTCGATGAGCAGTTGTAGTACATGGCTTTTTCTTCACACATGTATGAAATGTTTTTCTCGCCAGGATCAACTAGATATTAAAAGAACTCAAATATTTCCAAAAATCACAAAAAGGCATTTTGGACATTCTCAATACTTCTGTTACTTCCCATCTGTGATGTGATGACCACCGAGAAGCAGAAAGTCTCTTGAGCACTCTGGCTTGGTAATGCCCAGGGTGGTCCCCACGACAAGGACAAGCTCATGAGGCTTCTCAACATGGCATCGAGGAGTCCACCACCGTCCCAAGGCGTCTGCTCTTGCAAGACGTGATAGAAACAAAGGGTGTGTGCCAAGAAAAATAATGGCTTCCGCTCCTGCAACTCCATCTTTAAGAAAAAAGGCAATTCTTGAAAAAGCTGTAAAAGGTGCATACCACTTTATGCAAATGTCACATCGTACACCAGGAGCTGCACCCAGTTACATTCCCTTAAAGGTAAAGACCCAGATACATGTTTTTGAATTGTCTTTAGAAGAAAAAACTGTTTTCCTTTTTATTAAAAAAAATAAAATTTGGTAACCAACATGTGTTAAACTCGTGTTTTGCATGCTGCGTGCTATGAAAGTGCATGTGTTCCTGAAAGTGTCTTAACACGTCCAAAAATGTCTGAGGATGCACCTCTGGAGCCCCCTTTCTCTTCATCTTCAGGGACAGCAGTTTCCCTGATGCACGTGGAGCATCGTTTTAAAGAAAAGGCTCCTTCCCCGGGCTCTCAGGAGTGGCTGCCCACTGCTGGGATCACGTGGTCGCGGGTTCTCCCTCTCTGCGCAGGAGACAGGACAGAAGTGCAGGCAGAAGTCACCTCCTCTTCAACCAGGGGACGAGCCAGGGTGACAATCATCCCCGGTGCCTGCGAGATCATTTCTCTGCTCACAGGGGTCCCAGGAATCAGCTATATGTGCGGATACCTGTAGGGCTCACCCTCCATGCCAGGCCTGCCTCGCCATGTGGGACCTCACACAGTCCTGGGAGGCAGGCCAGTCACCCCCCATGTGCCGTGAGCACCCCGACGCTGAGGGACCACTAAGCTGACCTTGGTGAAGCTTCCCAGGACAGCCCAGGCCTTCTGTGCCAGCCCAGGCCTTCTGTGCCAGCCCGTGCTCAGCCACACCACTGCCTTTAGTGATGGCCCTGCTCACCCGCTCGCCCGCATTACTCTCCCACCAGACCCAGATGCAAGCAGTGCCCTGAAATGCGAAATCAGAATAATTACAAAGCCAAACAACACCAACCTGCAAACCATGTGTTTTTAACACTCGGCTCACACTGGAGACTTTTCCACAGTGCATTTCCTTTAAAGAGCTCTATAATGTACTTACAAATTCAGACAGCATATCTACCTAATTCATAATCAAACACTTTACAGCATTTATTTTTAGGTCAAGTTGAATCCCATGGACAGAGGAGCTTGGTGGGCTGCTGTCCATGGGGTCGCACAGAGTCGGACACGACTGAAGTGACTTAGCATGCATGCAATGTATCGTGAAATATTTAAACTTCCCCTGCAAATAAAAAAGAGCTACTTAATTTTACATTTGAAATATTTGAGATTTGCCATGCTATATAGTAAAAACATCTCCCCAGCCAAGACAGTACCTCCAAGAAAATTAAACTTATCTTTCTTCATCATAAGTATTTCCTTAAAAGCACTAAACATTGCAGAAAAACAAAGAGGTTAAAAATAATGGAAGAAGGAATGGATTCATTGTTTTTATAACTGACCTGACACACAAATAGGCTTCAAGTATTAGTAAGAAAATCAGACAAGGTCCTCTCTATTGCTTCCCTATTTTTTTCTAGATTTTAATTGGAAATAT
The DNA here is from genome assembly GCA_006410655.1 of Kobus ellipsiprymnus. Lineage (NCBI taxonomy): Eukaryota > Metazoa > Chordata > Mammalia > Artiodactyla > Bovidae > Kobus > Kobus ellipsiprymnus. The sequence continues at coordinate 911,750 of SJYR01000179.1, read as the reverse complement.
ATTAAGTACAAACAAAAAGTACCCTTCACTCAATTCAATTTTCAGTATTTTTATATAAACTCCCACCAAATACCCACTTCCTCCAATTTACTTTGAAGTAAAAACAAGGTATGTCATTTCATATAAAAATGCTTCCATGGCATTTAAAAATATAGCTGTTTGGGGGGAAAAAACAGCTGCACTACACTGATCACAACTAAAGAAAAATGTGAGCGCGCTTCTCCAGCACCGTCACACGCCCGCCAGGGCTCCAGCTCCGGCCGTCCCAGGGCCTCTCCTCACGGCTGCTCCGGAGTATCTGAGGCCCACACGTGGCACCGGCTGATTCACCTCTCGGGTCCTTTTCCACCTCCAGTTTCCCCTTCCTTTTCCTCGAAGGGTCTTTGTTGAAGAAGCCGGGCCTGCGTCGCGCAGCACCGCCGCGCCCCGGGTCTGCGGCCGGCGCGCAGTGGCGTCGCTCAGATTCCCCTGCACTTCGCGTGCTTCAGTTCAGCTGAGACCCCTGCTGAGACTGAGCGTTGCCCCTCCTGAGACTGTTCAGCTGTGTGCGTTTTCCTTCCGCGACCTCAACACTACCTAACGTACAGCTGCTGAGAACGAGGACTTTTCCCGGAAAGTCTTTGTTGGGAGGGTACACAGCGTCTCACGTGGTCTGAGGGAACGAGAGCGTGCGGACCTTCGAGTCCAGCAGGACGAGCCTCACCTACGAGTTAGGCGACCTGGAGCCTGGATCTGTGACTCGGCTGTTCCTTTGTAAACAGGAACGACGATGCCTTCCTTAAAAGCTGCTGTGAGGTTAGAGAGCGTCGCCCAGCAAGCGCTGAGCGCACCCCAAGTGGCCGCTCTCACGGGCGAGCGCGCTTCTGCTCCGGCGCCCCGGCTCTGCTCCGGCGGCCCGGCTCTGCTCCGGCGCCCGGGCTCTGCTCCGGCGCCCGGGCTTCTGCTCCGGCGCCCCGGCTCTGCTCCGGCGCCCCGGCTCTGCTCCGGCGCCCGGGCTCTGCTCCGGCGCCCGGGCTCTGCTCCGGCGCCCGGGCTTCTGCTCCGGCGCCCCGGCTCTGCTCCGGCGCCCCGGCTCTGCTCCGGCGCCCGGGCTCTGCTCCGGCGCCCGGGCTTCTGCTCCGGCGCCCCGGCTCTGCTCCGGCGCCCCGGCTCTGCTCCGGCGCCCGGGCTCTGCTCCGGCGCCCGGGCTTCTGCTCCGGCGCCCCGGCTCTGCTCCGGCGCCCCGGCTCTGCTCCGGCGCCCGGGCTCTGCTCCGGCGCCCGGGCTTCTGCTCCGGCGCCCCGGCTCTGCTCCGGCGCCCCGGCTCTGCTCCGGCGCCCGGGCTCTGCTCCGGCGCCCGGGCTTCTGCTCCGGCGCCCCGGCTCTGCTCCGGCGCCCCGGCTCTGCTCCGGCGCCCGGGCTCTGCTCCGGCGCCCGGGCTTCTGCTCCGGCGCCCCGGCTCTGCTCCGGCGCCCCGGCTCTGCTCCGGCGCCCGGGCTCTGCTCCGGCGCCCGGGCTTCTGCTCCGGCGCCCCGGCTCTGCTCCGGCGCCCCGGCTCTGCTCCGGCGCCCGGGCTCTGCTCCGGCGCCCGGGCTTCTGCTCCGGCGCCCCGGCTCTGCTCCGGCGCCCCGGCTCTGCTCCGGCGCCCGGGCTCTGCTCCGGCGCCCGGGCTCTGCTCCGGCGCCCGGGCTTCTGCTCCGGCGCCCCGGCTCTGCTCCGGCGCCCCGGCTCTGCTCCGGCGCCCGGGCTCTGCTCCGGCGCCCGGGCTCTGCTCCGGCGCCCGGGCTTCTGCTCCGGCGCCCCGGCTCTGCTCCGGCGCCCCGGCTCTGCTCCGGCGCCCGGGCTCTGCTCCGGCGCCCGGGCTTCTGCTCCGGCGCCCCGGCTCTGCTCCGGCGCCCCGGCTCTGCTCCGGCGCCCGGGCTCTGCTCCGGCGCCCCGGCTGGGCGAGCGCGCTTCTGCTCCGGCGCCCCGGCTCTGCTCCGGCGCCCCGGCTCTGCTCCGGCGCCCGGGCTCTGCTCCGGCGCCCCGGCTCTGCGAGCGCGCTTCTGCTCCGGCGCCCCGGCTCTGCTCCGGCGCCCGGGCTCTGCCCCACCCGGCCCTGACCGCGTGCGCGCGCCTCCCGCCCGCCACGGCCCTTCCAGGAGGCCCCGCCCCAGGCGGAGCACCCGTAGCTAGCAGTCATCAGGGCCGATCAAGGCTCAAAAACGTGAGCTACCCACAGATGAGTCCTCCGTGCTTTTATTTAAATAAAACTTGAAGCCGTGAGTTGCAGGAAGTGAAGACATAACGCCAGAGAGAGGCGACCACCCCCGGACTGACCTTAGCGGCGTGCCGAGCGCACAGCTCTGTGCACAGCCCAGGACAGGACCCGTGCGCAGTGCGGTTCTGGGAACAGATTGTCGGGGTCACCATGAACCGCCACGAAGGCCGAGCACCCACAGGGCTCTGATGTACGGCCGTGAGTTTCCGAGGGGTCTAACGGCCCAGGTCTCCCCACATCACGCCGAGGCTTCACTCACCTTCACGGGGATGACCGGCAGCGGGTCGGAGCACACACAGGCAGGCTGTGCCCTTCGCCGCTATTGGGACGTCATACTACGTGTTAAAAACCGACATCAATATCGCCAGGCTACTTAAAAGCTCGATAACGGATGCTACTTGAGGGAAAGAACACACTGTCAGCTTCTGCCACTGCTTAGGAAGCAAAATCAGACCTCACCACTTCGTCATTTTCTAATCTTCCCAGCTATGGGCCTCCCACAAGCAAAGGCAACTCCAGGATCCACCTGTTCTCCAAGCAATGGAACCACCTGTGTCTCCACTAACCAGACCATTGGCAATAAAGGGGCGATGGTCCCTAGACACTCAGGTCCACTCCCTGGGGTTGAGGGTGGCATCAGCTTCCCTGAGGCACAGGGCACACACGGGAAGGTGGATGTTGGTGCTTCGCCACTAGTTGTCTGACTGGCCACCCCACCGACTGCAGCCCGCCAGGCCCTCTATCCACGGGATTCTCCAGGCAAGAATATTGGAGTCGGTTGTCGTTTCCTCCTCCAGGGGATCTTCTGGACCCAGGGATCGAGCCCGCGTCTCCTGCGTTGTTAGGCAGTTCTTTTTACCGCTGAACCACCAGGAGCGGAGACATGGAACAGTCCTCATCAGACTGTTTGCCCTGCCCACCATGGCCCAGGCGGCACCGGTGGTAGAGAGCCCGCCTGCCAGTGCAGGGGACGTAAGAGTCATGGGTTCAGTCCCTGGGTGGGGAAGATCCCCTGGAGGAGGGCGTGGCAACCCACTCCAGTCTTCTTGCCTGGAGAATCCCATGGACAGGGGAGCCTGGCGGGCTACAGTCCGTGGGGTCTCACAGAGTCGGACACGCCTGAAGCAACTTACCACATACGCACCATGGCCCAAGTGTCCCCTCCCAGCGAACGCACCACAGGCCGTGCATGGGCTGGGCCCAGAGTGTGACCCTGGCCCTCTCCTGCCACCGTGATGGGCTGAGGGCCACAGCCTCGACACTGGAGAGTCTCAGTCTGCGTGACGGGCCTTCATCAGATGGACAGGGGTTGCTCCCTGTCTTGTGGAGTGGGGGGCCTTCATAGATGGACGGGTGGTGCTCCCTGTCTTGTGGAGTGGGGGGCCCTCATCAGATGGATGGGTGGTGCCCGCTGTCTTGTGGAGTGGTGGCCCTTCATAGATGGATGGGGGTGTTCCCTATCTTGTGGAGTGGGGGGCCCTCATCAGATGGACAGATGGTGCTCCCTGTCTTGTGACGTGGTGAGCCCTCATCAGATGGACAGATGGTGCTCCCTGTCTTGTGGCGTGGTGAGCCCTCATCAGATGGACGGGGGTGCTCCCTGGCTTGTGGAGTGGTGGGCCTTCATCAGATGGACAGTCAGCAGGTCATGCTTGCTGTTCTGTTCGGAAGATTCCTCACTGGGAGTAGAGGGCAGTACCCGTGGCAGAGGGGCAGGACCAGGACCTGGCTGGCCCTGACCCGCCCAGCCTCGAGCAACTTCAGGGCAGCACCACAGTCCTCCTGGCTGGCGCCCCATCTGTGGGAAGACACCACAAGGCATCTCCGGGGCCCCGGGCCGCTGGAAACACGGGGCGAGCCGAGCCCCCTTGGCACCTGGACGTGCCCACCGTGGTCCCACGAGGGAGTCGAGGGGCACGCATCCTTCCCCCCAGCCCCACCCCAGGTCTATCTCAGCACCGGCCCCACCGGCGGCTCAGGTTGCAGCTGTGCGGAGGCCCTGGGCTTGCCCCGTGTGTCCAGGCAACTACCACCCCTCACCCACAGGAGGGACATGGGGTGACCCCAACTTGGAGCTCCCGCTCCTGCTCACTACCCCTGTGTGGGAGTGGAGGCTGGGTTCCGGTGACAGAACAGAGCTGGGGTCATCAGACCCCCGGGCCCTGTGTCAGCCGGTGGTGCTGGGTCACCCTGTAGCTCATGCAGACGCCGCCCGGCACTGGGAAAAGCTCACCGGTGCATCTGGTTTCTAGAAAACAGAAGAAGCTGGCAGTCCTGCCAGCCCCGGCCTGGGGCCATGAGCAGCTCAGCGCAGGGGAAGAGCTCCTGCTCTCACGGGCGACAGAGTCTCTACCTGGGACTCGGGGAGGTTTGGGCGATGAGCAGGTTTGAGCGATGAGCGTCTCCATCAGGAAGGACACCAAAGCCGCGAAGCGCCAGCCGCCCACCTGACCTGACTCCCCCGCAATCCCAGAGGCTGAGTCTCAGGGCTTCAGCCCCTGGGTGTTCGCTCTCAAGGAGGACGGAATTCCAGGATCACCGAGAGTTCTCTTTCAAAAACAACCACCCAGATGCCTCATTCCAAAGCCATTTTCACGCCCAGAGCTCGGCCTGCCCAGGACAGGACAGCACCTCCCCGTCCAGGGTGCGTGGGGCGGAGCCTGGGGTTCTGCGGGGAGCGTGGCTGCGTTCCCCGCAATGGGAAGGAGCAGTCTTGATGAGTAAAGCGTGTGTTTCCACAGGGCTTGGAGATGCCATTTCTGGGCGAGGTCAGAGCCGTCTGCCTGTCTTGTTTTCTCTGAACTTCTGGTCCTGGCGGGGATGGAAATGAAAACCCCACTTTTAATGCCAGTTATGATCCACACACTGCGGGGTCTCAGCCTGGGGTTTAGAAAACCAAGCCACGGAAACGGTCTGAAACGCTGTGTTCAAGGCCAGTATGCCAGCCTAGGGTCCCTTCCAGGACAGAGCGCTGAAGACACCAGCAGAGACAGTGACATTCTGCGTGCAGCGACGGTGCACAGTTAGGACAAGGCTGTTCACAGCCTCCGAGTCCGGAGCTGAGATCAGCACTTCCATCTGCAGACTGCCCAGCGGTGTCTGCAGACCTCCTCCTCGGACTCAGACCCTCAGCTCTGCGTCTCGTCATGCAGGGCAAGCCTGCTGCTCTGGCTGCGTCTCTGCGGCCAGCCGCCAGTCTCACTCAGCAGCTGTAGCCAGTCACCCTCTCTGGGGTCGAGTGCTCAGCATCTGCGAGAGCCAAGGATGGGTCCAGAGGCCCGAGTGAAGAGGAGTACCTGAAAGCAGGGCTCAAAGGAAAAGGAAGAAACGGCTGTGACTCCGAGTTCTGCCATCAAAGCACTTGGAAAGGCCCCCAAATCCGATGTTACTTTTCCAAGCTGTGGTCCTTACGGTGTTGTCCGAAAAGTGTCAGAAGGATCCGGGGAGGGATGGAAGGCCCTGGGTACCGTCCGTGCCAAGATGTCCCTGGAAGAAGTGGCAGTGAGTCCGGGTGAAAAGCAGGAATTAGCCCCGGAGGCTGGGCCGGGGGTCTGGATGCCCACGTGCGGCAGTGACAACGACCTTCAGAGGTGAGGCCCGCGTGTGGCACAGAGCAGCCTGGCTTTCAGAGCCATTCACGTGACTCGTCTCTTCCTTTACGCTTTATTGTTTCACATAGAAACTCCTGGTTCTGAACAGCTCACAGAGGGCAGCATAAGAGGGAGCGGGTGAGGAGTGAGGGGTGAGGGCCGAAACACCATGCTTTAGGAGAGAAAAGCTGCCACTGTTTTCTGCATTTCTTCGCTGGAATTTATTACTCACCCAAGCACAACAGATAATTGAGCGGGGTATTCTGCCATGTCTCCAAAAACAATACGGCCACATGTCCAAAATCCCACCGTTTCCAAAACCTCATCTCGTCCGTAAAGGTCCCTCTATGGTAACCGTCTCGTACCAAATAAATCCTGCTGTTGTCACTGAAGAGCATGGTTCTTTCCATTTCACATGTGGGCTCCGAACAGGCCATAAATCCATTGATGAATTAGTCGGATTCTGACCACGGTTCTTTCCACAAAGGCGAGGCAGCTATGATGAATTTAAGCCCAGTGGCCTGCACAGGAAAAACCCCACAAACCCCTTTTCATAAACTGAGGATGAGGCATGCAGGGGGCGGGGCGGGGCGCCCAGCGCGCTCTTGCTGACACCCAGACCCGTGGGTCATTTATTAGCTGTTTGGACCGGTGGCTGGGGAAGCGCACCCTGCCTGGGTCTGGCCCAGTCTGCCCGCAGCTGCCTGGGCCGTGGGCCAGTCTCAGGGCTTCCGGGGCTCGGAGCCGGGGCCCTGAAGGAGGCCCTGGGGGTCTCCTGTGGCGGGGCCCCGTGGTTGTACCTTCAGACTGCAGGAGGCAGGGGAGAAGGTGAGACAGTGTGCTGGAAGCAACGGGCAGAAAGGGAGGGAGAGAAGTTGTTTCTGGACGACAGGGGAGAGGGGCGTCTCTCAGCCTCTCTGGCTCCCAGGGAGACGCGGCAGGCCAGCCGGGGCCCCCGACGGCAGAGAGCCCGCGTTGGCTCCTCACTGGGAGGCCCGCGAGAGGGAGGGGAGGGGAGAGCAGCCACATCCCGTCTGTCTCTGCTCGCAGGACCCGCACCGAGAAACAGTGGGGACTGACGCGGAGAAAGCAGAGGCTCCGGGAGCGGCGAGGCGCCGACAAGCAGGTGAGGTCACCGAGTCACAGAAAGGGCTTTAAAAGCCTCACGCGGCCCTGGGTGTGACAAAGAGAGCAAACACTGCGCCTGACAAGGCCCTCTTTGTTCTGTGGGCCCAGCCCTTCGTACAGCCTCGGAGGAGACCGCAGACGGGCTGGAGCACCCCAAGTTCAGAGGCGCCTCGGGAGCACGGGAAGCCTTCCAGGAAGGAGCCGCAGAGTGAGCCACAGGCTGTGAGGGGCGCTCCGCGGGCCGGGCCAGCAGCGGCGAGGAGCCCCCGGGTCAGCGCAGCGGCTCCGGGTCCACCACGGCCCGGTGACCCCCGGCCCCGAGAAGGTGCCTTCCACCCCAGAACCGGGGCTGCAGTCCACACCCAGGCTCTCCACCAAAGAGCCAGCAGTGTAATTATAACCACAGCCCCGGAGGCCACGGCTGCTCCCAGAGACGGGCCACAGAGGGGCGAGCCAGGCAGAGCAGGCCGGGTCAGTGTGGGCACCCGGCCGGGCCTCTGAGCCCCCTCTGAGCCCCCTCCCACCCAGGCCTTCCCCGCCGCAGCGATGCTCCTGCCTCATTCACCACTTCAGCCCGGGAGGAGAGAGAGGGTATAGCAGGACCCCCTCGAGGCCCCCGTGACCCTGCAGACCAGCCTCGACACCATGGGGTCCCTGAAGACAGTGCATCTTGCAGACTCCCGGGGTGGAGCGTGGAAGCAGCCAGAGTCAGAGGCCAAGGATGTGGACTTTCGGACCCCGAGTCTGTCCTTGTCCTGAGCCCATCTTCTTCTCTTACCCCTCAGAATACAACTTCAAGATGCTTCTGAAGAACACGGAGGAAGGATTTCTAAATGGAAGGACACACCACGCGTCTGATATGAAGACTCCGCATCAAAAGATGCTAACTCTAAGTTCATGTAATCAAATACGAATACATCTCGGTTTTTAAAGGGGCCTGTTTCTGGGACGAGACAAGTAAATCTAAAATCTGTATGAAGAAAAGGAAAGAGAATCAAGAAAATTCTGAGCAGAAAGGTGAGGGCATTATTGTCGGTTTTCTTGGATGTGATGAAAGCTGTGCTTTCCTGGACTGTGCAAGAAAACGTCCAGGTTCCGGGGGGCCAGGCTGGCGCACTGCCTCACACTCGTGCACACTCACACAAGCACACACACAATTAGGCCAGAGGGGTGACCGCTATCCACTGCTGACTTTAGCGGGTGGGTAAGAGGGCTCCCTGGTGGCTCAGATGGTAAAGAACCTGCCTGCAATGTAGAAGACCCACGTTTGATCCCTGGGTGGGGAAGATGCCCCGGAGGAAATGGCAGCCCACTCCAGTGTTCTTGCCTGGAGAATCCCATGGACAGAGGAGCCTGGTGGGCTACAGTCCATAGGGTCACAGAGAGTCGGACACGCCTGAGTGACTCACACACATGGGCGATCACAGCACTATTCCTTTGATGATTTATTTATTCATAATAGTTGAAAAAAGTACACGATAAACAAAAGTTGAAAGACAAATGACAAACTGGGAAAAACTGTCTGTAACTTACATCCTGGACTACGCGGCAGGCCAGCCGGGGCCCCCGACGGCAGAGAGCCCGCGTTGGCTCCTCACTGGGAGGCCCGCGAGAGGGAGGGGAGGGGAGAGCAGCCACATCCCGTCTGTCTCTGCTCGCAGGACCCGCACCGAGAAACAGTGGGGACTGACGCGGAGAAAGCAGAGGCTCCGGGAGCGGCGAGGCGCCGACAAGCAGGTGAGGTCACCGAGTCACAGAAAGGGCTTTAAAAGCCTCACGCGGCCCTGGGTGTGACAAAGAGAGCAAACACTGCGCCTGACAAGGCCCTCTTTGTTCTGTGGGCCCAGCCCTTCGTACAGCCTCGGAGGAGACCGCAGACGGGCTGGAGCACCCCAAGTTCAGAGGCGCCTCGGGAGCACGGGAAGCCTTCCAGGAAGGAGCCGCAGAGTGAGCCACAGGCTGTGAGGGGCGCTCCGCGGGCCGGGCCAGCAGCGGCGAGGAGCCCCCGGGTCAGCGCAGCGGCTCCGGGTCCACCACGGCCCGGTGACCCCCGGCCCCGAGAAGGTGCCTTCCACCCCAGAACCGGGGCTGCAGTCCACACCCAGGCTCTCCACCAAAGAGCCAGCAGTGTAATTATAACCACAGCCCCGGAGGCCACGGCTGCTCCCAGAGACGGGCCACAGAGGGGCGAGCCAGGCAGAGCAGGCCGGGTCAGTGTGGGCACCCGGCCGGGCCTCTGAGCCCCCTCTGAGCCCCCTCCCACCCAGGCCTTCCCCGCCGCAGCGATGCTCCTGCCTCATTCACCACTTCAGCCCGGGAGGAGAGAGAGGGTATAGCAGGACCCCCTCGAGGCCCCCGTGACCCTGCAGACCAGCCTCGACACCATGGGGTCCCTGAAGACAGTGCATCTTGCAGACTCCCGGGGTGGAGCGTGGAAGCAGCCAGAGTCAGAGGCCAAGGATGTGGACTTTCGGACCCCGAGTCTGTCCTTGTCCTGAGCCCATCTTCTTCTCTTACCCCTCAGAATACAACTTCAAGATGCTTCTGAAGAACACGGAGGAAGGATTTCTAAATGGAAGGACACACCACGCGTCTGATATGAAGACTCCGCATCAAAAGATGCTAACTCTAAGTTCATGTAATCAAATACGAATACATCTCGGTTTTTAAAGGGGCCTGTTTCTGGGACGAGACAAGTAAATCTAAAATCTGTATGAAGAAAAGGAAAGAGAATCAAGAAAATTCTGAGCAGAAAGGTGAGGGCATTATTGTCGGTTTTCTTGGATGTGATGAAAGCTGTGCTTTCCTGGACTGTGCAAGAAAACGTCCAGGTTCCGGGGGGCCAGGCTGGCGCACTGCCTCACACTCGTGCACACTCACACAAGCACACACACAATTAGGCCAGAGGGGTGACCGCTATCCACTGCTGACTTTAGCGGGTGGGTAAGAGGGCTCCCTGGTGGCTCAGATGGTAAAGAACCTGCCTGCAATGTAGAAGACCCACGTTTGATCCCTGGGTGGGGAAGATGCCCCGGAGGAAATGGCAGCCCACTCCAGTGTTCTTGCCTGGAGAATCCCATGGACAGAGGAGCCTGGTGGGCTACAGTCCATAGGGTCACAGAGAGTCGGACACGCCTGAGTGACTCACACACATGGGCGATCACAGCACTATTCCTTTGATGATTTATTTATTCATAATAGTTGAAAAAAGTACACGATAAACAAAAGTTGAAAGACAAATGACAAACTGGGAAAAACTGTCTGTAACTTACATCCTGGACAAGGATGAGTCTTTCTCATACATAAAGAACCTCTATAAACCATGAGGAAAAGGTCCCATAACCAGAAGGGAAAGTGGGCAAAGGGAAAAAACGCTCACAAGAAACAGAAAACATGAAAAAAAATTCACTCTCCTGTGAAAGAAATTCGAATCAGAACTGCACTGAGGGCTCCCTGGTGGCTCAGTGGATAAGAACCCACCTGCCAGTGTGGGGGACGTGGCTCCATCCCCGCGCTGGGAAGACCGCACGTGCCGCTGAGCAGCTAAGCCCATGTGCCACAACTCTGGAGGCTGCGCCCCACAGCTTGCGAAATCCGGCGCCCGGCGCCCCTGCTCTGCACCCACCAAGAGAAGCCCCCACCAAAAAGAAGCGCTCCTGCTCACCGGAACTAGAGAAAGCCCCCGCAAAGCAGCGAAGACCCAGTGCAATAAGAAATACTGCTGGCAGACCCCCAAGCCTGGGGACACGGGGCCGGGCTGGCGGGCAGGGCCTCCACACCTCTCGCAGGCGCTGACTCAGGCCTGACCCCCTGACGTCTGGGAGCCAGCCGGTGGACACCCCTGCACACACAGAACCAGGCTTCCAAGGGGATTGCTCAAAGGCTGCTTGTTCTAGCAGACGACTGACAACACCTCCGTGTGGGGTTAGCCAACCTGGGCGCACCGGCGCCTCTGGAAGGCACTCCCACGCGCTGAGGAGAGGTCAGTGGAGCACGATGGGGAGTGAGATTTATACTACGCTGCCGGGGGTTAAAAAGAAGAAAAAGAAGAACATGTTTTATTTGCTTGTATTTCTACAGTGAAGTGTCAGGAGGACAGGGCATCTCAACCTGCCCTAGACAGACACACAGGCGGGTAGAAGCAGCTGGCCAGGCACGGGGCTGGGGGAGGAGGCCAGCGACCTGGGCAGGAAGGAGACTTCTCCGTGTCTGCCTTTTTACGACTTGGTTCTGCTTAAACCAAGTTCGAGGATCACTTATTGAACCACACACACAGAATTAATGTAAAAGAAAAAAAAAGTCTTCAAGAACTTCTGATTTTTAGATAAGGCTTTCATAACTGCTGGGGAAACAATTTGAAGATTCTTCCAGGTGTTTCCAGGCAACACCTGGGCCTCGGTCACCTCCTTTAAACCGTGCCGAATATCGAGCCTGCTGGCCGCCTGGTGCGTCTGGCCGCGGCGGAGGACGCCTGGGCCGCCCTGCGTCTCCCGGGCTGGAAGTGTGGCGGAGGCTCGGCAGGCCCCGTCAGCTCCCCGGGCTCTGCGTGCGAAGACACAGCCCGGCTTCTCCCCGGGCCGGGCACCACGCCTGGCGCCCACAGCCCCCTTTCCTGAGAATTCCTGAGCAAATACGGACGCGAGAAGACCAGGGGAGCGAGTGAGTTGGCTGCCTTTCGGGATGGGTGGGGAGAAGTGCCCCCAACCCACGTGCGACGCGCCCGCGCCCTCTGGAGCCAGCTGACGCCAGGAGGCCACACACACCGAGCCTGGTCCTTCCCGTCTCTCCCTCCCCTGGAGGCTGCCTGCCTGGGCTGAGGCGGACCAGAGCTGTCCTTCGGGAGGACGGCCTGGGCGGCCCTGGTGCTGACGGGGGACGGTGGGGGGACAGGGGCTGCCCTGGTCCTGACGCCCCCGTGGCTCCCCTGCACCTAAATAGGGGCCACCCCGTCCTGACATCCCCGCACTCCTCCACATTCAAAGCCGAGTCGGAAGAGAACGGCCCTTGCCACGAGGCGCACGCAGCCCGGGGGCGCAGATGGAGGAGGAGCGGCAGGAGGCGGGGCCCTCCGTGCCCCCAGGAGGAGCCCACCTGTGACCCCGCCGGTCGACCCAGGCCCCTGCTCAGCCAGCAGACGGGCCCAGAGCCCGAGCGCCCTGCGTCCCTGGCCAGGGCCAGGCCACCTGCAAGCGGACACCCCCCGTCACAGCCCGGAGCCCCCAGGGACACAGCGAGCTGGGTTCCTAAACGCCCGTCCGTCCCCCTCCCTGCCCGCGACTTTATAGCTCTCTGTGTTTTCATTTTATGGAACAGCATTCTACTGGCACTACGTCATTTACAGAAATTTTGAGAGTTCGGTTTTTCCAAGCCGGGAAGCTTTAGTGGGAACGTGCCGCTCCGAGCCCTTCTGGAGAGAGCTGCAGGCGGACAGGCTTCCCGGCCAGGCAGCCTCCGGACCAGGGCTCACCTAGGCCCGGCCGCCCGAGATTTCTCCAGAAGGCTGGAGGGGACGGAGCTGCTGACCAGCTACTGACCAGCAGCCGCAAACCTGCAACCAGGCAGCGGGTGAGCTCAGCCCCTCACCTCCCTGTGTGCCCGGGACTCCTGCTGCCGCCTAGGACACACGGACATGGCTCTTTGCCCGCTCAGAGCATCCTGGACAGAAGAGCAAAGCTTGGGGGCCTGTGGGAGGGCACCTCTCCCGTCACGACGGAAGGGCCTGGCTGCCCCTGCCGAGTCAGAGGTGCCCCAGACTCGCCTTCTGGCTCGGACCCCGTACTCCTGATCCTGAAGCAGCGAGTGTGTGCCTTGGAACCACCGAGTCCTGCCCAGTGGGCTCCGCAGCCTCCTGGCACGTAAACCAAGCGGGGAGAGACAGGTTTGCACCGGCCAGACCGAGGGCGTGTGTGTGCGCGGTGTGTGTCGGTGGCTGGTGTGCGAGTGTGTGAATGTGAGAGACGCACAGGGACCCAGCACCTCGGAAAGGCCGGGTCACATTCTGAATTCCCGGTGAACCAAAGCCAAACAGCTCAGATAAAGAATCTCTTTTCACCGACTCACAGAAGGCTTAATCGCTCTGGCAGGAACTTCCCGAGAAGTTTACCTTTGGGCAGACATGGCCCAGCACCAGACAGGAGATTTCAGCCCCGAAGAGCAGACGGTCGTGAGCAGGGATTAAAGTGGCCAGGACACTCGGCCGCCCCCCGGCCTCTGCCCACGTGTGCACGGGGGGGCCCGCAGCCTAGGGGCACAGTCCCCACGTTCCCAGCGGGCTCGGCTCGCCTGGGCTAAGTCCCAGGGTTAAGTCCCGGGACGGGCTCCGAGAGCTGAGGTGAGGCGACCTCGGGAGCAGCGGGGCTGCAGCCTTCGCGTCAGCCGCCCCACGGCCCCTTCCAGACCCACCTCACGCAGGGAACCCTCCCCGCTCACGATTCCGCGTGAATCTGCCACACACAGGGGCACCGTGTGGCCAAGTTCAGAGCACAAGGGCCTGATGTCCTGGACCAACTGCCGACTCGGGCCGAGAAACGGAGACGCGAGGCCGTTCCCAGACCTGTGGCCGCAAAGCACACTTGCCAGAACCTTCCAGATGAAGCACGCAGGCGGGCTGCCCTCCACGCCACCGCCAGGCAGGCTCGAGTCTCCACCGCAGTTTGCATGTGTCATTAGCAGAGATTTCTTCGGAAAACAGTCCACAAGAGCGCCCACGCCTGCTGTTTGCTGAGTCGTCACCGGCGGCGGCGGCACGGCACGTCCAAGCGGAGCCAGCCTCTGGGGTACGGCCGACCACGAGGCCAGGGCTGCCCTGAGGTCACGACTGCTGGCAACAGAGGCCAGCTGTCCTCCCTGCCCCCCTCTGGCCAGACACCATCACACATACCTTTTCAGCACGTTCATGTGATCCCCAGCAATCACAGTCGACTCCACTCAGAACCCCTGTCCTAAATTCTGCCAGCACCCAGCCACTGTCCGAGGTGATCCTGGCCCCAGGGACGCGTCTGAGACCCGGGGGCTGCACAACACCGTCCAACCGTCAGTGCAGGAGTCTCCCAACCGGACAGAAGCTCTTCTCACTCACACTGCTGCCCCGTGCCCGCCACAGCACCCGGCACACAGGACGCGCGGAACAGTGCCGTTTCCAGGCTCTCCTGCGTGTGGGCACGGCTAGCGCCCACCCTCGCGTCACACCAAGGTAGAAAGGGGCTGCCTCTCCCCCGAAAGCCCACTTTGGGGCGACGTTGTAGAGTCCCCTCTGTGGTCCACGGCTTCCCTGGTGGCTCAGCTGGTAAAGAACCCGCCTGCAATGCGGGAGACCTGGGTTTGATCCCTGGGTTGGGAAGATCCTCTGGAGAAGGGAAAGGCTTCCAAGCCCGGATTCTGGCCTGGAAAATCCCTTGGACAGAGGAGCCCAGCAGGCTACCGTCCATGGGGTCGCAAAGAGTCGGACAGGGCTGAGTGACTTCACTCCTTCTGCTTCTGCGGTCCAGGTGTGCAGGTGGCCCTGACCCCTGAGAAGTACCAGGGGAGAGGGAAGCCGCAGTGTCTGGGCACAGTGATTACCTGGCCGCCCGTGCCCAGCTCCGCTGTGCTTGAGGAGCCTGAGACACCCGTGCGTGGTAGCTGAGCTGGGACCACGGTCAGCATGGCATGGAGACAAGACCAAAGGCGCCGGGCTCCTCTCCCCTCCTGGTACCCCAGCCTCAGTCCAAGACCAAAGGCCCGGGGCTCCTCTCCTTCCTCGCACTCCTGCCCCAGTCCAAGACCAAAGGCCTGGGGCTCCTGTCCCTCCTGGCACCCCTGCCCCAGTCCAAGACCAAAGGCCCGGGGCTCCTCTCCTTCCTCTCACTCCTGCCCCAGTCCAAGACCAAAGGCCTGGGGCTCCTGTCCCTCCTGGCACCCCCAGCCCTGTTCCACACGTCACCCACTCTCAGCGCCTGTTCGCAGCCAGGGCTTGACAAACTCTTCTGTGAGACCACCGGGCACAGTGTGCCATCTGCCATCAGGAGAGACAGATGCGGGAGAGACGGCGCTGACCATCTCTGGCAGCCTCCTTCCCCGCGGAAGCAGCCCCAGAGCCCATGCCCTGGGTCCCGCCTCTGCCCTGGACCCGCCCCGTGCAGCCGGGGTCCAACCCGGCCTCTGCAGGAGTGCTCCCCAAGACGGAACCAGAGAACAGCAGCCTGGGAGATGCTCCACGCTTGGCCTCTGTGGGCCGCACACACCTCATGGGGTTCCAACCTGTGCTGAGCAGCTGGAGGCGCTGAGGAGGCCTGCAGGGGAGAAACGAGCTTGGCTGCACAGAGCGTCCCAAGTCGCCCAACCGCACCGTGCAGGTGCCCCGAGACCGCTGGGTCTCACTTCAGGGCTGGTGCCTGATGGGGACGCGCCAGCCCGCCTCCGAGCGAGAAAAGCAGGCCTCTGCTCCTGCGGCGTTTGAACTCTAGTGCCCCTCCCCTCACACACACGCCTACACACACAGCAACACACACACCTCGACACACACACAGCAACACACACAACACCCACACCAACACACAGCAACACACACACCTCGACACACACACAGCAACACACACAACACCCACACCAACACACAGCGACACACACACAGCAACACACACAACACTCACACCAACACACAGCAACACACACACGTCGACACACACACAGCAACACACACAACACCCACACCAACACACAGCGACACACACACAGCGACACACACACAGCAACACACACAACACCCACACCAACACACAGCGACACACACACAGCAACACACACAACACTCACACCAACACACAGCAACACACACACGTCGACACACACACAGCAACACACACAACACCCACACCAACACACAGCGACACACACACAGCAACACACACAACACACACCAACACACAGCAACACTCACACCTCGACACACACATAGCAACACACACACACCAACACACACACACACCTCACCACACACAGAGCAACACACACACACCAACACACACACCTCAACACACACCTCGACACACACACAGCAACACACAACACTCACACCAACACACAGCAACACACATACCTCTACACACACAACACACACAACACTCACACCAACACACAGCAACACACACACTCACACCAACACACACACCTCGACACACACCTCGACACACACAGAGCAACACACACACACCAACACACACACCAACATACATACATACCAACACTCACACAAACACACTGACACACACACAGCAACACACACACCGACACACACACACACACAAACACACATCCATACACACACCGACACAGCGACACACACATCTCGACACACACAGCAACACACACAGCAACACCAACACTCACACCAACACACACGCCTCAACACACACAGCAACACCCCGACACACACACACACACCAACATACATACACACCAACACTCAAACACACACTGACACACACACACAGCAACAGACACAGCAACACACACAAACACACCGAAACACACAGCAACACTCACACCAATACACAGTGACACACACCAACACACACACAGCAACATACACACTCATAAAGCAACACACACACACAGCAACACACATACCAACACTCACACCATCACACACTAACACATACACGTCGACACACACACCACACACGCCAATGCACACACTGACACACACCAACACACACACAGCAACACACACACAACATTCACACTGACACACACAGCGACACAGACCAACAAATAGCACATATACACCAATACACACACACACACCAAAACACACCTACTTATGAAGACACACACACCACACACACCAACATACACACACTGACACACACACACACCAATACACACACCAACACACACCAATGCACACACACCCAGCAAGATTTGTTGTTGTCCAGTGGCTCAGTCGTGTCTGACTCTCTGCGACCCCGCGGACGGCAGCGCACCAGACTTCCCTGTCTATCACTGTCTCCCAGAGTTTGCTCAAACTCATGTCCATCGAGTCGGTGATGCCATCCAACCACCTCATCCTTTATCGCCCCTTTCTCCTCCAGCAAGGTTAATTTTGCTCAATCTGGTAAAAAAAAAAAAAAAAAAAAAACACGCGACATGCTGCTAGACTCAGTCCAGAAAGAGAGGCCTGCAGCCCGGCTGCTCCAGTGGAAAGTCGCCCCAAATCCCTTGTGGTCAGGCACCGCACTCTCAGGAGCCGCATGCTTCTTCCACGACGTTAAAAAAAAAAAAAAAAAAAAAAAAAAAAAAAACACGCGACATGCTGCTAGACTCAGTCCAGAAAGAGAGGCCTGCAGCCCGGCTGCTCCAGTGGAAAGTCGCCCCAAATCCCTTGTGGTCAGGCACCGCACTCTCAGGAGCCGCATGCTTCTTCCACGACGTGACAATCGTGCGGCTACAAAGAGACACGTTCCGAGTCTGAAATAGCACATTTTTCCTTTGAACTGATGAAAAGAGCCTTAGGCGATTTTGAGGGGGGGGGCGCCAGGGTTTGTGAGCAGAAAAGTGATTCAGAAGGCTTCTCTGCTCGGCTCGTCAAACACAGCTAGGAGCTCGAGAGAAACGGGCTCAGGGTCTGCTTCCCCAGACTCGGCAGCCTCAGGAGGAGAGGCCCCCCTCAGGCGAGGGCTCTGGAAGCCTGGCGGGGCTGCTCACGCCAGGTGGACAGCGCTCGAGGCACCTGTGGCCCCCTGTGTGTCTGCGTCCACCTCAGCCCCAGAGCAAAGGGCGCCGGGCTCTGCAGCACCTGTGTCCAGAGGAGCCGCCTCCGAGTCCTGCTTCCAGGGAGGAGGCCCCAGGTAGGTGCCCCTGCCAGCCCCGCACCCCGCCTGCCAAACACGCTTCTGCTCCTCCAGAGGCAAAGGTGGGCGCAGCAGAGAGGACGAGCACGTTCTCCGGGGGAGGCAGACGAGGCAGCGGGGGGCTTCTCTCTTCCCGGGGAGCGTTAGCAAAGGCTGATTCCTGGGGTCCGGGGCCCAGCTACAGGAACAAGGGGACGACCCCTGACTTGACGGCCCTTCATTCTGCTGTGCCCTGACCCCGCTCAAGAGCCACAGAGTGTGTGGCTGAATCCAAGTCTGTGTGTGTGTGTGTGCGTGTGCGTGTGTGTGCATGTATGTGCGTGTGCGTGCGTGTGCATGTGTGTGTGTGCGCGTGCGTGTGTGTGCGTGTGTGTAGATATGATTTTTTAAAATGCTTTTGTGTCACTGTCTTCAAAAGAAAGCAGAAAGCAAGGTGCAGGCAGAGAAGCAACCGTCAGGCCAGTAAAGACGGTGCTGCCGGGGCGGGGCCGGGGGCTGCGAGCTTCCTTGCGGCCGCGCAGCCTGTGCCCTGGACACCGTGTCCACCGGGAGGTCTGCCGGGGTCTCTCGCGGGCCGCGTCTGACTCCCGCTCCCCCAGCAGCTCTCAGGTCTGTGAGCCCAGGAGGGCGGAGCTGAGGCAGGGAGTGTTGAACGTCTGCGTTGTATACAGCTGAAGCCTTCCGACTGACAAACATACGTGTATCATGAATTCTACACGAGTCAACATGCTGACGAAACCTGTCCAGAGTCAGTTCTTCGTGAAATCAGAGGAAGGCGGGAAAGCCCCATTTTCGCTCTCCTTTCGGAAGGGCAAGAGCTCTGTGGTCTGGCAGCCTCCTCCCGAAGCCCGTGGACGCGGGAGCAGGTAGCGAACGTTCCCAGGAGACCGGCGGAGCTGAGAGCAACCTGCGGCCGGGGGAGAACAATGAGCTTTATGTTCTTCCAGGACAAATCACACACTTTCCCTGGCTCATAAAGGCTTTTTATATAACCTCGCTTTGGCACTGCCTGGGCAGAGAGAGCCTGCCGGGAGGTAACCACATTCCCAGGGCGCCAGATGCCCTCGGAACCGGTTCACCCAGCTCACAGCACCCGGGGGCGTCCGCCTGGGCCCAGGGCTCATCCCCACCTGGGAATCAGAGCTTCACACTGGCGGGGGCCACTGCGGCCGGGGGCGGAGGGACAGACTGCCGGGCACCCGACGCCTCTGCCAGCGACGGCGGCCTGCACAGCCACCGGCCCAGAAGACCTTCCCGAGTGGCCACGACCCGCACGTGCTTCTGCCCACCCCATCACCCAGGGCACTGCGCCACGTCCTGGCCACCTCTGTGACTCAGAAGTGAAAATTCAGACCCTGCTCCCTTAGAATCTTCTTGCGGGAGATGCTAAATTAGCGGTTCCATCTTCCTCTCGGTAAAGACAGCTGTGGTCCCCACCAACACCAGGGCTGCCCACCAGGGCCTCTGCCCACTGGCCATTCCAGCAGGCAGACAGTCTCCCCGCAGAGCCCTGCCCTGGGCAAAGCAGAAGAGGAAGGAAAGGCCCAGCCAGCATGGGGATGACCTGGAGGCGCGTCTCTGATGACGCTGTGAGCCAGTGTCCAGGGAAGGCGGACTCAGGGACTCAGAGGTGAGGGTGAGCCTCATGCACTTATTCTAGGAACCCTTCCAGACGGTTGTGAACACCTCTGTCACGCACTTCTGTTACTACTCACGCTAAAACAGCAACACTGTTAATTAGCATCAGGCTTCCCCGGTGGCTCAGTTGGGAAAGAATCCACCTGCGAAGCAGGAGGGTCCTGGGTCGGAAAGACCCGCTGGAGGAGGGATAGGCGGCCCACTCCCCTGTTCTTGGGCTCCCCTTGTGGCTCAGCTGGTAAAGAATCTGGGAGACCTGGGTTTGATCTCTGGGTTCGATCCCTTGATTATCATCAAATATTAATCGTCATGTTAAAACCATCACTTGAATTAACTAATTTGGCCACCATGGCCCCTGTAGTTGAGGTTTTTCCAAGGCCTAGGTTTTCAGGTGATGCATCCAGATGGTCAGCTGCCCGGATGGCTGGCTTAGGGGATCCCCTCGGAGTGGCCTCACTGAGGTGAAGGGCCCCCACAGGGTCTTTGACTGTGTCTGGAACTGCGCTGGGGGAGGGGATGATGGCCACATGCCCCTCAAACGTCCCTGAAGAGCCTGGGGCCATGAGGGCTGAGCCCTGGGCACAGACTTAGCAGCGGGCACCAGGGGACAGAGGGCTTGGGGGCACAGTCCCCCCCTTGTCGTTTCGACTCTGCCCGGGCCTGGCCCCTGGGACAAAGCGGCTAGAGCTATGGGCTGCTCTAAAGAGGCCGGCAGCGTTCGCAGGAGGTCCGGGAGGGGAGGGCAGAGTGCAGGAGGCAGGGCGAGTGCCGGGCACACACCTCCGGCCTGGCTGGCCTCGGCCCCTCCCACAGGTGTTCCTGGGTCTGGAGACGCGTGGGCCCCGGAACCAGGCAAACGGCGTCCAGCTCACTCTCGGATTCCCTGCACGGCTCGCAGAAACAGCCCACCCACACGGACCCAGCGCCACTTGGCGCTCAGCGGCCCTCCTCCCTCACAGCTGCAGAGATGCCTGGACCGCGGCCTGCGGAATCCCCGGGGGGCCGCTGGCCGGCAAGCAGCCTGAAACCCCCGCCGGCTCGGCCGACTCCCGCCCGCAGTCTCCGCGTCCGCCGCGCGGTGGCGCCAGAGCTCCACCGGCCCCACGACCGGGTCCGCTCGAGGCCCCGCGGCCCTGCAACGCGCAGGGCGCTGAGGCCGCGGGACCCTGCGTTTACGGAGCCAAGAGGGAGCGCTACAAGCCGTAATATCTGCATGTGCAAACTGTGGCCAAAATATGGAACCTTTAGTTTTCACCTCCAGGTCCAGAACCAGGCATTGCACTGGGTGTGTCGAAAGCAAGCTGGTCCTGGACTTGCAATGCCCTCTCTTCCCTATAGGCTGAAGGGCAGCAGGACAGGGCGGGCTGCTGGGCGGCTGACGCCACCCAGGGGCCGGGGCTCTGAGAACAGCTCCGGGGGGCGCCCCCCCAAAGCCTGCTCTCCCCGGAAGCCAGGGTCTTTTGCCCTGAGCCTCCCAGAGACACATGCACGCCTGCGCGCGCACACACACACACACCAGCCCAGAAAAACCAGAGGAGCCGCTCCGGAGCAGCAGGCCCTCCCCAAGGCTCCCCCTCCGCCCAGCCCCCCGCAAGCTCAGAGACAAGACTCAGGCAGAACCGGAGGTAAACCTACCCCCCGGCTCTCCCCTCCTTGTCTGCACGCTGACTTGCAGCCCCTTCATTTGAGAATCAGCAAATGTTATATAAACGATTTACCATTTTAAAGGTGTGATAACATCAGAGCAGAGGGAGATAAAGGGCTTTGCTGAAACCCTATGCCCACGGAGCGGCAGCAGCGGAGGCTCGCCGCCTTCCCAGGGCTATGGGCCCGTGTTTACCTCTCCCTCTCACCAAATGACTCCAGGCCATTTACACCTCTCACGACACCCACTTCCCCTCTGCCCATACCACTGGAGGCCCTCTGCCTGCCCCAAACTTGTTCCCTGGAATTTCCAGGCTGGCTGACAGCAGCTTCCTTCCAGGGCGCTCCTCCTGAGGATGTAACTGCTTCCATCTCGAGTCACAAACAACCCTTCCCAGATTCTGCTTCCCTACTTCACAGTTTAAAGCCTGCATCATCAGTTGTGAAAGACACGCCGAGCTGGAAGGAAGCGTCACCCCACTACTCTGGCCACCATTTCCATTCTGCATTTTCTTTGACATTCTTTGTCCGAAGGAACCATCACCGCTTCATATCTGCACGGCGCTCCTAATGATGATCTTTCACGATCCTGTTAAGCTGACGTTCTCATTCTTGGGCAGCCGATTTGCTTCCAAAGGCTCTGCTTCACAGTTTGCACTGCTGAAGCCTCGCTTGTCCTTGACTCCCACTCACAGTGCGGCAGGCTGTTGCTTGTGGATGTTTACAGTCAAGTGTCTGCTGCAGAACATGAAGGCGTTTCCCCCGAGACTTTGGAGTTCTGTCTCCTCTGAAGCTCAGTGAGAAGGCTCCGACGCACCCCATGGCCAGCACTGGCCTCAGGCCCCTCTGCCCCGCAGTCAGTCCTCCGTGGACAGTCGAGCTCTTCACCTGCAGAAACGGACTTGAACACACAGCCCCTGTCAGCGTGCGCTGGTGGGAGCAGAAACCTGAAAGTCCAGTGGCTTTAACTAGACGCTCAGAGACCCAACCGCCCTTTGACTTCCTATTTGTAGTCACCGTTCTCCACTTCCTGTATTTACAATTGACTTTTTCAAAGGCATTCCAAGGTTCTCCATTGAGATCATTTGATAAAAATCTGTCTTCTAAGTAAAAGACACATGTTATTCTCCTTTGGGGACAAGGTAAGCCGAGGCACAGCTCAGCATGGGTGCTGGCGTTCCGCCCGCTGGGGGCCACGGGCCTCGGCCGTGTGGCCTGCCGTCGGGGCACTCTGGACTCCCCTCTGCGGCCGATACCCCGACTTGAAGAGGGGAAGCTTTGCTCGTCCGTCAGACGCAGCTCACGGGCTCAGCCATCTGCTCCACTGAGATAATCGGGAGAAGCTGCCTTTCCCACAGGCATCCTGCCTGCACTGTGCACCTGCTTCAGAAAGGAAATGGCCTTTCACGGTGCTCGCCGAATGTGGGCAGAAGCCTTCACGGTGCTCGCCGAATGTGGGCAGAAATAGGGCCAGGCCGACGCACAGCTCCACGCTGAGACGGAAACTATTCGCCGAGAACACCCACGTTCGAGGCAGGAGAGGGCGTGGGCCCTGCAGACGGAGTGCGGGGGTGACCCCTGCCTGGTGGCTGTTCCCCGGTGGGCCCCATTGGCCAGGTGGCCTGTAGGACCCTGTCCCCAGCAGACGGCCCTGCCTCCCACCCGCAGGAAGGCCCCAGAAGATTCCCTGCATTGGTGTGAACACCGCCTTCTGTGGCACACATATTGCTCAGCGCTCGTGTCTGGCCGGGCAGCTGCCTGGGGGGCCCTGCTTCCCCTCAAATTCCCTTCTGCTCCTGACAAGAGCCTGGTTCCCACTGTGCCAGCTTCAGGGTGTCTGACGCCAGCGTGCTGACCTTGCCACCCGACCTGGACCTGCCATAGGAGGCTGGGGTGGGGGGGCCTCTTTCCTCCCCTCCACGTGGGTCCCTCCATCCCTGCCAGCCCCTACACCCCCGCCTCTCCCCCAGGGCACAGAGAGAAGTGGGCACTATAGAAGCAACTTATGGTGAAGTATTAGGGCTCACGTGTCTTTTGAAAAAAGAAAAAAACGGGGGCATGCTTGAACAAAAATACCCTCCCCGCTCCCGCAAAGAAAGAAAGTCCAGCCAGCACAGAGAAGGCCAGCCCCTAAACTCCCGTCTGGCCCCTCTGCAGGGCTCAGCCGGAACCACACAGCCACAGCTGCCCTGCCTTTTAACAGAAGGTGGGACCCACAAATCTCTTCCTCAATAACCTGGTCTCCGTTCGAGTCCTTCTCTGACCTCACCTCCATTCTCTCCCACCGCACTCCACCCCCAGCTAATTGCAAATGGTAAATACAATGGAAAAGGGCCAGAAGTGGGCGCAGAGGTGGGTGGTGAGCTGAAGCTGCGTGACATAAGCTCATGTGGATCAGTCACAAGTCAAGCTCTTCCTAAGGCGAAGAACAAGGGTGTGCCCACCGTCTTTATTCTCCGCCTGACGTGCACACGTGCAGCATGCGTTTATCTCCTGGACAAAACCGAAAGCCATACTGATCTTGGAAAAGCAGACCCAGGCCCAGCAGAGAAAAGCGCTTTTAAAGGGACATGACCGAGAACTTCGAGCCAGCACTTGACCCGTGTTTAATGTAACATTGATCTGCTAGGGGACGCTTTCTGCTTACCTACTTGGAAAACGTCTGGCAGCGCTGGAAAATAAAGCACTACTGTCCTTTCATGAGATTTACGGCAGGCTGTCAGCACTGTCTGATAATTGAACCTCCTTGAAATCAGCAGAGCTATAGAGATATCATCAGGAAGGCTGACGTTCCAGCCGTGAGAGGAGGAAAAGGAGAGTCAGAAAAGCTTGTTTACTTCATCGAACGCATAATCGAGGAACAGTTAGACTCTGCCAAATGGAGGTGGAATGGGAAACACAGATTTTTCAAAATTCACTTAAAAGTCAAAGGAAATAGGACTGCAGTGCTCTAGCCCTGTCCTTTAAAATGTCCAACAACGAATAAATGCACCCAGCGCTACAGGCTGGCTAAGCCTGAGCCCGTTCCAGAAAAAACAGTTGACATGGATGATGGTGCTGTTTACTAGAAAACTAACCTACTTCCAGCAGACAGTGGACAACGTGACTGATACGAGACAGAATGTGTGGCTGTGTTTGCCTTGATGTGAGAGGGCGCGGCCCGTTTGTTTTCCTATTATGTAAAACCCCTGCTCGACTCCTGCCAAAACGTTTTCCCGGTGACATGTCTGTCTGCCTTTGGACAGGTTCCTTACTAAAACAAATACACCAAACAAACCATCTTTGATAGCTGGGACTCATAAAGGCAAACAATGAGAACTACTATGGGCTGTGTAAGATGGCACCGGGCACCACGCAGTTACCACACAGACGGGGCAGCTCCACACGGCGGGCTGGGCCGGCTCCCAGGAGTCACAGCTGTGAGCAATGTGCTCTTTCTTGGCAATAACTGAGGTGCCCCCCCGCCCCCACCTTTCGGGCAGTGAGT
Organism: Kobus ellipsiprymnus; assembly: GCA_006410655.1. NCBI lineage: Eukaryota > Metazoa > Chordata > Mammalia > Artiodactyla > Bovidae > Kobus > Kobus ellipsiprymnus. Next base: position 887,195 of record SJYR01000179.1, on the reverse strand, counting down.
GGTCTTCTCCCTAATAAGTCACAGCATGTATATATGTTGTGTGCTTTAGAGGAGAGATAAGTATAAAAACAAACTATTATTACAAGCACACACTCAAATGAAAAGAGAACGTCTCCTAAGACGATACTGGCACCCTATAAAAGTGTAATTTAACCTTATCTAATCTGGAGCCCATTTCATCACAGGGATGGCCAATAATGTAAGCCTTTGTGTAAGAGGCTGCAGAGAGGCCTCTCCTGGGACTGGCTGCCTGAGACCGGCGGTGCAGAGCGGCGTCCCGGGACGGGAGGTGAGAAAATGATGGATGAGCCGGGGTAGCGCCGGCAAAAATGGCTGAGAGGAGCGTTTCCTCTTCCCATCTGTTCAGGAAGGACGTCAGCGAGACAGACTAAACACAGGGTCCGGTGCGGGACTCCGCGTGCGCCCGTGCACACACAGACGGCACCCGGGGGGACAGACGCCCTCGCCGGCTGCTCTTGAGGGGAAGCAGGACCGTCCCAGGCTGTCGCCAGAGCCAACTGATGGCGGCTGGCGTCCCCAGGGAGTCTGGCCTAAGGTGCTGCCCCGCCGTGGCCACTGGTTGGGGGATGGACCCGCCAGAGCTGGGACTGCAGGCCCTTCCTGGGAGGACACAGGGAGTCCTGCCCCAGAAGGGCCCCTGGGCGCCACAGGGCCCAGGACACTGTGCTGCCCTGTCCCAGGGAGAGCAGAGCCCCAGCGCTGCAGAAGCGCCTCC
>SJYR01000179.1:855682-866503 GCA_006410655.1 Kobus ellipsiprymnus | reverse complement strand
CCCCCCTGCCCACGACCGATGGATGGGAGGATGAGAAATGAGAATTTCAAGATGCTTCCAAAAAGAAAGTGAGGGCAGAAGGAGGGAGAAGAGAGAGAGGGAAGAAAAAGGAGAGAGAGGGGCTCTGAAACAGACCAGGCTGTGTGAGCACCCCACACCCCAGGGAAGACATTCTCCCAGCCACACGGAGTACTGAAGGACAGCCTCAAACCACCGCAGCGAGAAGCCTAATGATGCTCAAGCTGCAGCTGAAACGTTTCTGCCCCGTCAGTCAACTCAGGCTCCGGAAGGGGGGAGCCACACAGGCAGGCGCAGGGGCGGGCAGGACCTCTGTGCACCCCAGCCCCGGCCGGCTCCCTTGGCCTGGCCCCACGTCTGCACCGTCTGCCAGGGGCTGGTCCAGGATGGCCCTTCCAGCGCCTCTCCACCACCCAGCCCCACATTCAGGCTGGGCTCAAGCAGGCTCCCAAAGGGCTTCCCTGAAGGGCTGCCTTGGCCTCCAGCATTAATAAGTCAAACAAGTTACTTCTGCTGGCCCTGCAAGTCCATGTGCGGAGTCCTCAGGAAAAGTAGGTGCAGATTTAACTGAGCAGCAACTTAACACAGTGCTACATGGAGCCGCGTAAAATCCGCATATTTTATGCATGCGGAAATACATGCGGAAAAACAAGTGAATTTATTTTTCTCTCCTCTCCCCGAGTAAATGTGTCTAGACTTCGAGGCTACTTCTGTTGGCGAAGAGAGTCACACGAAGACATGCATTCTGTCTGTGACCCCAGCGGGAGCTGTGGAGCGTGGCCCCTGGAAGCAGAGCCCCGGGCCCCGCAGCGTCACGCTGGCTGCAGGAGGAGGGGGCGGGCCGCCGTGGCCCGCACCTGCCGCGCCGCCAGCTCTGTGCGGTGCAGGGCCCGAGCCCGCGCCACTCGCCCGGCTGCAGGAGGCTCAGGGAGGCTCCGCACTGGAGCTGTTTCCTGCATTTTTCTACAAGCAGCTCCTAATCTAAAAGCAAGTAGGGAACTGCAATTAAGGAAGAAGAAAAATGGCCTTCAAAAGCTCAGAAACAGACGTGCTACCGTGCAAGGGCTTCACTGAAACCAGAGACGCACCAGTAAAGCTTCCCGATGCAGTTCTGAGCCCAGCTCCCACATTCCAGCCCAGCAGCTTAGCTTTCGCCTTCTGCCAAGGCGCTGTCTCCCTGAAATTTAATTAGACCGAGAGATCTTGTGAAGGAAAAGGATGAGGTTCCATTAAAACAAAACGTCGGCTCTGGACGCCAGCTGCTGTGTCCGAGCCGACACCTAGACCGGCCCCTTCTAGGGAAGACAGGGACACCGGGCTTGTTTTATACTCAGCCCCTCTTGAGGGGCTTTCCTGCTTGTCCCCAGTGAGTCCGTTACAGAAAAGGTAAACAGCTGGGCCCGCAAGGTTTGGGGCCCGGGCTGGGGTACAGGAGGCTGGCCAGCGGGGAGAGAGTGTGGGGCCCGGGCCGGGGGCCGGCCCAGTGTCCTTCCCAGCCCAAACACTCCCCACTCGCGTGGGAGCGGCTCTGAGGACAGGCGGGAAGCCAGCCGTGTGTCTTGCTCTCTGCTTCTCTTCTGACAGTTCAGTTCCTCCTTTATTTACAGGCTTGAAGCCTTAGTCTGACAGCAGCGGCCGGAGTTGAAGGGATGTGATGATTTTATGCACAGTTTCCCAAATGCACGCTGTGCCCTGGGTGGTCTGGCCTTTCCTTTAGAAGGGAGACAGGACCGCTCTGGGAAGAATGTGAGGCATTTCTACGTGAAGACCACGTTTCCTGAGCTCCGGCTCTGGGTGTCCTCCCGTTTCCACGGCTGCTCCTTAGGTGAGCATTGCAGTTTCAGCCTGTGATTTATTCTTGTCGGATTCAATTAGGGTTGGCTGAGCGGGTCCCAGCGGCGGGGCGGCACAGAAGCCCGTGTGCAGACGCCCCAGCTCTTCCGGGTCGGCAGACTCCGGGGCCGCCTTAAGGGCTCATCCTCAGACGGCTGGGTCCAGCCTGGAGGCCTAGGGCCCGAGTGCCCGTGGGCGGAGTGGCAAGCCGACGCGGGCAGGAATCATGTTTTGCTTCAGTAATTTTTCTGGCTTTCCTGGCTTCTGTCCTTGTTACAGTGAAGTGATAAAGGACCAGGCCAGATCCTGGAAAAGTCATTAGGCCGGTTCCGGAGCCCCCAGCAGTCTGCACAGAGGTGGGAGAGCAGGCCTGCGCTGCCGGCCGCCACCTCACCAGGCCGCTCCCCACGCCCGGGGCGTCTCTTCTCGGCCAGGATGAGGGCCCACCTCCAGCGGGTGGCCTCCCTCCCTTCCCCTGTGCTCTGGTCTTTATTCAGCACACTAAGCCCTTGGCTGCCCACCCACTTTCCTGAAAATCGCCCGGGGAAAGCTGTTAGGCAAAGTCTATCACATCTCTTTTCTCTCGCTCTTTCACTGAAGTTACATTAGGAAGATTTTTCATATGAAAGTTAACATCCATTTTATTTTCAAGTGGTGTGTCTCCTTAACAGGGCTGTCTGTAGCCTTCCCGAAGGGCATCCGTTTAGGTGGAGAAACAGCTAAGGGTGGGCGCTCTTCGGGCAGGAGGCTGTTAAACACCCGCAGCGCACACAGGAAGAGCTGGACTCCAGCCTGCGACTGAGAAGGGGCACAGACGCCCCGGACCGCTGAGGCGGAGCCACCTTCCAAGACCTAAGAGCCGAGCGCGGAGACCACTCCACATCGAGCAGCTTCCTTCCACTTTGCTTAAAAAAGCAGAACTGAGCAATGGCTGCGGCTCCCAGGGAATAAAAGAATGCCAGTGAATCTGGCTCCTCCTGTAACTCGATGCTAATGCCTTCCTCTCGGGGAAATGCTCCTTTTTAGAAAGACAGAACTGCTCAGGACAACAACAGCAATGGGAAACGCTGGCCCAGTCCGGGCTGCAGAGGCACAGCTGAGAGGCAGCGAGAATGAGGAAAAGGGCCAAGCGAGACCTTCCCTCAGAAAGCCCGCAGGAGAGCCTGCCTCCCGAGGGCAGGTTCAGCGCCTCCTGCTCTCACGTCCTTAGCTGTGACCCGTCCCAGAGAAGCAGGGAGCACCGCTCACCCCCCGGACCCCCGCCGTCGGCACCCACGGAGCTGAAGCCCAGTCTCCCCTCTAACGACAGGGCTGATAAGAGACGAGGAGAAAACAGCCGGCGTCTGGTCTGCTCAGGAAGCGGCCTCAGAGGGGCAGTCCGTCAGCGGGCTGCCGTCGGGCCCTGAACAATGCTGAGCTCTCCCGTGGGGAAATCCAGTCCTCAGCACCACCCCGCCACCTCTGACCCTGGAGATACGGGGCACCGGTGGGAGCGGCCAGCCCAGAGACACCCGCACCTCTGCTGGGGGCTGCGGGCGGGGCCTCGGGACGTGCAGTCCCGGCCCCAGGGCTGGGCGGGGGGCAGCGCCTGAGTGGTCCCCAGGAAGCTTCTGGCGGGGGGGGGGAACCAGGATTTGCCATTTGGAATAAGCTCCTGAGGGCTACCAAGCCCAGGCCTGCAAGGCTACCTCCAAGTGCACCCCAGACACAGGTGAAGACATCTACCCAGCACGCAGAGATTTCTGGAAAAATGAATGAGAACATGGACTTCCTGACACATCCACTTCTAAATTTGTAAATAAAGCCTCTGGTGGTAAACAGAAAAAGTATTCGCTTTACAAATGGAGAACCCACTTAACCTATGTAGAGATGTCTGTTTTCGTCTGTATTTTGAAAATACGGTTAGCAGAAAGAGAAACGTGGTTAGGACGGAGGGGAGAGGCCCACAGACAACTGTTACGGGGGATACGGGATGAAGCACACCAAGTTCCTCTGAAACAGAGCTTGAGCGAACGCCGCCGAGAAAGTCCTTTCAGGCTGAGGTGAGGACGGGGGCCCTCTCCTCGTGGAGTGGACACGTGCCCGGTACCCAGGCTGGCTTCTGTCCCCGATGCCAGCCCCGTGCGCCCCCTCAGTCGCATGCCCTCCCAGGGCAGAGGAGCAGACCCCAGAGAGGCCAGCCCACCGCCTCCGGGCCTGGCTCGCCGGGCCCAGCCTGCCCCGCTTTCCCTCTTGTTTCCGGCTGTGCTGGCCTCGTTTCGGCTGGCCTGCCCTCTGACCGCGGTGGAGGCGTCCCCTGCGATGGAGCACGGGCTCCCTGTGGCGTGCAGGCTTAGCTGCTCTGCGACACGCGGCGGGACCTCCCCGACCCGGGGGTCGAACCCACGTCTCCTGCTTTGGCAGGAGGCCCCTCTACCACCGCGCCCCCAGGCAAGCCCCTGAACCCACTTTCTCGAAGCTGTGCCCGGGAGCTGCCTGCGCCCAGGTTCAGGTTGCTCTGAAGGCGCTGGTGAGGCGGGGGGAAAGCATGGCCACGCACGCCCTGGCGAGGCGCCTCCTCCCCGCCCCGGCCCGCGCCCTTCTCTGTCGGCTGTCCTCCCGGATCCGAGGCGCTGCCAGGGGTGACAGCCCAGGAGAGCTCGCTCAGTCCTGCCACGGGAGCCTCTGGGCCCTGACGCCCTCCCTGATGATCACTCTGAGCAGCGGAGGTGGGGCTGCTGGAGGTGGCAACATAGGGCTGGTTCTTGAGAGGGAGATAAGATTGTCGGTGAGCTCAGCACATCCCAGGCTTCAAAGCCAGCAGCGTCTTTGTCGGAAATGACTGGTTACTGTTAATAACTGGGTCGAGGGTGTGAAGATTACCCAGGCTGGTAGGAGGTGACACAAAGCCCGCGGAAAGGAGATAAAGCGCCTTTGAGTGGACGATTAGAGGGGCTGTGACACTGGTGGCTGGTGGCCCCTGGAGCACGAGGCTGGGCCTCTGCCGTTGAGGCCCTTCTACCCTCCAAGTGCTGCATGTACACCAGCTAATTAAACCTCAAGACAATCAAAATGCAACTCAGGAGATCCCGGATCTGCTTCAGGAGGCCTCTTTCCCGGGCACGGAAGCACCTGACAAGCACCTGGGGGCGAAGGCCGGCTCTGCGTTCTCTCACCTGCAGCCTGACGCAGGGGTGGGGCACCCCTCAGCAAGGAGGCCGAGGCTGGCCACCAGGGACCCGCACACGCAGAGGAAGGCCGTTTCCTTCCCCGTTGTGAGGGGACCTACTAGGCCCTAGACACCCGCCCCCTCCACGCCCCCGATTAGTACTAACGAATACGGGCTTCCCAGGTGGCGCTAGGGGTAAAGAACCTGCCGGCTATTGCAGGAGACGTAAGAGATAGGGGTTTGATCCCTGGGTCTGGAAGATCCCCTGGAGGAGGGCATGGTAACCCACTCCAGTGCTCCTGCCTGGTGGGCGACAGTCCATGGGGCCGCAAAGAATCGGACCCGACTCAGCGTCTGAGCACAGCAGGGCATGGATGAACGCCATAGTTTCAGGGACGCACCTGGAGCACGGACAGGAGATTTCTCCTCTGGGCTTTTCTCAATCTGAAGAGCACATCAAGCTACTCAATTTCAAGGAACCCCGCTTCTGTGACCCTCCCGCCCCCCTCCTGCTCACCCCAAACAGAAACGGCACGGTACTCAGGCAAACATGCACTCCCTCACTGACTTCTGAAGAAATGCTGAGGCTAGCCTGGCCACAGACCACATCCAAACTCTTGCTTTCTGGCTGTTTCTCTGGGGAGTCTCCTAGTTGAGGAAAGCTTAGGACAACTGCTCTGAAGCTTGTTAGTAAGGTTTCTGAGAGGCGTGGTGGAAGGCGTACACGGGGACGGACGTCGGGTCTCCGGCTGCCCGTTCCTTTGCTTTCCCGGCAGCGGCAGGTCTACCAGCTGAGAGGCAGCCATGCTGCCCGGTTACCTGCGGTCTCTCCTTTTCTGTCTTTGCAAGAGAAACAGAAGCCCTCCCCGAACATGGCCACAGAGACGCTTAAACCCGACAACCTGATGACCGTCATGAAGCCCCGGGGGGTCGGACGCTGGACCGGAAGATGCAGGACCCTCAGCAGGACGAGCCCGTCCAGAAAACACGGCGAGAATGTGCTCTGTGGACAGTCGTCTGAGGGGCAGAGCGCTCTGAGCAACACAGACGAAGCTGAGCAGCAGGACCAAGAGCGTGCTGTGGTGCCGGGTGACCAGATGGCCAGAATCACGCTCAGGGTCCACTGTGTGGGAGGCTCTGTCCCAGCAACGGAGCTGGAGGTGTGGGAATGCCACCGTGGGCCGGCGGTGGGCGGGGAGGGCGGCGGTACAGAAGGTGTGCACTCGCCAAAGCGCCAGTCCGCCCCCTTCGGATCTGTGCATTTTGCCGCACACACCTTGTATCTCAAGACCAAAAGCTCCTCAGACCCGACTGCGCACAAACGCCTGGGGAGACCCGGCTGCCTCTGCGGCTCAGCCTCGGAGCCATGTCGCCCTGGGGGAGTCCCTCAGTTTCCCTGAGCCTCGGGGTTTCCGTCTGTGAAATGGGGAGAACATCACCTGCCAGGCGAGGCTGCGCGAGGGTCGGGATCCTGGGTGGCCACAGCTCACAGAAGTAGCACATCAAGCTACTCAATTTCAAGGAACCCCGCTTCTGTGACCCTCCCGCCCCCCTCCTGCTCACCCCAAACAGAAACGGCACGGTACTCAGGCAAACATGCACTCCCTCACTGACTTCTGAAGAAATGCTGAGGCTAGCCTGGCCACAGACCACATCCAAACTCTTGCTTTCTGGCTGTTTCTCTGGGGAGTCTCCTAGTTGAGGAAAGCTTAGGACAACTGCTCTGAAGCTTGTTAGTAAGGTTTCTGAGAGGCGTGGTGGAAGGCGTACACGGGGACGGACGTCGGGTCTCCGGCTGCCCGTTCCTTTGCTTTCCCGGCAGCGGCAGGTCTACCAGCTGAGAGGCAGCCATGCTGCCCGGTTACCTGCGGTCTCTCCTTTTCTGTCTTTGCAAGAGAAACAGAAGCCCTCCCCGAACATGGCCACAGAGACGCTTAAACCCGACAACCTGATGACCGTCATGAAGCCCCGGGGGGTCGGACGCTGGACCGGAAGATGCAGGACCCTCAGCAGGACGAGCCCGTCCAGAAAACACGGCGAGAATGTGCTCTGTGGACAGTCGTCTGAGGGGCAGAGCGCTCTGAGCAACACAGACGAAGCTGAGCAGCAGGACCAAGAGCGTGCTGTGGTGCCGGGTGACCAGATGGCCAGAATCACGCTCAGGGTCCACTGTGTGGGAGGCTCTGTCCCAGCAACGGAGCTGGAGGTGTGGGAATGCCACCGTGGGCCGGCGGTGGGCGGGGAGGGCGGCGGTACAGAAGGTGTGCACTCGCCAAAGCGCCAGTCCGCCCCCTTCGGATCTGTGCATTTTGCCGCACACACCTTGTATCTCAAGACCAAAAGCTCCTCAGACCCGACTGCGCACAAACGCCTGGGGAGACCCGGCTGCCTCTGCGGCTCAGCCTCGGAGCCATGTCGCCCTGGGGGAGTCCCTCAGTTTCCCTGAGCCTCGGGGTTTCCGTCTGTGAAATGGGGAGAACATCACCTGCCAGGCGAGGCTGCGCGAGGGTCGGGATCCTGGGTGGCCACAGCTCACAGAAGCGGCCGGCTGGCGGCCAGCACCTAAGCGGGGACGGCGGTGCGCCGAGCCTCCCGTGGTGGCATCAGGCGTGACGCTGCCGCCCTCGAGCTTGTCTCACGGCTTTGCTTTTACGCTTCTGTCACTTTGACTTGCATCCCAACCAAACTTCTATCTTGAGATCATAATTTGTGAATGATGGCAACCGATTTTATATTTAATTTCCCCCCAATTATTGTAGCCATCTCACACGCTGTTGGCTGTTACCAAACCTGTACTGTCTTGGGCGCTGGGGGCGCAGCAGTGGTCATGAGGAAGCCTTGTCCTGAGCCTGGGGGTCAGCAGGAGGGCCAGTCCAGGGGGCGGGGTGTGTGAACAAGCCCACCGAGGCCACGGGGGGCTCAGGGCAGAAGCATAGGAGTGGGGAGTCCTTCTCGGAGTAGTGATGTTCATCGGTGGTTTGGTGATGAGAGAGGCGCACGCAGAGCCCTTGGGTCTCGGGGCAGAGAGAAGGCCCCAGAGTCTGCACGGGGTGTCCAGGGGGCAGAGCCCAGAGGGGCTGGCGACAGCCTGGCCTCTGAGGACTCCCATCGTGGGGCCCAGGCCCCTGGCAGCAGAGCCGCGCGGCCATGTGGGGTGTTCAGTGGTGGCTGAAGGCCCCTCGGAGGACGTGCAGACCACTGGCCACAGCCATGAGCTGGCCCTTCAGCCTGCTGCAGTTCCAGAGCCCGCCTTTAAGCTGATGCCCGTGTGGTTTTCCAAAGTATGGGTTGACTGCTAGCTGTCTTACAAGGGTGAGCGAGTTCTCCTCCCCTGGAGACTCTCACCAGCCCCTCCTTCCCTCCTAACGTCTGCCAGTCTTTGCTGTGCTTGAGTCTCTCAGCCTGGGGACATCTGGCCACTCTTAGGGGCCGAGGTCTGGACAACCGCCCTGCAGAGTCAGGCCTGTGCCCCACGGGTGGGCAGGTCACGTCACCCCCTGGGCCCGCCGGACAGAGGACAGGGCCCGGCGCTGCGCCAGCACCCGCTGTGGGGGGAGGAAGGAAGGGCTGACCCTCCCCTGGCCCAGCGAGGACACAGTGACCTCTCCTGGACCACGGGCCCTTCTGCCAGAGGCTCTTGAGAGGATGGGACGCAGCACCACAGCCTGCTCGAGCCTGGCTGTTTTCGCCCCAGTTCCCTGGGGGGGGATGTGACGCTCTGCCGGCGGCTCCGCTTCAGGACTTGCGGCCTTGATCAGCCTCCAGCCGAGTTCAGAGTTCCGCGTCCTCGGGGCCCCGGCGGCTCCAAGCACAAGCTTGCTGGTTTCTGCGACCTCACCAGGAGCGGCAGGCCCGTGGGGAGGCGGGGGGACAGTGGGCACACAGATGGCCAGAGACAGTGGCGGCCGGGCCTGGGAGGTGTGCTGAGGATGCCGGGTGGAGGAGGCGGTGGACGTGACCCGCTCCCAGGGGAGAGCAGACAGAAGACTCGCCAGGGACGGGTGGGGGCGGGGGTGGCACCCGGGGCGCACACCCGAGGGGGCCGCTCCAGTGAGCGCTTTTCACTGCTTCAGAGATGGCATGTGAACCGGCGGCGCTACCAGCAAGGTTCCAGAGTCACGTTTTATCGTACGCCCTGACTTCAGATAGCACCTCTTTTTCAAGGACACGTCTCCTTTTCATGATGATGACGCAGAGGCTCTTCCAGGAGATGGCTTTTGTAAAATCACCTGTGATCACCTCTATGGCTCCAAGGAACACACTGGCTTGCTCTGAATCTTGATTCGATGCCAGACTCTGGGTGGAGGAGGGCTGGTTCACCCCAGGGGGGAGGCAGGCCCACAGCACCATCCACGCCCCACTGTCAGGCAGCCTCGCCGTGCCCAGCCCAAGTGAGCAGAGGGTTAAGCCAGCAGTGTCCACGCATCCTGCCGACACGTCCCCTCAGCCTGCGGCTGCAGCAGGAGGAAGGCGGGGGGGACCTTTCACATGACATCATAAAAGCCTGATTTATCGCCAGCTACCAAACATCTAGAAAACCATAACATCCTTTCAGGAAAACGCAGTGGAAAATAATCAGGCTGACTTTGATGGAAGCTTCGGTGGCAATCCCAAGCGTGGCTGGCTGTCCTATAATCCCAGCAGAGGCTGGGGTCTGAGCTGCGCGCCGCCCGCAGCAGAGAGGAAACGGGAGCCTGTGTCGCCCTCTGTCAGCTTTCCTGAGCGCTTCAGTGCGCGCGCGAGTCATTTGGAAATGCCAGCTGTGCCCACACAGGAAGAATCACGGATCACAGGGCGGTGGGCACCACCTGGGTCACGTGACCCCACAGGCCCCTCCTGGGACCCCGCTGTGCACACTGAGTCGTGTTCCCAGAGTGTGCACCCCATCTAAGACGAGCCACCATCCTCAGTAACCGAGGGGCCAAGAGCTGCGCGGAAGCGTCCAGGAAGCCAGGGCCGCCTCCTGCACGAATGTCCGGCCTCCGGGTGTTGCTCCTGTGCGCTAACAGGGTCAGGTCTCCGGGCAGGAGCCGCATCTCCTCTGATGTGTCTGCAAACAGACCCCGGAAAGGGGGTAGAGGCGGGCGAGAGCCTCTCGGGGGCTGGGGTGGTGGCCCAGGACTCCGGCCACAGCGAGCCCACCTCGGCGCAGTGGCGCCCCTCTGAAGGTTCTGGGTCTCTGGGGTCTGGGGGCGCAGACGGGGGCCTCTGCTCTTGCCGTTTTTGCTGCTTCCGCCCCGAGTGTAGCTCGGACTCTTCTCAGGATCATGGGCGACTGAGCGGGCCCACGAGAAGGTTCCCGGGAGGCTGGGGCTCCGTGCAGCCCCTGGACAGGAGAGGTCAGAGGTGCTCAGCCTGGCTCTGAGCTGTCAGCCTGCAGAGGGGCCTCCGGGCAAGTGGAGCCGCCCCGACTTACCACTGCCAGCAACAACCCCCCCACGCTGCTTGAATTCCCGACAGAAAAGTGCTGCCCGACCCCCCAGGGCCGGCAGAGGAAGGCCGGGCGGGCGCGGGGCCAGCCTCGCTTGCAGAGCTGGGGCAGGAAACTCCCAGCTTGGGTTGCTCACAGGGGGTCGGAGCGGCACTGGGGTCCTTCCGTCTGTGTGGGCGGGAACACAGGCAGCTTAGAGCCGGTGTCCCGGGGGGTGAGGGGCCCGGGTGGGAGCACCCCTGCGGCTGAGACTCAGCGGTAGACACCGGGCACACGGAGGGGTTGGGACATGGGCACGCAAGCCAGCACCTGGGGTCACTCATGGGGTTGCCAGTGGGGACCATCGGGGGTGGGGGGGCCAGGGGACAGGCAGGGCTCTGCAGTCAGGGTG
>SJYR01000179.1:828227-855354 GCA_006410655.1 Kobus ellipsiprymnus | reverse complement strand
CACAGAAGCCCGGGAGTGTGGGGCTGCAGCGCCTTCGGCCACCCCTGGGGAAAGGTAGTCTGTCCGTCCCAGCCCCGACCACAGCCTTGAATGAGTGCTGCCCCCAGCGACCGCCCAGGGGAGGCTGCCTGCAAGACTGACTGGACTCGCCCCTGACTTGATGAGAGCAGGCCCGGAGCGATGAAATGCAGGCGATGGCTCGGGGCCGGTCACCTCTCCTGGTAGGTCTTCCCAGGATCGTTCTTTAGAAGGGACGACCTAAGCGGTGCTTGTTCCAAGGGGAACCTCATGTCTCTACCCTCCTGCGCACCACGGTGTCCACCCTGAGCGGGGAAGCCCTCTCTCTGCGGTGGGGCTTCTGAGTGGCTCGCGCGTTCAGGCTGCCCGGGGAGCAGCACTCGGGAGGTGTTGTGGGCGCCTTGTGTCTCTGAGCAGGGCTGCTCCGTGAGGTACAGTCTAACCTTGCAGATACTGATTTTATACGGGAGAAATCCACGGCAAGCATCAGCTCTGATAACCGGCGCGCCTTGCTGTTACAGTGAAGTTTTGGACACCTGGTAAGAAAATGCAGTTGGATTTTCCTCGATCCTTTATTGCCTCCTCAGTGAAAATGCAGAGCTGTTGCACAGAGAATCATCAGAACTTTTAGTTTGGTAACAGTTTAATTCATGGGTCATTGAGCTAACTACCACTCCCAAATGATAATACATCGTAACTACTAACAATTTTAAATGAAAGTGTTTCCATAAAGCAGCTGTGTTTCATAGGCCTACGTGCAGACAGACTGTAGAACACAGTGGCTGCTGCCCGTGTTGAATTTCCCTGATGGCTGTCTCCTCAGAGTTCTCCGAATTCACTGCTCTAAATTCATGGCTAAGGGCCATAAAGGCAACACTGTACAAAATCAGAAATAAAGAGATCGTGCCCTAACTTTAAGGCATCCTTTTAAAATCTCGAAATGTAATTACAGTTCTTGCCTAAAGTGTCATGAACCACCACGCATGTACAGGGGCCGGTCACCTCTCCTCACAGGTCGCAGGGCTGGCCCCTGCGCGGGAGGCCTGCACCCTCAGCCTCAGAGTCCGGACCCCACGCCCCCTCAGGAGCAAGTGCAGGAGAGAAGCACGCGCTCGTCGGGGCTCGCAGCCTCGCCCTCTGACTCAGCTCAGCCTGGGTCCCGAGGACACACCATTCGCTTCCCAACAGTCAGGAGAACTCAGTTTCAGAGGTCAGCTCAGGGGTCAGAATATCTGATAACGTCTCAGCCTCTAAATGTAACATGCTAGGCCAGTAGCATCAGACACTCCGGGAGCATGGTTAACGCCGCGTTTCAGCCTTCCTAATGAGACGGCCCTTCACCTACGACCCTGGAGGAATGACTCCTGCCCTGCATCACAACGCCAGGCGGCCCCAGAGCAGGTGCGGCCGCCCAAGGCTCCCGCCCTTCTCCACACCTCCCCGAGCGGCCGGAGAGTGTCTCCTGCCCCGTCAGGCCGGGGATCCAGACCCAGGGACGGTCTCAGCCAGGGCCGCAGACCCAGGGACGGTCTCAGCCAGGACCACAGACCCGGGGGACGGTCTTAGCCAGGGCTGCAGACCTGGGGATGCAGACCCGGGGGACGCAGCCAGGACCACAGACCTCGGGGACCCTCTCAGCCAGGGCCGCAGACCCACAGGAGTCTTCCCAACCGCCTCTTCCTTAGACTGAAAGCAAGTTTCTCATATCCTTCCCATAAAGACATTTATGTTGCTTCAAAGATGGCCCTGAGATGTCACGGTCCTGATGGCTTTTTAAGAAAATAGCTCTAAGCCGTCTTGTTTCTTTACGCAGGTTTTCTAAGAGTTTCCCAGCTCATCTTTCAGAGAGCCCTCAAAAGCCTTAAAGCAGGAACCGGCATTCTGGCCAGTCTCCTGGCCTGGGACCCTGCCCCACCTTAAGGGGAGGGTGCCATCTGGCGCTGGCTCTGCAGTGGGCCCCCAGGCCCCAGGGTCCTTGGGGGTGCGGAGAGGGCTGAGGCGGAGGGATCCGCCCCGCCCCACTCTGCAGACTCCGGGGTCACCCACGCGACGCGCTGCTCCCCAGCCTCCCTCCAAGGACACCTCCCGAGCCGAGGACACGCCCAGTGACACACTCCCGTCTCTTCCTATAAACGGAAGAGGCCCGTGGAAGCGCTGACCCTTCCCGGTGCCCCCAGGACATGGGTGCTGTGCCCCCGCCATCGTGACCAGGCAGACCCAGGACTGCTCTGGAGACCCCAACACAGCCCTGGCGTTTCACCTACCAAGTCAGATAATACACGAGTGGAGGAAAGTGGTCACCAGACTCACTGTCTCTTAGAGATGCCTTGAGCTGCCACAGTCTTGTCAGATGGAAGACAGGACACGTGAACGGAACAGGAAAACACCGAGTGGGGGACATGCCTTCCGGGGAGGGTGCCCTTTGGGGAGCGTGCCCTCCGGGGCAGGAGGGTGGTCCCGAAGCCGCTGGCCTGGCCTCTGTGGGTGAAATCCAGGCCCAGCCCCGCGGGGCTCCCCTGGGAGGGGGTCTGAGTGGCGCTGGCCGTGCTGAGCTCCTCTGTCCAGCGGGAGTGGCTGCCCCGAGCCTGTCCCCGCATGCCGGTGGCCCACATGACCCCAGCCTGTTCCTGCCGCATCTGCGCTCACTCCTGTCCTGCAGGGGAGGACGCCTGGTGACAGGCCCAGGATGCCAGGCTGGTGGGGGCTCCTGACCACGGCCACCCCTGCCACCCACGTGACCCCGCCGCTCCGGTCCGAGCAGGCAAGGGACCGACAGGCAGAGAGACGTTCTCCTGAAGCCCCTCTGAGATGCTCCGGGAGCTCCATCTTCCTGGGCCCTGGGTCCCCGCGACCCCCCGGGCGCGGGGCCTCCTTCTCCCTGGGCCCTGGGTCCCCGCGGCCCCCCGGGCGCAGGGCCTCCATCTTCCTGGGCCCCGGGTCCCCGCGGCTCCCCGGGCACGGGGCCTCCATCTCTGCCCATGCCGACCATGGGCGTACACTCGGACCTTCAGTTAGGGTCACAGGCCTGACTCAGCACCCACGATTCCGGGGGGGCCCTCTGGGGCCTGCTGGTTAGCCTTCAGCGGAGGGCGAGGGGCTGCATGCAACCAGGTGTCAGGAGTCCGGCAGACTGGCTGCCCCGTGAGCTCATGTCCACCCTTGTCCCTGTCCTGCACACGCCCTTCCTCCCGAGCGCGCGTCGGCAGAGACCCTGGGCTGCACCATCACTGGCCTGGCCTCCTGTCCACACCCGCCGCCTGTCCCTGCCTGTGCGTTGACGGTGCACAGAGAGACAGACAGACACACACGCACGCTGCCCCGGCCGCCTCCCACAGTTGCCCAGGTCGGCCACCTGCCTGGTCTAAGCATCCCCTCGCTCTCGCAGGCTTGTGCGTCTCACTCGAACCACCCAGCCCACCTCCAGTGGACAGACCCCCGGGTTTCGTGCCCTGACTCTCCTGTGCGCTCAGGTCAGTCTCCGGGGCTCCGAGAGCTGCTCAGCCACGGTCCCGCCTCCGACCCGCGAGGTGTCGCCTTGACTGACGCCCTCAGCCGGTGTTGCTCCCATCTCAGTTCTGACTCATTCATAAAATTTGCTTATCGTTCAAACTTGGCTCTAGCCCACTCTAGGAAAAAAGATGAATTTTTCCTTTGCTCTATGATCAAAGATGGTGCTGTGTTTATAATGGGACTTCAAAAACAAGTGCAAAAGCTACAAACATATGGAAAGACATCCCATGTTAATGGATTGGAAGATTTAGTATGTTTAGAGGAAAATACCAACAAAGACGTCTACACAGCTAAATGAAGCCCCATGTTAGAACCCCAAGGGAGCTTTTTTTTCCCCCAGAAGTAAGAATCTGCCATAAAATTCATGAAATCGCAAGGGTCTGGTAATAGACAAGGACTCTTTAAAGAGAAGAACAAAGCTGGAAGTGTCACACTTCCTGATTTCAAAACATTACTGAGGCTATGGTAGTCTGAGCTGTGTGGTTCTGGTGTAAAGACAGATGAATAAACCTATGTAATAGAACACAGACCTCAGAGAGAGCCCGCTGCACACGTGGTCACAGTGGCCGGAAGAAACCATAAGGGGGAAGATTTGCGACGCTGGATACGGCAACGGTTCCTCGGATATGACGCCAAAAGCTTGAGCAGTAAAGGCAAGACCAGGTAAACTGGCCGCATCAAAATGTAGAACTTCCGGATCTCAAAGGACACAGTGAACAGGGTGAAGACACAAGCTGCTGCGGCTTCCCTGGTGGCTCAGAGGTTAAAGCGTCCGCCTCCAACGCGGGAGACCCGGGTTCGATCCCCCGGTCGGGAAGATCCCCTGGAGAAGGAAATGGCAATCCACTCCAGTATTCTTGCCTGGAGAATCCCATGGGCGGAGAAGCCTAGCAGGTTACAGTCACAAAGAGTCGGACACGCCTGAGCGACCCCACCTCACCCCACTGCAGTGGAGGAGACATCTGCAGACACGCATTTGAGAAGGGCTCGTGCCCAGAAAGAGCTCAGGACCCCTGCAACGCAGCGACGGCGGAGCACACTCCCCGACCGAAAGGTGGGCAGAGGGCTTGCAGAGACGCTTCTTCAGAGAAGACACACAGACGGGCGATGACGGGGAAAGACGCTCAACATCACTAAGGCATGGAAACACAAGTCAAAACCACCTGGGACACTACTTCACTCCCATTCAGACGGCTGCATTAAAAACAAACAAACACAGCAACAGAGAAGGACACGGGCTGCAAGGATGTGGGGAGACCGGACCCCGGCACCTGCTGGTGGGGTGTAAGATGGTGCAGGCGCTGTGGAGAACGGTAAGGGGACGCCTTAAAAATAGCAGATTCTACACATGACCCAGTGATTCCACTTCCACTTCTGGGCGTCTATCCAAAAGAACTGAAAGCAGCGTCTTCAACAGACATTTGCACACCCATGTTCGCAGAAGCATCACTCAGAACAGGCAGAAGGTGGAAGCAACCCAAATGTCCACGGGATGATGGATAAACAAGATGTGGTACATCACTGAGTCGTAGAGAGGGCGGGAGTCCTGACCCAGGACACAACGTGGACGGACTCTGGGGACACTGTGCTCAGAGGAACGAGCCAGATACAGAAGGTCAAATACTACCCGACTGCATGCAGACGCGGTCCCTCGAGGAGCGACATTCACGGAGACAGAGCCAGGAGCGTGGGCTTCAGGGGCGGGGGCGGGGCGGGTGATCGCCTAGTGGGGACCGGGTGTCAGTCCTGGGTGAGGAAGGGGTCCTCGAAGCACAGAGGTGATGGCTGGGAAGGCAGTTCAGGCCACAGGGCTCCACACTTGAAAAAGGCCAACATGGCAAAGTTTACGTATGCTTAACCAGGAAAACTCCATCGGTACCCAGCTTAGAAATGAACAAACCACGTCCATCCAGAATCACTGAGTTGCATCTATCCTTCAGAAGCTGGCACACCTGAGCCAGGGCTCCAGGTGGTGCCTGAGCCTCGAGCCTTGTGTCCCCGGAGTCCAGCGCGGCGCTGGGGCACCACGAGCCTGGCCACTGAGCTGAACAAGGAGCAGGACCACACACACACCCTGGTTCTCCTTTCCCGGTTCTAAGGCTGCTCACTGCACTATTTCATGTTCAACTGACAGATGTATATGGATCCTTTTAAGTGAAGAATTTCCCTATTTAAGTAAAATATTTATATTAGCTTTCTTTTAAGGTTGAAAGCCCTTAATAATTATTTTTTTCAAAGAAATAAAACATTTTTAATCTGAAAGTACAGTGTCTTGAAAAGCACAGCAGTGCAGGGCCACGGGGGCTGGCACTGAGTGAACAGGCAAGAGCTACTAACTGGATGGGGGAGGTGGGAGATGGTAGAGCTGAGGGGCACCAGCAACTGGACACGGGGCAGCTGCGATCTCATGCCTGCAGATGACGGCGCAGGGTCCGGTTCCTTGCTGGATTCAGTGCTGTCTACCCCCTTGAAAGAACAATCTGGTATGTCTGAGCGGCAGCGCTTTTTCTCTCATCGCAGACGCCACGGTAGCACTGGATTTCATTCTGAACGGCTGCTGCGACCGCCATGCTCCACCCTGCATTCAGGTCCTGAGCCTCAGAACCTAACGGTGCCTTCTCAAACAGAGCTCCCTTATGTGATTAGGGGAAACACATGCTTACGTCTTTGAACGGTCACAACTTGAAGGTTCATATATAGAGATTTACAGTAGAATGAACTGAGTGAAGTCGCTCAGTCGTGTCCAACTCCTTTCGACCCCGTGGACTGTAGCCTACCAGGCTCCTCTGTCCATGGGATTTTCCAGGCAATAGTACTGGAGTGGATTGCCATTTCCTTCTCCAAGCCCTTAATATTTTTAACACAAAACTAGAGTGAAGGGTAAAATGACGTCTGCTCGTGTGGCCCGAGGGCGTTCTGCCCACATCCATCAGGGCCTGGTGGCCAATAGCCACAGTCAGGGTCACATGTCCGTGTCTGGCCGGGGCTCCTGGGGAGGGAGTGGTCTGTTCAGCCTGCACTTTGTGCTGAGTCTCCTGGGGGCCACAGGCGCGGGGTGCCGTGGGTGAGCACGGCTCTGTCAGCGGGCATCCCCTGAAGCCGTGGTGCCGTCCAGCCTTGGGCCAGGCCCCACTGGGTGGGTGGCGAGGTCCCTGCCCCGACCCGTCGTGTTCCTGATGCAGGTCTTAATTAGCACCTCAAGGACGCGTGTTTGCGACGCACACCCACGCTTCCCGCCTCACAAGCGGTGGCCCCGCTCTGCGTCCCAGCGGTGAGGTCCATGGCAGAGCCCCAGCCCGCCTGCCGCTGACTCCAGGGCCTGGGGGAGTCTTCACAGGCCGGAAGGAGGGGGGCTCGTGGATCTGGAGGCTCACAGCGCCCACCGCCCAGAAGAGGCAGGGCTGGTGGGACCCGGGACACTCCATGGACGCTGCGGGTGCTTCTCCAGACAAGCAGAGGACACAGGGCACGATGGCGTGTCTGTGCTGAGAGCCTGCGAGGGAAGCTGGGTAGAGGCCGGACTCCGCCTGTCTGATCTGCAGCTGCCCGCTCCCCGCGTCCACCCTGGAGTGTGAGAGGCAGGCGACATGACGTCACAGGACAGGACAGCAAAGTGAAAGCCCAGACCCGCCATGTTGTGTGCAACAGACACAGCCGCAGAGGACACACGGACGAGCGCTCACACGCAGCGCCGGAGCTCTCAGCGAGCTGCGTGGACACTCGGGCGAGGGGCTCCGTCTGTCCAGCCAGGCCCAGGGCTCCGTGTGATCGGCACTGCCATGGCGCATGGCCCTCTTCTCTCGTCCCAACCTTGAGACGCGGCCTGAGGAGGCCACAGGGCCCAGCAGGCGGTTTCCACTCTGCCCCTGAGCAGCGCCACCTGAGGGGGCAAGGTGACCTCCTGCGCACGATGCGCCCCACCCCCGCCCCGCTTCTAGGAGACAGCAGGAGCCCCCGGGCGGCCAGCGCTGGGCAGCAGCCCCGCCAGCATCCGTACAGGCCGTGAGCCCCTGCAGTGGGTGCGCCGGAGGCCGGGGCTGTGAGCGCCGGGGGTCAGCAGCAAGCGGCCGGCCAGCACCCGGGAGCGCCCAGCAGTCCTCGGGGCCGGCCATCAGGCCCCTGAACACGCGGCCTGCTCCGCGTCCTCAGGGAGCCGCACGCTTGGTAATTACTGGGCCTCGCGACGCCCTGCAGCGTGGCTAAAGCCACCTCCACTGGGCACAGGAGGAAACAGCCGGGAGGGCGGGGACCTGAGCTCCGGGTGCCTGACGCTGGTCGCTCAGGGTGCTGGGCGCTGTCGGCTGGCTCACCTCACCTGGGCCCTCCCACCGGGCTGGGGGGCCGGGAAGCAAGAAGCAGGGCGACAGCTGACTGTGCGTGCCCGCTCCTCCTCTAGCTGGTCGGCCTGACGCGCGGGGGACCCTCTGCCACGGTGGGCCTGCATGCGGGAGCCCCTGTTGATTGAACGGAGGCTCCTGGGGGGGGAGCGGCGGGGACACGCTGCGCGGGCTGAGTCCGAGCCCTTCCAGAGGCCCCGGCAGTGGAGATGACGTGCGGCCAGCCTTCCGCGCCGAGCCACTGCGCCAGCAGCTGCCGAGCAGTCCCAGGACGCCGCACCCTGGGGCCAGGGCCCCTCTGGGCGGGACCCCCGCTGGGGGAGTGGCGGGGAATCAGCCCGCAACGCCCCCCGCTCCTGGGGTCACAGCATCCCTGGAACCCGGCCCTGGAGGACAGCAGAGTGGAGAACAAACCTCCTCTCTCCTCGACAGCATGGACCCTGGCCCCTGGTCAGTGGTCCCCTGGCTGGGCCACGGTCATCCTGGGGGCACCCCCACAGCAGGGCCCCAGCAGGTCAGGGCGCAGCTGGACGAGGACACACGCAGTGCCCACGCAGGGCTGCCCTCAGCCCCACCCGGAGGCTGGTCTGGGGGGCCGCCGTGTGGGGGGCAGAGCAGGAGGAAGCGGGGCTGCTCCGTCCACTGCCTGCAGGCAGCCGCCCCTCCTGATCTGCCTGGACCACCGTTCAGGACCAAGGGTTGCCCTGGGCCTCTCCGCCCACCATTAAATCCCGCTCAATCACAGAGGCGAATGCAGTCACGCTGGGCAGCCAGATGCTATCGCCGCAGACCCTCCTCATAAACCGCGGTGAAACTTGAGAGCTTGATGAGCGCGGCTAAGCAGCTGCACCTCTGACCCGACCGCATTACCCCGGCCCCATCAATCCCACGTCAGCGTAAACAGCGTTCCCAGGGCCCCTCGCCATGACAGCGCTGAAGAGCGGCTGACAGCCTGAACGTTTCTAACAGCAATCTTGTCCTACAACACCAAGGGGATTGGCCCAGTATCCGGGGCTTTATAAAACCATGTGAACATGCTGAGAGAATTAAAAGCCTTTAAAGGTGAAAGCGGACGGTGGCAGTCCCTTCTGAAGCCCAGGGGCGGCGGCGGCACAGGGTGGGCGAGCTGGGGTGCCTGTCTCTTTCCCAGGTGGCACACTTGTGTCGCTCTTCTCTGTGACCCCGGGGACTGCAGCCCCTCAGGCTCCTCTGCCCGTGGGGATACCCCAGGCAAGAACGCCTGGGTGGGTTGCCATGCCCTCCTCCAGGGGGTCTTCCTGCCCCAGGATGACCCTCTGTCTCCGGCGCCTCCTGCCTTGGCAGGAGGGTTCTTGACCTCTGCGCCACCTGGGGAGACCCTCGGGCTTAAAGGCGGCCATTCAAAAAAAAAACATGTCCCACTTATCAGTGGCTTGGACACTTCAAAAGGACGGGACACATGTCGTCCTGGGTAGGTTCTCCTGACTGTGCAGACCCTGAGGAAACATCCCCGGGGTCCCCATCTCTGCTCGAGGCCGAAGCTCCGGGGAGCCAGGCCCACACACGGCCAGGACGAACAAGGAGAGGCTGCCACCTGTCACCTGTTCCCTAACATCACAAACGGATGAGACTTAGGTTCCGGTAAGATGCGAGGGTATAGTTATGAAGTGAATGTATTTATGAATACCTTTCCGTGTAATGTTATTTCAAAAGAAAACACCAACCTTGGGAATATCTGTTTACTTTTTTTTTCACTTTGAATGAAAAGAGTATTTAGTTACTTTGTGGCTTAGCTTCCAAATAAGGAGGATGCTGTTGCTTTGTGTTAAAATACTAAAATAGCACATAGGTAGGCAAATATGATTTATAAACCCTAACAGAGTGCTTTGAAAAATATGTTATCATTAAAAACATCTTTGCATTTTAAATTCTAAAAAAAATAGGTAGAAAATGTGAATATTTTCAGAGACATGGGGGGAAGAAAAGGGAACCTAAACATTAAAACAGAACATTTCCAGTAAGGTCAAACACGTACTATTAACTTAGAAATAAGTGTCTGGGAACATGTGCTGCTCTTAGCAACACGTCACTGAGTTTTGCTGAGGCCCGAGCACCAGGAATCGGCCCAGGAGGACAGATCCTGAGAGGCCACGGGGTCCTCACGCTGACCCCGACGTCGTTGGGGTCACTGAGGCCCACAGAAGCGCAGAGGCTTTGTGAGCCACATTAAAAGAATTATATTTTTCTTCTCCCAGAAGGAGTGGACTGGCTGGATGTGCACTCTATGAGGCCAGCATGGAGGGAGAGCCTGCTCAGCTCAGCGCCCTGGGAGACACATCCACGCTCCGGGGACACGTCCGGGCCCTGGGGGACATGTCTGGGCTCCCAGGGTACACGTCTGGGCCCCAGGGGACACGTCCGGGCCCCGGGGGACACGTCCGGGCTCCCGGGGGACACGTCCGGGCTCCCGGGGGACACGTCCGGGCCCTGGGGGACATGTCTGGGCTCCCAGGGTACACGTCNNCCCGGGGGACACGTCCGGGCTCCTGGGGGACACGTCCGGGCTCCCGGGGGACACGTCCGGGCCCTGGGGGACATGTCTGGGCTCCCAGGGTACACGTCCGGGCTCCTGGGGGACACGTCTGGGCCCCGGGGGACACATCCGGGCCCCGGGGGACACGTCCGGGCTCCCGGGGGACACGTCCGGGCCCCGGGGGACACGTCCGGGCCCCGGGGGACACGTCCGGGCTCCTGGGGGACACGTCCGGGCCCCGGGGGACACGTCCGGGCCCCGGGGGACACGTCCGGGCTCCTGGGGGACACGTCCGGGCTCCCCGGCACAGGCCATCCCTGAAGCAGCGTCAGGGTCTGCAGCCTCTGAGGCTCTTCCCAGCTTTCGGATCAACGTTTGGAGAGAAAGAAGGCTCTGTTACAAACCTGGCCTCTGCCACTGAAATAAGCAGCAGCAGTGTGCGGTGTGTGCTTTGCTGCTAAATGGAGTATGTGGGGGGTGGGTTTGCGATGACCCCAGAGAGGTGAGGAAGCCTCAGGAAGAAGGGAGGTCGGCGGCCGGGGCTGTCCCAACCTGTCCGGCGATGGCAGGCGGCCGCTGGGACCCCCGCCCCGAGAGCTGGAGGGCTCCTCAGGGGCGCCCCCAGCGTTCCAATGTCCCGCAGACCCACCCGAGCCTGGGAGGATCTCAGGTCCTCTCTCGTCTCCAAGAGGAGCTGCCGCGGGGTGGGGGGCGGGAGGGTGTTCATAGCCGCCCTGACCGGGAACCAGGGGCAAACGTGGGCCGCTCCTCTTACAGACCAAGGGCCTCTGGGGCTCCTCCCACGTGATCGCGGGCTTTGGGAGACCCGCGGGCGGTCGGAGGACCCCTTCCTGGGGAACACACGCCGCAACGGGGGTCTGTCCCTCCTGGGGCATCACGGCGGGTAGCTGACGCTCGGCTTGTCTTCACGAATGAGTAGGTCGGACATCTAAATGGAACTGGTTTGTCCAGACTGGACGAGACAGAGAAAACGCATATCCATATGAGAAGTTAGAACATTCTGCAGGTCGGCTTCGTAACTGCAAGGACATTTACAACGAGGGAAGCTACGTGGACAGAGACGCTGGGTGCGGGGGCCTCCGGAGGTAAGGGCGGCTCAGTGAAATTGCAGATGCTCCTCTCAGCGCGCTTCCTGTCTTCAGCTGTGCTTTCAGTCTTTGCTCTGCATTCCACGGTTCCAAAAGCCGAAGTCACCAGCGGGTCAGCCCACGGCCCGGGGGGCCTACCTCACACGTCTTTGCTCTGAAACGTGAAAACGCTTGCTCTGGGGCCGGCTGCTGGGAGCCCCGCCCCCCAGCTCTGCCCTGCCGGGCGGGGGTGGCCACTCCCCGCGGTTCGGCTGTCAGGCTTCTCCAAGCGCGAGACATGAGCGCCTCTGCCCGCGGCTCACCTCCACCCACGCTGGCCTCCAGGAGGTTTGCACAGTCGGACAAAGGTCTGAGGGCCGCCTCCTGCCCGCCCCAGGCCAGCAGGCGGAGGGCCTACTGCACCAGCGCCCTGAATCCACCGCTCCCCAGGCCTGTGGAGGTGCCGGGCCTGGGGTGCCCCCTGCCCTCCTCCAGGAGGTGCTTACGGGCTGCCTTGCCCTCCATGCCCTGTTCAGAGGAAGCCACAACCCCAGGCCGCGTTCACGCCCAGCGGCTCTCCTGAGAAGCCCAGGGCGACCAGGAGGGATCGGGCCGAGGGCCCCCGACTCCCTAGACCCTGGCAGGCGGTCCCGGGTCCGGGGCTCAGTCACGACCTGCTGAGGAGGGGATGGAGTCCCGGGATAAGCGGCGTTAACTCTGCTGGTCTGGTGACTCTGGGGGAAGCACCCCACAGCTCTGAGTGCGGGTCACAGGCGGGAGGAGCGCTGGAGGAGCACCCCACAGCTCTGAGGGCGGGTCACAGGCGGGAGGCGCGCTGGAGGAGCACGGCTCCAGCGCCGGCACACGCTGCTGCTCTGCTTCCCCAGAAGCGTGTTCTGTCCTGGATCTGACGATGCCGCGTACCGCCCATCCGAAGATCCTGATGCTGAGGGCAGGAGGAGGGGGCGACAGAGGCCAAGATGGCTGGATGGCATCGCCGACGCGATGGACATGAGTCTGAGCAGGCTCCGGAGACGGTGAGGGACGGGGCCTGCAGGCGTGCTGCTGTCCACGCGGTGATGCAGGGCTGGATACGACCTGTCGACTGAACAAAACAAAGCAGCGCCACCCAGGACGCCCAGCCCCGAGTCGGGCTCAGGGAGGAGGAGTCGGCCTCTGAAGTCACCGCTACGCTGTTTCCCGAGGTGATGAAGATGGCACGGCGCCCACGTCATGCCGGGCAGTGACGGCAGATGGTGGGCGGGCTGGGGGGGGCGCCGTGACGGGAAGTGGTCGCAGAGCAGCGACGGGGCCTGGCTGTGTGTGCGTTTGCGCGTCCACACCCATGCACACGCACAGCCAGAAGAGACCTGGAGTTCTGTTAGATCCGTGCTGCAGGGAGGCCACTCCCGGGAACCAAAACCCAGCCTTCCCAGTGTCCCGTCCAACATTCTCTGTCACTTGTTAAGCCTTTAAGGTTATGCTCCAAATTGGGAAAGGAGTACACCAAGGCTGTATATTGTCACCCTGCTTATTTAACTTATATGCAGAGTACATCATGAGATACACCAGGCTGGATGAAGCACAAGCTGGAATCAAGATTGCCAGAAGTATCAATAACCTCATATATGCAGATAACACCACCCTTATGGCAGAAAGTGAAGAACTAAAGAGCCTCTTGATGAAAGTGAAAGGGGAGAGTGAAGAAGCTGGTTTAAAACTAAACGTTCAGAAAACTAAGATCATGACATCCGGTCCCATCACTTCATGTCAAATAGATGGGGAAACAGTGGAAACAGTGAGAGACTTTATTTTGGGGGGGCTCCAAAATCATTGCAGATGGTGACTGAAGCCATGAAATTAAAAGACACTTGCTCCTTAGAAGAAAAGCTATGACCAATCTAAGCAGCATATTAGAAAGCAGAGATGTTACTTTGCCAAGAAAGATCCATCTAGTCAAAGCTATGGTTTTTCTAGTGGTCATGTATGGATGTTAGAGTTGGACTATAAAGAAAGCTGAGCGCCAAAAAATTGATACTTTTGAACTGTGGTGTTGGAGAAGTCACTTGAGAGTCCCCTGGACTGCAAGGAGATTCAACCAGTCCATCCTAAAGGAGATTAGTGCTGAATATTCATTGGAAAGACTGATGCTGAAGTTGAAACTCCAATACTTCGGCCACCTGATGCGAAGAACTGACTGACTGGAAAAGACCCTGATGCTGGGAGAGATCGAGGACAGGAGAGGGGGATGACAGAGGGTGAGATGGTTGGATGGCATCACCCGACATAATGGACATGATTCTGATTAAGTTCCTGGAGTTGGTGATAGACAGGGAGGCCTGGCGGGCTACAGTCCCTGGGGTCACACAGAGTCAGACACAACTGAGCGACTGAACTGAACTGAAAGGCAGCTCCCAGTGCCTGGTCTCTGTGATCAGACATGGAGAGAGAATTCAGAGATGGGTCCCAAGGGTCCCTGGAGACAGCAGACGCGAAGGCTGCATGTGCAGTGACCAGGAGAGGAGAGCGCCTGTTTGGCCAGGAGGAGGAGGTGCCTCAGCGGGCCTGGGTCTGCCCCGCCTCTTGCGGGCTCTCCTCTCCCCACCTTGGGCATCTGGGGCTGCACAGGGCGCCTCCCCCAGGCCCCCCCCCCGCCGCAAGCTGAGAGGACGGGTCGGCACTGGCTCTGCAGCCCCCATGCCTGGCAGACAGCTTGGCGGGATTCGAAGGTACCAGCCCGTTCCCAGCCCTGTGTTCTTACACATGAAACGCACTGCCCATCAGCCCGCAGCAGCTGACCGAGGATCAGGCGGGGCCACCCTGGTTTTGAAGTTTGGTGAAAACAGATGAGGTTCGGGCTTTGAGAGGGCCTCTCTGGCTTCGGGCCACAGCTAGCATCCTGACATCTGCAGCGTCCCCTCGGCTGTCCCAGGCGTCAGGGCTGCGCCCCTGGACACCCCAGAGCCCCCACTGCTCTGGCCCCCTCCCGCCCACCCCCTCCGCCCACCCCCCACGGCTTCCTTGGTTCCACAAGGCCCCATGTTTCTTCCTTTGATTTCTCTTCAGCTATGTTGTCAAAGGGCCTTTTTCAAAGTAGACTCCTTGTCAGAGCAATCTCATTTTGCCGAGACACGACACAGAAGGTAGACGCCCCTCCTCCACCCACCGTGCACGACCTCCCCTGCGAACATCTTCATTACGACTGCTGGACCAAGCCCTGCGCACGGACTCCAGGGCATGCCGGAGGCTGTGGTCCTCCGGGCTCTGACACACACGCGACCTCTCCTCGCCAACACACAGGCTTGTACAGAGTGATTCTACCTTCTTAAAAAATAAAACCCCGCGCTCCACCTGGCGTGCCATACATGCACGTGTGCTCGGCTGTGCCCGACTCTTTGCAACCCCGTGGGCTGCGGCCCGCCAGGCTCCTCTGTCCATGGGATTCTCCAGGCAAGAACACTGCAGTGGGCTGCCCTTTCCTCCTCCAGGGGATCTTCCTGACCCAGGGCTCAAGCCCACATCTCTAGCGTCTCCTGCACTGGCAGGCAGATGCTTTACCATGGGCGCCGCCTGGGAAGCTGGTCTGCCACACAGCCTCCCTTCATCCTGGGAAGCCCTGGCCTCCTCAGTGCCCGCAGCTCCCCTTTCCACGGTGGCAGGAGCTGGAACCGCAGCGTGCAGCCCTTTTAGAGTGGCTTTTTTCACTTGATAATATGCAGTCGTTTCCTCCCCAGGGGTTTCCTTCCCGTGCTGGCTGACACTCTGCTGTCTGGATGGACTGTGATCTATGCATCCACCCAAGGAGGATGTCCTGCTCCCATCTGTGGGGATTTGCTATGAACAACGATGTGCAGCGTTTATGGGGACGTAAGTTCCAAGTCAGAGGGGCGAGTGCCCTTAAGGGAGTGCACGCCTTCCCCAGAGTGGCCGCAGCGGCCTGCTTTCCCACCAGCAGGGACTGAGGGCCCTGCGCTCCACCCTTGTCAGCGGGCGGTGTCTGGGTGCTCAGTGCTCTGAGTGGTGCAGAGGCGTGCCCGGCGGTTTGGACTTGCATTTCCCTGATGGCGTCAGACATTGGCATCTTTTCATGTGCTTATTCGCTATCTGTGTGTCTCCTTTGGTGAGGTGTCTGCTTGGACAGTTTGCCTATTTTAAAATTGGGTTATTCATCTCCTTATTGTTGAATTTTAAGAATTCTTTGTATATTTTGGATATCAGTTTTTTAAAATTATTATTATTATCAGAGATGGGTTTTGCAAAGATTTTTCCAAGTCTGTGTCTTTTTCCCCCCCTTAACAGTGTCTTTCACAAAGCACGAGTTTTTACTCCTGATGACGGCCGACCGATGAGCTTTTCTTTCTTGGGCTGTGCTTTTGGTGTCAACTGAAAACTCCAAGGTCACCAAATCGTCTGGATTTTCTCCTGTATTATCGCCCAGAAGTCCCTGGTTTTGCATTTTGCACCGAGGTCTGGCGGCCCATCTCGGCTTGCCTTCTGCGGCGAGTGGACGGTCTGTCGAGGCCCGCTGCCTTGCTCTGTGGCTGTCTGGCTGTCTCTGTGCCGTCTGCTGAGGAGACCGTCCTTTCTCCACGGGGACGCCTCAGCCCGTCAGAGACGAGCTGGCTGCACGCGTGAGGGTCTCCTGCGTGGGGGTCTCATGTGTGAGGGTCTCATGCGTGGGGGTCGCCTGCATGAGGGTCTCATGTGTGAGGGCTACCTGCATGAGGGTCTCACGTGCAGGGGTCTCACGTGTGAGGGTCTCATGCGTGAGGGCCGCCTGCGTGAGGGCCGCCTGCATGAGGGCCTCATGCGTGAGGGTCTCATGCGTGAAGGCCGCCTGCGTGGGGGTCTCATGCGTGAGGGCCTCATGCGTGAGGGTCTCATGCGTGGGGGTGTCATGCGTGGGGGCCACCTGCGTGGGGCCGCCTGCGTGAGGGTCTCATGCGTGAGGGCCGCCTGCGTGGGGGTCTCATGTGTGAGGGTCTCATGTGTGAGGGCCGCCTGCGTGAGGGTCTCATGCGTGAGGGCCGCCTGCGTGGGGGTCTCATGCGTGAGGGCCGCCTGCGTGAGGGCCTCACGCTTGGGGGTCTCATGCGTGGGGGTTGCATGTGTGAGGGCCGCCTGCATGGGGGTCTCATGCGTGAGGGTCTCATGCGTGAGGGCCGCCTGCGTGAGGGCCTCACGCTTGGGGGTCTCATGCGTGGGGGTCTCATGCGTGGGGGTCTCATGCGTGAGGGTCTCATGCGTGGGGGTCTCATGCGTGGGGGTCGCATGTGTGGGGGTCGCATGTGTGGGGGCCTCATGAGTGGGGGTCGCATGCGTGAGGGTCTCCTGCGCGAGGGTCGCATGCGTGGGGCCACCTGCGTGAGGTCTGCGTGGGGCCGGCATCACACTGAGGCCGCTGGAGCAGTGCCCACTCTCTGACTTAGTTCTTCTTCAGAGCTGTGGTGGTGTTTCTGAGGGTGTAGCCTTTCTGCAAAATCTTTAGAACCACTCTGTCAATACCCATAAACACATCTTATATCATTTTTCTTCTTTATGAGGAAGTTGGTTTAACTCCATTTTTTACAAGGTATGCCTACTGGTGACAAATTCCATTAATTTCTATTTATTTGAAAAAGTCTTTATTTTTCATTTGCTTTTGAATGATAATTTCTCTACATACAGAATTCTAGACTTTTTTTTTTTCAACTCTTTAAATATTTCACTTCCGTCACTGCATACATGGTTTCTGAGGAGAAATCTGACATAATTCCTGCCCTTGTTCCTCAATAGGTAAGGTGCTTTTTCCTCTCTGACTTCTTTCAAGACTTTTCCTTGTCTTTCATCTTCTGCATTCTGAATATGACGCAGGCAGCCGCCAACATTTTGGCTTCATTCTGCTCGGTGCTCTCTGGCCTTCCTGGATCTGTGGTTTGGTGTCTGTCATTAACTGTGGGAACCTCTCAGCTATTCTTACTTCAAATATTTCTTCTATTCTCTCTCTTCCTTCTCAGCCTGGTATTCCCATGACATGTGCGCCGCGCCTTCTGTAACTGACCCACAACCTTAGACATTCGGTTCGTTTCTCCTTTCTTCCTTCTTGGCCTTTTCAGCTGTGGAACTTTCTGCTGACGTGTCTTCAGGCTTGCCGAGTCCTGCCTTGGTCCTGAGGGTCTACCTGTGAGCCTGTCAGAGGTGTTCTTCATTCTGTTACTGAGTCTCTGATCGCTGATGCCCATCTGTCTCCTTGCGCTGCTCATCTGTCCCTGTGTGGTGCCCTCTCTGTCCACTGCAGCCCTCAGAATGCCAATCATGGCTATTTTAATCTGAAGCCTGACGATCCCCAGATCCCGTCCGCGTCTAAGAGTGGCTCTGATGCTTGCTTTGCCTCTTCAGCCTGTGCTTCTCACACTTCAGCACACCCTGCAGCTGAAATCTGGACCCGACGTGTTGGGTAGAAGGAACTAAGGAGCCTGGGCCTTCAGTGTGAGGCCTGTGGGTCTGGCTTGCAGTCAGGCTGTGCTTCTTGTCTGGCGCAGCTGCCGGCATCCGAGGCCACGGCCTCCCCGGTGTCCAGAAGGTTGTCTTTGGGATTCCCCAGTGACTCCTCTGTGGGCAGGGTCTGAGCCTCGCAGCCTCTCCAGCTATGGCCCGCGGCATCACTCAGGGCCAGCTGGTGCGGGGGACCGAGGGCTCTGGGCACCTTGGAAACTCGTGGCTCTCCCCCTCTGTCCCCGCCCCACCAGAGGCATGAGGCCAGCCCCTCCTCTTCCATCCTGAGCGCAGTAGGGCCCTCACGGGCCTCTGGGCCCCAAATGCTGCATCCTAAGAGTTCCCACCTCTCACTCGGCCTCCAGCACCCAGCCAGTCACCCGTTGCACGTGTGAGGCTGGCCCCGTGGAAGGGTCCATCCTGGTCAGCTCTGTGTTCAGGCCTCTCCCCAGCGTGGGGGCACCATTTTGTCCTGTGACCTCAGAGTCCTCATGGAGCTAAGAACAGCCACGGGCTTTCAGCTGGCTCAGCTTATTTCCTTCTTGTGAGGACACTTGTCGGCGTGGAAGCCGGAAGCGAGTTAAGCAGAATTTTACTCATTCTCCTCCCCAACTGGACACAGCTCGGACCAAACACGGAAAGGCACCACAGAAAGGCAGGGGCAGGTAGAACATTTTAACTGAGGACTCAGTCAGAGGGGAGAAGATCAAAACAGATTTTGTAATTATTTTCCCACATGACATATTTAGAAATTCCTGTAAGGAGGGATTCCCCTGTGCCAAAATACATTTTCAGGCATTTCTTTTGGTTATTTAAACTATCATAAAAATCACTTACAATATTTTCATCCACACAAGCAAGGGAACACAGCCCAGAGAGCGGTGTCAGGGAACACTACAAGGGTTTCTTTCTTTGTTTAAAACAAGCATCCATCGCAGCACTTTCTAACACCTGGAACATGGTGGCCAAGTAGCAGGCCGCCTGAGCGGGAGCTGTTTACCAAACTACCTGAGACAGAGCAGCTTTCCAACAGAGGTACATGGCCCCCAGGTGTGCGTGCACGCGCGTGTGCTCACTCACTGTGCACAGACACGCCTGCTCTCGGAGCAGCCGGGCTCTGCCCTGACGCTGGGACACGTGCATCCCGGAGGAGCAGCCCCTGAGCGAAGCTCCCTGTGCACGAGGGTCCCAAACCCACCAGTGGGAGGGAGGCCAGGACACCCTCCTCCCTGAGGCCGGTGAGCTGTTCCCAGTCCCGGGGTGGTTGGGAAAGAGCTTCAGAGTATAAATAGAGCCCAGGACAAGGACTATATTTACTTAGGGGTGACTACAGCACAGAATAATTCAGGTCAGCTGACGCAAGAGCTGAGAGGCTGAGCCGTGACAACCACCCTGGGTCCCAGCGGTCACCCGGCCAGGCGGGGCTGCCCGCGGTGCGGTCGCCAGCCTGCGCAGCTTTGCTCTGTCCTCCCCATCCTGGCCAATGTGGGCCCGACAGGGTGAGTTTCCGGCCGTGACCGGCCCCCGCGGTAACGACGGGCCCGGTGGGTGAACCCTCCTGTAGCCGTGCTGCGGGGCCTGGGCAGAGCGCCCCCGAGGGTGGGTCTGGCTGCTGCCTGTTACCGTGTTCAGTGTGTCCCCTATTTTGATAATGTGCAGAGTGTTTTATTGCAGTCAAATAATATCTTGAGCTCTCACAACAGCAAACTACAGGAACTTCAAAGGGATTCCAGTCCAACTGGAACCATCACTACAAATTTCAGCCTTATTGTTAGCCAGACCACGAAGGGGCCAAGACGGTGCCAAAGAAAATGCTCTCAGAATCTCCTCTATACATCACCTTTGAGCAATTAACTGGTCTCCTGGAGACGAGGGGGAAAGAAAGGAAAGAAAACAAAATGGAAGACTGACAATGGGATACATTGTTCTTGGATGTGTGGTGTGGACAGGCCATCGCAATGCACAAATACCTGCCGGATTGATCACTGACTTCGTCCCGTCTGTGACTGCAGGCAGAGGCCGGTGCTGTGGACGAAACCAGACTCTCTCTGCAGGTGGCATCTGTGGCTGCTTGCGGGGCAGAGGTCCTCCCGCCTGTGATCCCCAGTGCCCTCAGAGCAGGCTGTTCCCCAGACGGTGGGCGCGGTCGCCAGGTCTCAACGTGGCCTCTGCTTGGGATGCAGTTCTCTGTGCCAACATGAATTCCTGAACTGTGGGCCCTCTGCTACCCTGGCTTCTCCTGAAGCCCCCGAAGAGAAGCGGCCTGGCTCTGGGAGGCCAGCCGCATCGGGACCAGGAGGTGAGCAGCGTCGGCCACGCAGGGTCCTGGCCCCTCAGGACTGAAACGCCCGGGGTCTCAGTTGCAGGTGTTGAGGGCCTGAGGTCAGTGACAGGCCACGAGTCCTGTCCTCTTGACTCTCTGTCTTCCGAGTGCGCACAGCCCGAGGTCGTCAGACTCTAGCTCTGATTCTGACTGTGGCTCCGTGTCCCCCCTTGGGAGCCCAGCTGGGACAGGATGTCACCTCAGTAAGGCCCGCTGAGGTCATCACGTTCAAGGCAAGGGAACTGCAGGGGCCACGTGGAGCCATGAGGAGCAGCGGATGGTCTCCACGCTGGGCTCCCCCAGGGAGCTCCGGCCCCGACCCTCCCGCTTTGAACAGACACCTGCCGGGGGTGCCCGGCACGCTCCTCACTCTGACACTCACACGAGCCAGCCCTGTACAAGCTGCCCAGAAGGCTGCCCCTCGTGCAGCTGCTGGGGAGAGGCTTCCTGAAGGAAAGCCCCGCAAGTGCACGGGAGACCATTTGACACTTGGTTTGTTCTGTCTGGCGGTTCACACTCAGGGCTGCCTCCTTGGGGCTGGGGTCGGAAAGGAGAGAAGCAAAAGACACGTACACACACATGCACACTCACATATGTACGCACACACGCACACACATGCACACACTCACATACACACACACACCCACAGTCACGCGCACACACAGACACACATGCAAAAACATCCAAGTGCACAGACACACACTGATACTTACCTGCACAGACACGCACAGACACACACATGTACACACACGCACACACAGAAAACCTCTCTCTCACACACTGATACTCACCTGCACACACACAGACACACACAGACACCCTCTCTCACACCCCGGGGACATGATGGACGCAGGGCGTGCGGCAGCATGAGCAGGAATGTGTGTGCGCCCGCCGCGTGGCCGTGTGCTGCCCCAGGACGGGCCGGCACTTGCCGCCACGTGACAAGGCTTCTGCTTGATGGACGCGCGCGGCAGCCCACTGCAGGCCTGTCACGCTGTTGGAGAAGCCCCGGGCTGCTGCTGGCTGAGCTGCAGCGAGCAGGGCCCGACGGGGCCGGGACATGCGGCCTGGATGTGCGGCACCCTCAGCTGGGACGGGTGCTGTGGCTCGCAGATGGGGGGGGGAGGGGCCAGGGCAGGGCCCCGGGGCTGCGGACTCGCAGGCCCACCTGCCTTCCAGGCCTCTGGCTGCCTCAGTAATGGGCTGGAAGGTGAGTGGGGAACGTGAACCTGACTTTCAGACACCCATGGGGCACAGTCCCGTGGAAGAGCCTTCTCCCGCCACGAGCAGGAGGGCGGGGGACCTGGACTCAGAGACCGGCTCGCATTCCGGACGCTCACCTGCAAGGACCCAGCCTCCACCACTGCTACCTTCTGGGCTCAGGAGACTACCAGGAGGTGAGCAGCGTCGGCCACGCAGGGTCCTGGCCCCTCAGGACTGAAACGCCCGGGGTCTCAGTTGCAGGTGTTGAGGGCCTGAGGTCAGTGACAGGCCACGAGTCCTGTCCTCTTGACTCTCTGTCTTCCGAGTGCGCACAGCCCGAGGTCGTCAGACTCTAGCTCTGATTCTGACTGTGGCTCCGTGTCCCCCCTTGGGAGCCCAGCTGGGACAGGATGTCACCTCAGTAAGGCCCGCTGAGGTCATCACGTTCAAGGCAAGGGAACTGCAGGGGCCACGTGGAGCCATGAGGAGCAGCGGATGGTCTCCACGCTGGGCTCCCCCAGGGAGCTCCGGCCCCGACCCTCCCGCTTTGAACAGACACCTGCCGGGGGTGCCCGGCACGCTCCTCACTCTGACACTCACACGAGCCAGCCCTGTACAAGCTGCCCAGAAGGCTGCCCCTCGTGCAGCTGCTGGGGAGAGGCTTCCTGAAGGAAAGCCCCGCAAGTGCACGGGAGACCATTTGACACTTGGTTTGTTCTGTCTGGCGGTTCACACTCAGGGCTGCCTCCTTGGGGCTGGGGTCGGAAAGGAGAGAAGCAAAAGACACGTACACACACATGCACACTCACATATGTACGCACACACGCACACACATGCACACACTCACATACACACACACACCCACAGTCACGCGCACACACAGACACACATGCAAAAACATCCAAGTGCACAGACACACACTGATACTTACCTGCACAGACACGCACAGACACACACATGTACACACACGCACACACAGAAAACCTCTCTCTCACACACTGATACTCACCTGCACACACACAGACACACACAGACACCCTCTCTCACACCCCGGGGACATGATGGACGCAGGGCGTGCGGCAGCATGAGCAGGAATGTGTGTGCGCCCGCCGCGTGGCCGTGTGCTGCCCCAGGACGGGCCGGCACTTGCCGCCACGTGACAAGGCTTCTGCTTGATGGACGCGCGCGGCAGCCCACTGCAGGCCTGTCACGCTGTTGGAGAAGCCCCGGGCTGCTGCTGGCTGAGCTGCAGCGAGCAGGGCCCGACGGGGCCGGGACATGCGGCCTGGATGTGCGGCACCCTCAGCTGGGACGGGTGCTGTGGCTCGCAGATGGGGGGGGGAGGGGCCAGGGCAGGGCCCCGGGGCTGCGGACTCGCAGGCCCACCTGCCTTCCAGGCCTCTGGCTGCCTCAGTAATGGGCTGGAAGGTGAGTGGGGAACGTGAACCTGACTTTCAGACACCCATGGGGCACAGTCCCGTGGAAGAGCCTTCTCCCGCCACGAGCAGGAGGGCGGGGGACCTGGACTCAGAGACCGGCTCGCATTCCGGACGCTCACCTGCAAGGACCCAGCCTCCACCACTGCTACCTTCTGGGCTCAGGAGACGTTCTCTTCTGAAACCACCATGCTGTCTGAACACCAACAAGGTACCTTCCCGAGACGTGCAGTTGTGAGAAATGTGACGAGATTCACTTACTTATTCTCTACCTTATTCTAAGGCAGAACAAAGAAAAGGGAAGGAGTCATGTCCGGAATAACCTCTGTGCGCTCTGCAAAGCCATCTGCTTAGCAGAACACCAGAGCGGAGTCCGGGTCCAGCGAGGCCACCCCTGCCCCGAGGCCGCCCCTGCCCCGAGGCGGCGCGGCGGGCACATAAAGACGTCGCCGTCAGCGGGATTCGCAGAATAGAGGCTTCAGCACGAGCCCCGTCCCCACTTCACCCGGCTGCCCTGAATGTGCTTTCACTGACGTGAAAGGCTCCTGTCATCCTTTTGATCCCGCTTCCTATGCACAGCCCACGAGGAGAAGCCAGAGGCTCTGGGCTTCTCAGATGTGTCTAGTCCTCTTTCGCTCGTCCTAAACCCTCAGATGATCCACGCGAGCATTTCCAGCTTCGACATCGGCTCACTTCACAGGAGTCTCACCAGACCCAGCGCTCAGCACGCGGCCTGCACAAGTCACGCGGCCTTGCCACGCCTCAGTGTCCTTGTGTGTAAAGTGAAAATAGGACCCATGACGCTCGACGTATGGTGTCATTGAGGAGGGGCTGAGATGACGCATGACCACCCGGAAGTGGGGCTGCAGGAGCTCTCGAACACCCCGCTGGGCAGGCGTCTCGGGGCACACACGGTGACCTGGGGCGACAGCGCAGCAGGGCCTGAGAAACACACTGCCCTCGTGAGCCCCTCCCGGGCGCCCGCCCAATAGACATGCACTGGCGCCCACACAGACCACCCCGCCCGTCCCAGGGGAAGCCTCCGGCTGTGCTGGGCCTGCGGGGCGGGCGCAGGGACAGACCCCAGGCAGACGGGGCCTGGCTCCCGCCTCCTGAGGGCACCGCAGGCAAGCTGCAGGGGAAGGCTCCCTTTCGGTGACGGTCAGAACAACGGCTAATGTGGCCAAAAAGCGGGCGAGGGGCCCCACAGAGGGGCCACAGAAGCCCCCAGGGTGGCAGATGCGCTTCTCGTCTTTGCGGCGGCCACACACCCGAGGGTTGCCAAAACTCACGGGAGCGAGTGATCCGTTTCACTACACCTGGGGCATCCGATGGAGCTGGCCCCGAGGAGGCTGTGACGACCCCTCTTGAGTCCGGTCTCCTGGAACCACAGCCGCGTTCCTGCCGCCAGCGCGGGCCTGCCGAGCCGACCTCAGGCCTGAGCACAGCGAACCCCACTTCCTTCTGACACATGCCCGCCCTCCCGTTCTTTATCTTTGACTGTTCGCCTCCATCCCCCTGCCCCACAAACAAAGGCAGCTAGGGCCTAAGAAGTGAGGTAGGGGTGCCAAGCGCGATTCCTCCGGCTTTCCAGCACCGCGCGGCCCTGCGGTTCCTGGGGCTGAGGCTGGGCCTGTGGACGCAGGGCCACGAAGCTGGGGCAGACTCTGCCTGCCCACTTAGCCCTGCGCGGCTCCAGGGCCGGCTGGATGCAGACAGAACAGGTTTTGGTCTGCCAAGTGAGTCTAGTAATAATGTTAAAAAACACCATTTAACCCTAGGAAGCAGTGAGAAGGCCGCTGACACCGTGCCCCCGCCTGTCCTCGTGCGCAGAGGACTGGCTCGCGTCCCCCTGTGTGACAGGCTCCCTCCCGGCCACTCTCCTCTCCATGGGGGTCTCCCCGCTTTCTTGCGGAGTAGGTGGTGGGCACAGGCAGGCCTGATGGAGCAGGTGGACAGGAGCCAAGGGCCCGGAAGTCAAGGGAGGCGTGTGACCGCCTCACCCGACACGTGGGGCTTCCCGAGGGTCAGCTTTGTAGCCTCGCCCCCGGCCGCCTGCTCCTGAACACGCCCAAGGCCCGACCCTGCATCCCACTCTGGGTGATGGCGCCACAAAGCATGGCACGAGCCGGGCTCCGGGGCAGAGTGCTGGCGGTGCCTGGGCACCTGGGCCGGCGGAGGGGGCTGCCACTCTCTCCCCAGAGCTTCCCTGGGGCCTCGGCTCCAGGGGGAGCGGAGCCCCGAGACCTCAGGCTTTGCACTCTGAAACCCGAGATGACGCCGCTCTTTCCTGCACGGCGTGTGGAGCGTCCAGTGGGTGTTATGACTTGTCTGGTTCCCACAGAAGGAGGACTCCTGCCAAACATTTGCAATCTGCTCTGGAGTGTGCAATCAGGAAGGCCACACCCAGCAGCCAGGGCACGGCTGCAGGGCGAGGAGACGGCTGTTCCGAGGCCAGAGGGGCACGTCGGTCCAGGGCAGGAAGCCGCGAGCCGGGCCTTGTCCTCCGGGAGCCTCCTCTCCCGAGACCCCAGCAGGCCCGTGTCTCTCTCTGCACCCTCTGCACAGCCAGTGGCTTCCTCCTGAGAGTGTGGTCGCGGAGGATGTGGTATTTGCATCCCTATGGAGCATCCGGGCAGACAGACCCCAATTTGTCTGTGTTTACATCAAAAGCCAGGCTGGGCTGCTCTGCTGTGCACACGGCCTTCTCTGCCCCTCAGAAGCGCCCCGTGCTGCTGTCGAAGGCAGCACCGGCTCAGCGCGTGTGAGATGAACAGAGGCACCTCAGGGCCCGGACGGCCCTGCATCCCAGGGACGGCTTCACTGCTCAGAGGGGGTAAAACCAGTCACTGCCCTGGCGTTCAGTAACATAAAGGACTAAACAAATTAATCTATCGTCCCGGGACACAAGAGCAATTTTTTAGTGAGATTATTTTTTTAAGGTAAGAAAGCTGAATTTTATTTTTTATAGTCAGATGATAGCTACTAGCAGCGCCACCTGTTGAAATCCGACACAATTTCACTTCCTCCCACCCAAGGAACATTGGATTTAAGGAAGAGAAACGTGTTTGGAATCAGGGTAGAAACGGAACTCGGTGTCGTTTCAGTCCAGCCCTAGTTTCAGGCAAAGTCGTGGCTGTGATTATTTCCGAGATGAGAGGGAAACGGTTGTCTGTGAAGTCCTCCCCGCACCAGCGCCCTCCCACCTGCTGGAGGATGTGGTCCCTCCCGCGAGGAAGAACCGCAGCGCGCAGTGGATCTCCGCGCGGGCCGCGGCTCCGCGGTTGCTCGGGAGGGCAGGGACAGGCAGACACGGTCTCCCGCCTCTCTGGACAACTGGAGTCAGGGCTGGGAGGCCTCCAGGTCCGGACCTGGCCCCAGGTCAGAGAGGTGGTGAGCACCACAGCCATGCCCGGAATCCCAGCCCAGACCCAGCGCTGCCCTGCAGTCCTGCCTTTCCACAGAGAACAGGCCCGGCCCGCAGGGAGCCGGGCCAGAGCATCAGGAACCGGCCGGCGCCCGGGCCGCAGAGGCGGCGGGAGGTGAGTGCTGGGGGCGCCGCTGCTTCTTGGGGGCTCTGGGGACAGATGCAGAGCCCCAGGGCAGGAAGGAGCCAGCCCTGCCCTCGGGCTCCCTGGGGCCTGGCCCGAGCACCCAGGGAGGCCTGAGGGTCAGGAGGCGGAGGGCGAGGGGAGGGGCCTCACCCAGGGAGGGGCAGGCCATGGGCACCTCCCGCCGCATTCTGAGCAGGTGGGGAGGTAGGGGCAGAGCCATCCGCTCGCTTCCGGTCCAGTGTGGCTCTGGCCGTTGTCTGGAGGAGCATCTGAGGGCAGGAGCGCACACCCTGAGGAAGCCGCAGGCCCAGCAGGGGGCTCGGGCTCTGGGAAGGGAGGAGGGGGCGAGCTGGATCCAGGTTCGGTTCCCAAAGAAAGGAGCGCAAGGGCCTTGGCCGGTGGAAGGAGATGCCGACGCAAGGCGGGGCCGGCTTCAGCGAAACTAACCAGCTGTGCATGCCAGGTGAGGAGCCTGGCTTTGGAGGCGTCTGCGGGTTTGGGGGCGGTGCTTTCTCCAACTTCAGGATCCACTCCAGGAACATGAACTTATTAAGACGATCAGCTCCCCATGTGGACGCAGGATGGGACGCCAGAGAAGGACCCTGACACCCCGGCACCCACGCTGGAGACCACCTGCAGTGGACGCTGGGGCTGGGGGGGGTGGGGGTGGGT
>SJYR01000179.1:813472-828144 GCA_006410655.1 Kobus ellipsiprymnus | reverse complement strand
GCTGCGGCGGATGCTGGGGCCCTGCGCTGCCGCGGCCGTGTCTGTGAGCAAGGCTTCCTTCTAGCAGCTCTGAGGGCTATGGAGACGCGCGGCTCTGCAATGGGCCTCCCGTGCCCTCATCAGCTCCAGGGGCCGGTACAGCCTGAGCCGTCCAGCCAGACCCCCATCCAGCTGTGATCCCCATCCACCCCAGGCCCTGTCCGGAGCCGCTGGGAGACAAGAGGAAGGGCTGACGGGCACCCACGGGCCCCGGGGCTGGGAGGGCTGCACACATGGAGAGGTGCCCCACCCCATTCCTCTTCCCTGCACTGTGCCCCGCGCACCTGAGCGAGCCAGCCCATAAAATCACTAAGTGCAGGCCTCCGACAGGACTCTGCGATGAGCCCTTAAAAGCTTTCACTGGCGATTATCCAGCGACTTCTCTCTGAGTGAAGCGTCTCCTGACTCGTCACCCGGCAGTGAGGCAGTCAGGGCGCGCCCCCTGAGTCGCGGCAGGTGGAACAGAGCGGAGGAGGGGCCGAGAAACTACTGTCCCACTTGCGTCAGAGACGAGCACGTCCTGTGACCGACTGACCCGGGAGTCGGGAGGGAAGGGGAACGCGCTGCTGGCAACCCGGGCAGGTGAGCAGCACGTCCCGTGCCCGGCCCATTGCTCACACAGGCAGCCCCATCCCTTTGCAGGCGTTCTTCTGTCCCCAGAGCCTCTTCACTGCCCGCAAGCTGCCCGAGCATGGCACCTGTCTGCCCCAGGGTCCAGCCAGCAGGCACTCCCTAACTGCCCCCTGAAAACTAACACACAAACTGGAGACAAAATCTTCCATCAGGTGGACTCGACCGGGCCTAATGAATGAAACTCAATGTTTCTATCTGCACAGAGAGCAGGAAGAAGGCCAAACACGGAGCTGAGCACACAGGACCCGTAGGCGGACGGCTTCAGCGGCACACTCACACACAGGTGTCTCTGCCCAGGCGTCACCGTGAAGCTTGCTCTCCCAGCCTCGGTGCACATACTCCTGGAGTCTACGGGGCAGGGTGGGGAGCCCACTCTGGGGCTTCACTTTATGCTCTGCGGCCCACGACCCAGACGTAGGGCTTCCGCCTTAGCTCTGCCCCTCAAGAGCCCTGTGACGCGTTCTCTTTGTCCCTGGCTTGTGCTACATGACCGTGAGACCCCTCCGGGCTGTTTTCTCCCTATTTCTTATGCTTGAGGTTTGTGGAGCTTGTTACATCTGTGTGCTTAGCGTTTTCATGAAATTTGAAAAAAATGTGTTACTTCTTCATGTGTTTATTTAATTCCGCTCTCTTCGCTGCGACCCCGGCTACTAGCACATCTGGGTACTTAAAGCTGTCCTGGAGAGCCGACACTGTTTGTTTCCGGGAAAATTCTGTGTCATCTTGGATGGTCTCCAGGGCCACTGGGCTCCTCCTTTGCAGAGCAGTCGCCCCTTAATTAAATCTGATGTGACTTTCACCTCGGCCGTGGCGGGTTTCACCTCTGCAAGCCCAGCTGTCTTCTCCATATCCTCCCTCCAGCCTCTCGGCCTGTGGAGCAGGGTCCACACGGGCTCAGCGTCTAATGCCCTGCCACGAGCGCCAACATCCGGGTCACAGGGTTCCACACGGGCTCAGCGTCTAATGCCCGGGCCACGGGCGCCAACATCCGGGCCACGTCTGCGCTGGTTTTGGTGGGTTCTCCTTTTCACTGTGGACATACTGTCCTGCTTCTTTGC
Source organism: Kobus ellipsiprymnus (assembly GCA_006410655.1). NCBI lineage: Eukaryota > Metazoa > Chordata > Mammalia > Artiodactyla > Bovidae > Kobus > Kobus ellipsiprymnus. The sequence goes on along the minus strand of SJYR01000179.1, from coordinate 826,414 downwards.
AAACCGGTGATTTTCGGTTGGATGTCATCCATTGTGAAGTTCCCCTTGTGAGGTGGTATTTCTATATTGTTACAAATACTACTGAACTTCATTTTGTGGTATATCCTTAGCTCGCATGAAAACAGGGCCATCCTTGGGGTCTTCCTTTTCAGACCTGTTAGGCAGGTCTGGAGCCGTGCCCAAGGTGGGGCCAGCGGAACCCCCACTACAGAGGCGGGGCCCCCGGGCTCTCAGCCGCCGCCGTGGACGCTGAGCTCTCCCAGCCTGGCTGGGGGAACCTGGCCCCAGCCCGTGTGAGTGTCTGTGCTCCCCGCCTCGGGGTGGTTATTCCCGGCCTCGATGACTTCCTCACACGTGTGGGGGTGGCTTTTGTCTGCTTCAGAGAAAATGCTAAACATAAAGTTCTCTCACCAGGAGGCACAGTCTCCCACCGGCTCCTGGTTCCTCACTAGCTGAGCGCCCACGCTAAGCGGGCCGTGCTTACCTCCACTACCGCATTTTCATCCTTGCAACAACTCTACAGTAAACACACGGATCCCCCTTCACGCATGGAGAGGTGACGGGCTGATCTGTGTCTGGGCTGAGAGCTGAGCGTCAGCTCCTCTGATTTGCAAGGCTGCGCTCTGCTCCTGGCTCTCCTGAGCAGACTGAAGAGAAGACCACGGGCCACAGGAAGCGTGCGGGAGCGAGCATGGGGTCGTGAAACACGTGGGTGTGCGGCCCCTCCTGAGAGCTGCAAGCGCAGAGCGGCAGTGGCGCTCTGTTTCATTCACCGAGGGGCCTCTGGGCGCTAGCAGTGGACAGCCCGCCTGCCGGTGCGGAGACGCCACACGGGCTCCGCCTCCCGGCTGGGAAAAGCCCCTGGAGGAGGGCTTGGCAACCCGCTCCAAGACTCTTGCCTGGAGAACCCCACGGACAGCGGAGTGGGCTATCATCCCCAGGGTCGCAGAGCTGGACGCGACTGAGTGGCTCGCACACACCAAGGGCCTCTGAGTGTGAGGGCATCGTGACTGTCTGTCCCCGAGAAAGGAAGACACTGCCCGTTAAACCAGGACACGGCGCTTTACATAGCAAAACTAAACTTTAAACGCTAAAAAATCAATTTCAGGATTTGTTAAAAATTTTAATAAAAATTAAAATTTAAAGACTGAGACTTAATGTGGTTTAGGATCATAAGCAGTCACCTGATCTCAATTTCAGACTTGTTACAATTTTACCAAATACACAGTAAAGCCAGTTGCCTAGAGAGTGGCGTTTTCTGGTGCCTCCCCCTGCCATGTTGCCCTGAGCCGACAGCACTGAGGGGCGGGTCCTGGTCTGCAGTTCAGAGGGGCGGAGGCACAAAGAGGCCTGGGGGCCGGCCAGGGTCACACAGCTGGTAAGCGGTGCTGCCTGGTTTCGCTACTTCTAATATGCTTGTGTGAAATAAGTCTCTCTTATTACCTTCTGTGTTTTCCTGCTGACACGCCAGTCCTGTGTGTGTGCACCTGTGTGTCGGCACGCACGTGTATCCCGGGGGGCCGTGGGAGTCAAGTGCAGTCGATGGAGACCAGTGGTAACAGCATCAGCGAATGTTGGCGGGATGGGATGTCTCATCTGCCCACAGCCCAGCGAGTGAACAACCGTCCACGGGCCTCACATAAATTCAGAAAAAGCCTGAAGATTGTTTACTGTGGCCGTAGCCAGCTTTTACATTAGGACATACAGCTGCTCAAATGAGAAACCTCTGCGGGGTTTACAGATCCCTACTCAGTTGCTGCTTGGTCGCTCAGTCGTGTCCGACTCTGGTGACCCCGTGGACTGCAGCCCGCCAGGCTCCTCTGTCCGTGGGGCTCTCCAGGCAGGAACACGAGTGGGCTGCCGCGGCCTCTCCAGGGATCCTCCCGCCCTGGAGGGTGGGTTCTTTACCACTAGCCCCAACCGGGAAGCCCCAGGGCCCCTCAGCTCTGCAGAAACCGGGAGGGCTGGTCACCCTGTCAGTCAGAGACTGAACTAGGAATGAAGCAGAAAACCTGGGGCTGGCTGCTCGTAAGATGCCCCAACGCACGACGGCCAAGCAGAGCCTCTGCATCGCGCGCCCCAGCCAGCGGCTCTGAACGTGGTCCGCGGGCCGGCAGCGCCTACCAGCTCGTTGAGTGAGAGAGCGTCGGCACCAGCAGACCCCAAGCCACGCTCCAGGGACGAGGCCCAGGACGAACCTGGCTGTTAAGGAGCCACAGGCCCCAGGGCTGGGACAGGGGCGCGTCAGGGCGACCCCGTCGTCTGCCTGCCTCTCAGCCCCCGGCCCGGACGACGCAGCTTCAGCACTCCCCTCTGCTGATGGAGACGCCCCCACCCCGCCAGGCCGGACGCCGCCGCCTCCTCTTCCACAGGGAGGCCCCAGATGGGCATCTTTCACAAACAGTGGATCACCAGTCTACCTAGCTTGCCCATCTATTCAAAGTCTCTCCTTGGGAAGCTAGCGTTTAACTCAGAACACTTTGTATTGAACAACTGTGGCAGAGACTATACAAAGCCTAGAAGTGCAGGAAGAGGAATATTTCTTCAGGGAAAAACCTTCATGAGATTTCCTTTTCATGAAGCCTCCTGCTCCAACAGCTCCTGGCTGCATTGTCCCCCACCCCACAGAGGGCCATTTCTAAACCTAAAGACAGGTCCGTGCAATTTAAAGAGAAATGCTGAAATTTAGGAGACATGAACAATATGCCATTTTCTCACAGGTTCTTCATGATGACAAAATTAAAAATAATTTACTACATTCTATTTTTTTAAGATTATGTCATCAAACTCAAGGACACTGGCTCAGAAGTCTTCTCATTTTAAAATTACATGTAAATATTAATTATAAGCAATTAATAAGTTTACTTATAACTGAGTGTCTTCCTTTCAATACTCTGTAAAAGTCTCTTCCTTTCTCTAAGCTTACATGAACTCCTTAAAGTGAGTTAGTTTGCCTATTAATGATGGGCACGACCGATCACTTTATTTGCAGCTAAATATGTTCTGATTCAAAGAGAACCAGCTCTTCGTGTCACGTACGGCTGGGCTCTGCGGTCCACTGTCTCTAAATGCCCAGGATGTCGTGACTTAGAGGACACCGCTCAGCCGTGTCTCAGGGCGAGAGGCAGTTGGCATCTCTCACAACTTCCTGGCTCACAACTTTCCAAAGTCTCTCGCCATCAGTGGGCACGGAAACACTCACAGCGGGCGGTCTGTGGATAAGAGAGTAGTACTTTAGCAGTTAAGTGGCTCTCAAGTTTCAGTACCTCTCAAATGTTGTTTACCCAAAATTTCAATATTATTATTGGTTGGGAAGAGGGGGAATTAAAAGTACATCCCCAAGAGCCACCAGAAACACACCTCTCTAACCACGCTCCTGGTGACGAGGAAGGGGAGCCAGTCAGCGAGTTTCGAGGTCAAGACTCGGGGGGAGCCGACGGTGACCTTACGGGCCTACCCATGTCTGCTCCTGGAGACCTCCAGGCCTCCGGGTGGCCTGGGCGGGGGTGAAGGTGCCCAGGGACACCCAGGCCTCCCGGGGGCCCTCGCCTGGTCTTCACGGGGGCCCGCTGGCACCGAGGCTCTGTCTTTCCCTTGCCCACTCGGAAGCGCCCACTCCACAGAGAAACAGCCCTGCCCGCGTGCGGAGGTGCAGCTCGGGTTCTGATTTGTGTTTCAGGCATGTCACTGGGACAATGGCTTTGGGTGGGCAGGGCTGTGCACGCCAGAGGAAGAGAAAGAAAGAGGGACTCCAGGGGGCTGTGCTGTGACCAGGCCTCTTCCCAACTTCCAGGCCCTGACCTACTCTGATTCTCCCCGACTCCCAGGAACAGACCCCAGGACTGAGACCGGCACCCCCGAGGGGGAGGCTGGGGTGCTGACAGGCACAGGCCCGGGGCTCCGGAAGCAGTCTGAGGAGTTCCCGGGAGGATAATCGCGGCAATTTACACTAACGCTGCGTCTTTGATGGTGAGATCGCAACATGCTTCACGCACATTAATTTCACCTCCTGGTACTTTTGTGCAGTTTAGGACAATCATCCCTCAATTAAGACGGGGAATGGGCGCTGAGTCAGGGGAAGATGACGATGGAGCCCAAGGTGCCGTTTCAACAGCAGCCTTCTCTCTCAACTTCTGCGCATCTGACCCCCGCGGGGCTCCCTGTGCTGTTTACTTTCCATGAACAAACTCAAACCTCTGCCGGTGGCTTACGTGAACAACGCCTGCCAAACCCACAACCTGGCCTGCTGTCCACGTGAGGGTCAGGGCAGAAAAATGCCACGCGGACAGTGCAGCAGAAACAGTGACTGAGAGTCACTCAGGTTTAAACTAAACCATCGCTGTAGGGCCTGCGACCCAGACCACGAGCCTAAGGGGCCAGAAGTAAGGCCCAGCTGCCTGGGAAGAGCATGAAGATGAAGAAGGAAGACAGAAGAGAGGCTGAACTACTTAGGAAAAAAGAGCAATATCATGAAAAATGCAGACGAGGAAAGGAGAGTTTCCAGTAAGCAGTGGGTGGTTCTGTTTGGATTTCAGCAGAGGTTGGGGGCAGAATCACCTAAATATTACTTAACTGAGGAGAGGAGCAACTGAGTCAGAAGACTGGCATCAACCTGAGCAGGTGTGCAAAGGCGCTTCTGCTGAAAGCCACCATCACAGGGCCTGTGTGTACGCTCAGTCGTATCCGACTCTGTGACCCTGTAGACTGTAGCCAGCCAGGCTCCTCTGTCCATGGGATTCTCCAGGCAAGAATACTGGGGTGGTTTGCCATTTCCTCCTCCAGGGGATCTTCCTGACCCAGGGATCAAACCCAAGCCTCCTGCGTCTCCTGCATCGGCAGGCGGATTCTTCACCACTGAGTCACCTGGGAAGCCCAGGATCTGTGTTTATTGCAGAGCAATAAAGCTGTGAGCACGAGGCTTCTTAGGACCTAGGCTTGGACGTGAGATGGCTGGATGGGAAGAAAGGTGACCATAGGGGACACTCTCAGTGGACAGGCAGCAGCTTTGCTTCACGTTTAGCCAGACATGAAAGTGACGGCCTTTTGATAAATACATTAAAAAAATCCACAATTAGAACCGCGGCCTCGGCCCCTGCTGTCCTGATGGGATGAGCGCCCTGGTCTCACAGTCAGATTCCAGTGGGAGCCGTCCTTACTCCCTCGGGGTCGGCGGGGGGTGACCGGGCCCACGTGGTGATGGGGCCAGGCTCTCACTGCCCACCCTGGGCTGTCTGCTTACATCTCTTCCCAAGGCCTCCCTGAGCAGCAGGGGTGGACATGAGGCCAAAGTGGCAGCAACCACTCCACCTGGGCTGATTCACAGAGAGAGTGAGTCACAGCCGCTAACCTGAGGGCAGGCTCCACATCCACGGACACAGAAACCACACGCCCGTGGACAAGCCAGGGCAGGCTCCACGTCCACAGACATGCCCACTGTGTCCACCGAGGAGCGAGGGCAGGCTCCACGGCCATGAACACAGAAGCCACATGCCCGTGGACAAGCCAGGGCAGGCTCCACGTCCACAGACATGCCCACTGTGTCCACCGAGGAGCGAGGGCAGGCTCCACGGCCATGAACACAGAAGCCACATGCCCGTGGACAAGCCAGGGCAGGCTCCACGTCCACAGACATGCCCACTGTGTCCACCGAGGAGCGAGGGCAGGCTCCACGGCCATGAACACAGAAGCCACATGCCCGTGGACAAGCCAGGGCAGGCTCCACGTCCACAGACATGCCCACTGTGTCCACCGAGGAGCGAGGGCAGGCTCCACGGCCATGAACACAGAAGCCACATGCCCGTGGACAAGCCAGGGCAGGCTCCACGTCCACAGACATGCCCACTGTGTCCACCGAGGAGCGAGGGCAGGCTCCACGGCCATGAACACAGAAGCCACATGCCCGTGGACAAGCCAGGGCAGGCTCCACGTCCACAGACATGCCCACTGTGTCCACCGAGGAGCGAGGGCAGGCTCCACGGCCATGAACACAGAAGCCACATGCCCGTGGACAAGCCAGGGCAGGCTCCACGTCCACAGACATGCCCACTGTGTCCACCGAGGAGCGAGGGCAGGCTCCACGGCCATGAACACAGAAGCCACATGCCCGTGGACAAGCCAGGGCAGGCTCCACGTCCACAGACATGCCCACTGTGTCCACCGAGGAGCGAGGGCAGGCTCCACGGCCATGAACACAGAAGCCACACGCCCGTGGACAAGCCAGGGCAGGCTCCACGGCCATGGACAAGCACGCCACATCCACAGATGAGCAGACATGTGAAAACGGCTCCTTTCTCCCTCGGTGGGTGGCACCAGCATGAGAGCCTCACAGTTACCATAACTGTTCTTTCTAATCCACATTCTCTTTCTCTTCTCATCTCGCTGTTCATCTGATCCGTGAGTCATTAGAATTCTGGTTTCTTCATTCTGTCATTGCAAGCTAACATTTTTCGCAAGAGAGCCATCTTCAGTCAGGCCATGCCCCTTCACCTGGGAAGCGTGACATTAATGAAGTGTGTTTGGGAACCTGCTTCAGAGAGCCCATCCAAAGCCCAGTCCAATGCATCGGACTGAAGCTGTCATCAAAATTGGTCACAGAGAGGAAGACACTGCGAGGGGTCACCCCGCAGTCACTGGCCAGTGGTCAGATGACACTTGTCAAAGGGGAGGCTGGTGGTCTCAGAGGAAGAGGGACTTCAGTGGGCTTAAGGATGACACGGCTTTGAGGCTCACGGCAGCAGGAACAGGACGGAAGCGAGTCCAAGTGCAGGGAGAAGAGGGTGAGGTATGGGGCGAGGAGGGTTGCGCGCTGCCCGCTGGCAGAGTACTCGCTGTGGGGTCTGGGAGGGCCCTGGGCGCCAGCGTCTCCGCGTGGGAGGAAGTGGTCCCTGCTCCGGGCAGGCCCACAGCTTCCACGCTGCCCCTCGTCTACGGCCAAGGACCCTGCTTCACCTGCCTGTGGGTTTCTCATGGGCTGCGAGGACTCGCCTCCATGGCAGGAGCGCAGTGGCGGCTGCTCCAGGGTTAGACCTCTAAGGCCCCAGCCAGACAGGGACGGTCTGCCCTGTGTGCTGCTCGTCTCCTGAGAAGCTGAAGGTGTGGATGTGGTGAGCGCACTCAGGGATCCCCGTAACGAATCCTAAAGCTGCAGAGCCTGCCAGCGGCTGGGTGCTGACCTGCTCCTTAGTTTAGGCGCTCCTGCACCAGGCTTGGGAGGCAGAACGCTTCTGGCTTACCCGGGAAACCTGTCATGCGTCAGGAAACGCGCAGACCAGCATTCCTACCGCAGGCTGCACCGGTCGTTGCACAAATAGGTTCCTCTGAAGTCTGCACCTTCTTCCCCCTAAAGCTGAGAGGCACCGTTCTGACCCAGGCATAGTCGTGCACCCTTCAAGGAGCAGCACGAGGAAGTCGGGGCGCTGCAGTCCGGACGCGACTACTGTGTCGTTAGACGCACACACTCTCGAGGGGCGGGCAGCCAGGGAGGAGCTCAGGCTTTAGGAGGAGTGTTGCCTGCCTGGGGGTCCTGCACGGAGGAGGCCAGGCCGTGGTCCAGCTGAGACTCGACTGCAGACAGCGAGGTGCACGGCCCTCGCGGGTCTGTCCCGGGACAAGAGGGGCAGAGGGGCAGCGCGGTTAAGGAGGGACACGAAGCCTAGCAGGCGGAGCCTGGGAGGGCGGGGCCCGGGACGGCGACGGTGGTTCAGTTCAGTTCAGTTCAGTTCAGTCGCTCAGTCCTGTAGGACCCTCTGTTTTGCGAGACATAAACTCCGTATAAACAGAGTGGTGAGAAGGCCAGGGAGTAATCACCAAGAGGAAGCTCCGTCCGAGGCGGCGCGCTGCTGACAGCGTCCACGCCGCTGCGCGCTGGTTCCGGGAGGGCGGACGCTGCGCGCGAGCCCGGCCGCTCCTCGCCTGGTCCCGGCGGAGACGGGCTCGCCCTTCGTCTGCCGGCCAGCTTCCTCTTCCCCGGCCCACAGAGGGCAGGAGGGCGGAGGTGGGGGCTGAGGGCCCTGGGGGTCAGAGGACCAGGACTGAGCGACAGGCGGCCTCCAGGGGGGCTGAGGAAGACAGAGCCACGGGGGAGGCAGGGTCCGGCTTCCCGCCGGGGCGGGGGCACAGACACGGCGAAGAGGGGCCTTTTCAAGACCCCTGCGGAGGCCGGGGTGGTGCTGGGCGCAGGTCTAACTGGTATTTATACAAGTCCTCTGATGACAGATCAGATTCCTGAGGTCTGGAAAGCGTTACCCTGCATTATTTCAAACAGGGCTACGAGATAGAACAAGCAATTATGGGCCATTTAACTTAACATCATTTACAGAAAAATATTAGGAAAAGTTTGCAGAGGGGACAACTCGACAAGCGTGTGGTAATTTGATTAGAAACAGGCCACATGTTTCTGCTGAAGGAAGGTGTTGTTTTAACTGGCTTTGCCTTCTTTGAAGTTACTGCTTTCCCAGATCTAGATTTTAACTCAGGACTTTTTTCTAACATCTATAAAGAACTGGAATAAACATAATGTATCTAGGTAAAGAAAGCAAAAGCCAGTCACAGGGGGGGATGTTGGAAATATCACATCAAGAAAAGCCCGTGTTAGAGGCAAACGGGGCAGGGAGGAAGAGTCGGCTCCGTCATCAGTAGAGTTTAAATATTTTTTCATGAAAAATAGGTGCTTTCAAATTTGGTCTGTGAATGCATTTCCCCTGACATTTCTTAAAGTGCTCTGCAGGAAAAAAAAAGGCATTTTTTGGTTTGTTTGTTTCACTGAAAAAAAGAAAATCTTAGCTTCTCTTTCTTCAAGTGTATTAACCATTTGGTGTGATTAACAGTTGCCACGTTGGGATGAGCACTTCTTAATCCAATCTTTGTGAATCTCCCAAGTTAAAAACTTTAAGACGAAAAGAAAATGTCTTTGTTATTATTTTAAATTAAGTAATAAATCAGTGTTAATTTTCTCATATTTACATGATAATTCCATATCCCTGAATTGCTATCGGATTTTCAGAGACAGGGTCAGAAAGGACAAAAATCAAAATAAACCAGGAATAAAGAAATCGAAGCACACAGTGAAACGTCTGCCAGAAGCCTTGACCGCGTCGCGTCACTGACTGGTTAGCAGCTAACACACAGAGCCCGCCAGCAGCGTCAGTCTTTGAAAAGGCAGTCGGCTTGAGTGACTGGCCTGCTCTTCCCACCTCCTCTCCCCGTGGCCACAGGGTGTGTGTGCCGTCCACGCGCGACCCTGTGGCCTAACACAGGGTTTGGCAGCTATGTGCTGGAGAGCAAGCGACTGCAACAGCAGAGCAAGGCGGCGCCCGCTGGGCACCGCAGTTCTAGCGCGCGGCTGGGGGACCGGCACCCCCACAGCGACTCTTTGCAAGGGGTTGGGCTGCTACCCCGTTTTTAGAGACAGGCGGACCGACGCACTGAGCAGTGACAGGCTCGAGGTTACCCGTCTGTGATGGACAGTTTCTGAGCTCAGGCCGTCTGGCCTTCAACCCAGCCTTGCTTCTTCCCGGGCACGGACGCCCGTCACCAGGGCTCCGCGTAGCGTGCCCCCAGAGGAGGGGGGACCAGTCTTCACAGGGCGCTCACCAATGCTGGGAAATGTGAAGCCCAGTTTCCAGAATCAAGTTCTCCACCCGAGTCAAACAACTAAGCATTCAGGGGCAGCCCAGCAGTGTCCACCGAGAGACCCAGAACAGGACTCCGCTCAGCTCTAAGTGGACGCCAACATCCTGAGCTCAGACACACACTTTCAGGACTTCCACGCGAAGCAGGAGCGGGACCAAGGAGCCCACCGTGGCGAGATCAGCGGGGAAAGGTCCCGGCCGGGAGCTCTGCTCCACTCAGAACCGCTGCGGGCTCTGCGCCGGGCTCTGCTGCGCCAACAGCCTTCCTTGGTCCGAATCTTATTCACAAAATGACACAAATCTGCGCCTCCCGTTGGTCTTGCTTGCGGACGCTGGTGTTTCGGGGCCTGCCCTGCCCTTACAGCCTGCCCCCAGGCTTCCTGTCTGGCACTCCCCCTGGCAGTCTCTCTGGACCCACCGGACCCTAAGATGGTCTGGTTCTGTGGTTGGCTCTGGGGGTGTGCTGGGTGCTGAAGACACAGGGCAAAAATGGCCAGGGGAAGGAGCTTTTCTAGAACCCGAGGAGGGAAGCGCCTGTGGCCCCAGAAGGTGGACCTGACCACAGACAAGGGCCGGCGCTGCCGACCCCGGGGGCTCCACAGCCCCCACGCCCAGCGCTTCTCAGGCCTCGTCCCAGCGACCCCCCTGGCTGCTGGCCAGGGCCCAGACCCAAGTGCAAGCTCGCGCCGGCGGCTCTGGGTCTGGTCCCCTTTCACCCGCAGGGACACAGCGCCCCGGGCAGCTCTGCCTCAGCCTGTCAGACTGCTCGGTTCTGGGGAAGCTGGGGTGCTGAGGAATGAGGTGAAAAGTTGAGCCTCACTGCACACGCCCCACGGAGCCCTGGGCGGGGCGGGGAGGACAGGCTCCCGCAGCAGTAACGGGGGCTCGGGGGCGACAGATGGGCGAGAGGCGCCCGCGGAGCCAGGCGGCGCCCTCGGGCTCAGACGCCCTCTGCGGACAGCCCTGCAGAGCGGGACGAAGGACGGACGGATGCGGAGCTGCGGCAGGAAAGACGGCCCGCGGGGGCTTCTGGTGAGCCCCAGGCTCCTCGGCTCTCCCGAGCCACGTCCCCTCCACGCCCCAGCGTCCCCAGGGCAGGGTGGCAGATGAGCAGCTGGTAGCGGCCTCTGGGCTTCGGAAAGAAGGCCGGGGAGACGGTGTCACGGGGCGGAGGGCCCCGTCCACTCCCACTCTGAGGTGACGACGCTCGTCGCAAGCTGGGACCCAAGGCTGCCCGTTCAGGGCGTGGGCTCCGGGCAGGCCTCCTGCGGCCCGCAGGGCCGGCCCGCCCGCCCGCACATCCTCCGCCGGCCCGCCCCCGCCGGCACAGCGCGCCATTGTTTGGCGCCGCAGAGGCCGCCCCGCCCGCCAGACAGCCCTGCACACTTCCTCTCCTCGCTGTCCCGCCCGTGGGGACGGGCGTGAAGCGACGCTGCTCCTTTGTCTGAAACAAGACCGTCTGCCGGGTGATCACCGGAGACACGTTCACTTTCAACCTTCCTTGGCGGGGCTTTCCTGACCTCAGAAAGGTGGCGCGGCAGACAGGAATTTGGTTCAAAACACAGGTCGAACAGGTTCCAGGGTGACATGCTCACAGTTCACACACATTTCGTTTGGGAACCGCCACGTTTGCACACCTCTCTCAAGACGCTGCTTTCCATCACCCCAGGTCCGGCCTTTAAAACACTGGGTTTCGGCACCAGAGTGAAGGTGGCCCACGTTTAAAGGGCAACGCCCAGCCAGGAATTCTTACACAGTGAGGGGAGGGGGACGCTGCGCCCTGATGCCTCCAGGCTGTTTCTCCAGACAGGAGCCCCCGCACGCAGAGACCACGCACCATCCACCCACCCGCCCGCCAACAGGCACTCACGCTGCGCTTGTTATCGTCTGAGATAGGAAAGGAGTCTTCCTCAAAGAGTCCGCAGTTTGGAGAAAAACATGTAAAGAAATGAGTATAACGAGCTGTCATACATGTTATAACATGGTATGTAGGGCGTACAGTGTACATCCAAGAGAAAATATCCAAGAGAGAAAGTTGGAAGCTCAGCGGTGGTTAACACACTGGCCAGAAAAGGCTTCACACCCAGGACCATACTTGAGCTGAGGCTCAAAAAGCGTACAGGCTCACACGGCTCAGGTGTGTGTGTGTGTGTGTGTGTGTGTGTGCGCGTGTGTATGTGACTGTACGTGCATGAGTGTATATGCGTGTGTGACAGTATGAATACATGTGGTTGTGTGCATCTGTTCATGTGAGTGTGTGAGTGCGTGTATGCATGTGACTGCGTGTATGTGACTCAGTACATTTGACTGTGTGTGAGTGCACGTGAATCCATGCGTGTGCATGACTGTGTGTGAGTGCACGTGAATGCATACATGTGTGCATGAGTGTGTGTGAGAGTGCGCGTGAGTGTGTGTGTGAACGTGTGCGGGTGCATGTGCACTGGGACCTCCAGGCCCTGCAGGTCACGGGGCCCTGGGAAGGCGGACATCCTGCAGGCTCTAGGCTCGGCCATCAAGCAGGCCTAACCTTGACAGGCCTGCCTTTGACCCGAGTCTCCATTTCTGAAACCAACCCGTCCCCAGGTTTGAGCTACCCCTGCTCTCCTTTATACAGCAGTGCGTCTTGTGCCAAGAATAGCAACCCAGATTCACCTCCCAGGGCTCTGGTTTGGGTAAGGCGCTAGGGTCGCAGACCGCCCGGTGTGGGGCTGGGCAGCCTGGCTGCAGCGTCCAGGGACGGTCTCCCAGGAGTGACCAGTGGAGACGCGGCTGAGAGACTTACCACTTCAGTGGGCCGGTAGTACTTGAGGTCCACAGTCACATGAATTTTGCCGGTTTCTTTACATCTGCCCACTTCATTTTCGTTCTCTCCTTCCCACCTGGAAAGGAGATAAAGACTTAGTCATCAGCACTGAGTTGCTTGGGAGCAGCTGGCCAGGGTGCCCGGCGCAGCACGGATGCGTGTGAACTTGGGAGCGCAGGCCAACGCTAACCCGCGGCTTTAGGGCCTTCCCAGGTCCATTTCAGAAGCCAGGGCTCCCCTGCCTTTTTAAAGAAAGTCACGATGCAGTCAGAAGTGAGACCTCAGAAGTGAAGAGATTATTCGGAACTCGGCAATTTTCAGGGATCTCAAAGACTCTGTGCTTCTTTAGACTTTCTTGATAAAGTCGATTATTATGAAGTAATTGCTTCTGTCTCCCCCCCTCCTTTTTTTTTGAGTTTTAGGTGTATTTATTGTAATTTTAACGCATTCCAATTTAGAACAAGTTTCATGTCCTAATAACCGTTCACATCATCCTGGTATTACACACCA
>SJYR01000179.1:775111-805285 GCA_006410655.1 Kobus ellipsiprymnus | reverse complement strand
ACCCGGACACGGGACACGGGACACGGGCTCGCTCCTGGGGCCCTGATACCCGGACACGGGACACGGGACACGGGCTCGCTCCTGGGGCCCTGACACCCGGACACGGGCTCATTCCTGGGGCCTCCCCAACAACCCCACCTCCCTGCAGTCCCCTCTGCATCCTCCGTCCTCCGAGCTCAGGGACCAGCCAGAAGCCTCACACACCAACCCACACACCACCTCCCTCCGCCCCATCCCCCGCCCCAAGAAACAATCCCTAATTAGGGGAAGAATGTGCACGAACACAAAACGCTTGTTATCTCAGCCAGGAGGCGTTTAGAAATGAGTTTCTTTTTAAACGTATAATAAGGTTTGCCCTTGTTGTTTTGACTGAAAATATAGATATGATACCGCAAACTATGATAAATATTTCCATTGGCGGAACGCCGCCCCCACCCCAGCAGCATGCGGTGGTTTTCTCATGGTTGCAGGCTGTTCCTACAACTCTCTTCTCAAAATTTAACAAGATTAATGACAGAAAATTAGTCAAGACAAGTATTGGCCTGTTTGGTTTATGCATCACTTCGAGTGCAAGAGGAAAGCGCTTCCTTTTCTCATTACTTATTACCTAATAAGTAATAAGATGACAGGGAAGCAAGAAGCAAAGCCTCACACCGATAACAACCCCGAGAACACAGCCCCCTCCAAATGCACACGGGTACACATGCAGGCACACACACACACACACACTCACACAGACACACATACACATACACAGGCACATACACACACATGCACACACACACACACTCACAGATACACACATACACACTCCCCTACACAGATACACGTACACTCACACACACACATGTACACTCACACAGACACAGATACACACACAGGCACATACACACACACGCACACATGCACACACACACACACAGACACACATACACACACTCCCCTACACAGATACACGTACACTCACACACACACATGTACACTCACACACACACACACTCACAGATACACATATACACACTCACGCACACACATACACACAGATACACATATACACACCCACACAGATACACATATACACCCTCACAGATACACAGACACACATACACACCCACACATAGATACACGTACACACACACACAGATACACATATACACACTCCCCTACACAGATACACGTACACTCACACACACACGTACACTCACACACACAGACACACACACACGCACACATGCACACACACACACAGATACACATATACACACACAGATACATGTACACTCACACACACACATACACACTCACAGATACACATACACACCCACACAGATACACATATACACCCTCACAGATACACAGACACACACACACACACACACACAGATACACGTACACACTCCCCTACACAGATACACGTACACTCACACACACACGTACACTCACACAGACACACACAGCCACATACACACTCACAGATACACATACACACACAGATACATGTACACTCACACACACACACTCACAGATACACATATACACACCCACATACACAGATACACATACATATACACACACACACATATACACACACAGACACACAAATACACATACACACACTCAGACACACAAACAGGCACACAGATGCACATATGGACACACATATACACACTCTCACGCATTCACATACACACACAGACACACATACACACTCACAGACTCACAGTTACATGCACACAGACACACACACACACACACGAGGGGCACTGCTCTTACCTGGATCGTGCGTATGGCTTGGTTTTATTAGCATGAGCACTACACCCATTGAAAAAAATAAGAATTTATATATTTCATCCCTCACAACTTTTGGCGTTTAAGACAATGTCAATAAAACATCATACTTTATTCCATAAGAAAACATAAACAAAAAGTATACTTGTTTTTAGAAAAAAAGATGTGAAATTGCCTCTACTGTAGACTGAAGGGTATTCACTTTTTCTATACTATTCACTCTAATAAGAACCTTGGAGGTTTATTTAAAGCAACATGGATTTTGAATTAAAAGGATATTTAAAAACTCAGTCCTGACACAAGAGACCCATGATACATTTGCAAATCACAAAAGAACATGGATAATTTTCTTGAAACGGGCACTATCTTCTTTAACAATGAAGGAGACGCATGGAGATGATCCAGATGACTCATTTGCCTGCATATTCTTTTGTGTCTTCTTGCTTTTTTTTTCACTTATGTTCCAGCTCCCAGCATTGTATTTAAAATGAAAACGCCAACACATCTGCCTTCCTGTTCCTTATCTCCTCTAATGAATGTAATTAGTCTCCTGCACAATGTTTTCATGCAAAACAAATAAATAAGTCTGGTAGTTAAGAAAGAAAATGCAGGTGAGTTAAAAAATAATGACACAGAAGACGCTCCTATGGCACTTCTGGCCTAGACCCTGATTCTACAGATGGGATTTTTGCTCCTCTTGCTGCAGTCTGGAAGCATCATCACCTAAAGTCCGCTACAAACCAGGATGCTGGTCCTGGGTTTACAACCCTCACCTCCTCTTGGGATCCAAGGGCCAAATGTTTTAAAGGCAAAGTATTACAGGAAAGCACGTGAAGTGTTTCCCAAAAGATGAGCTCCTGGATTTTCTCCAGTTTCCAAGGCTGTTTTTGACGGTTGCCATTAAACGTCTTGAGGTAAGGGCGCTACTATGTAAGTCAGTCGCTGGAAGAGCTTGACTCCTGCGCAGCTGTGGGACCGAGTCCCCGTCAGTTCAGAGGGGACCGACATGCTTCTTGGGCCCCAGGAGACTTCTGTCAATGCCTCGCTCTCCTCTCGCTTTAGAGACCAGGGTTCTGGACCCCCTGGCTCTTGCACCTTGGAGACCCCCATCAGTTCTTGGTCAATCTCTTTCCTACTTTGGAAAAAAACAGGTAGGGATGCCTCCAGCTGTTCAGAACTCTCTATCTCCCCAAGAACAACCCAAAGTCACTGAAGGCAGAAAACTGGTGTTCAGAGAATTTCTTCTATCTCAGTTTATCAGATAATAAACTCAGTTCAATGTCTATTCAATTCAACTGGCATTTAAGTGATCCCTGGAGGCATGAGGGCAGAAACAAAGAGGAGAGAAGGAACCAAGGCAGCTGCAGGCGCTCTCTGGATGACAGTCCTCATGGAAAAACCTAGAAAGTCTAGGCTTTTCATTTTACAGTAGTCTCCACTCATTCCCACCCTGCATGCCACACACACAGATGCACAATCAAACTCTCAGCTTCCAAATATTCGTTTTCCATTACCGACTCACGAAGATGTTGATTTATTTCCCAACTGTCTGCCACTGTGCAGGGTAGGATGTGAGGTTCAGGAAGGACCCAAAGCAGGCTCGGCCTCGAGCAGAGAATGCCCAGTCCGCCAGGGAGGGTGAAGTCCCAGGCGACCTAAGATCATGGTCAGAAGGGGCGAGGGCTCGGATGCATGTGGCGACTGTCGGGTCCACCTTGGCCCTGAGGTTCTGTGATCTCCCAGGCTCTGCTGCTCAGAGTGGGGTCCAGGGGCCAGCAGCCGCCACGTCTGGCATCACGGGGGTCCTGTTAGATGCTCAGGCCCCGCCCCGACCTACCGATTCCAAATCTGCGTTTTAACTGGATCCCCAAGTGCTTCTCAGCAGTTAGCATCAGAGGACGTGTGCTCCACGGGAGACAGGCCAGCCAGAAGACGCCCTAGCTCTGACAGAAGATGAGTTACTCCCGGAGAGCAGGGGCGTTCTCATCACGGCCACAGCCCCCAGGGGGGAGCGAGGGCCTGTGCTCTCCCTCCCTGCCCACCTCTCCCCTGAGCACGCCCGTAGGCTCCTCCTGGTCACAAGAGTGTGAGGCGTTGGTGGGACTCGACTGTTTATAGAGTCCCCAGACATAGCATCAGTTGCCCGATCTTACTGGTTTCATGCTTTGCTTGTCCCTAGCATTCACGTGGACAAATATCACTTTCCATCAACACCGTTTCCTCACGAACAGCAAACAGGGCAGAGTGCCTGACGCTCCAGCCCGCTGTGGCGTGTCCCGCGTGCTGGCATACTTTACCGGCTCCCACCCGAGGCAGGCCCTCGCCCCCGCTCGGGTGAAGCCCAGTGCTAACTGCTGCCCAGGGGTTGGGGTGGTGGAGCAGGGCCAGGCCCCGGGGGGCGGTGGAGTGGGGGGCCAGGCCCAGGTGGGGGGCCAGTCGAGCCAGGGGCAGGCTGGAGGGTGTGGAGTGCCAGGATTGGGGGCGGGGTGGGGGTGGTGGAGCAGGGCCAGGCCTGGGCGGGTAGAGCGGGTCCAGGCCCGGGGCTGCACATGGAGCCCCTCAACCAGAGCCACAGCGCACTGTGTGCGGAGACGACACGCCGAGTCCTGAGATAGGGAGCCGGCGGCGACGGAGAAGGGGCCCTCCAGGCCTGGCTCCGGCTCGATGTTTTCCTTGCCTGTCGCTGCCTGGCGTCTGACTGCACGGAAGCTGTTCCCAAGGAGGCCTGGCCAGCCCATCAGAAGGCCAGCTGCAGCGGGGCCGGCCCGGAACGGTCCTGACTCTCCCAACTCTCCGGCCTGCTCCAGCTGAGATCGGAATGCTACTCGTGGGGCCCGGAGATGATCCAGGGAAGGAAATTGGAAAGAAAACAAACAATAGAATGCAACGTCCAGACAGCATTCAGAGAGCCATCATGATTTCATTATCTGGCCCTGAGAAGGAATTCCGTGTCTCAGCCGTGCTGTGAGAGTGCGCATCGCCGCGCTCTGTTCCCACGCCCAGCCACGCAGGCTTGGGGCACAGGTGGCCACCGGGCAGGAGGCTCGGCTGGGGGTGCACGGCGGTGCCCCGGTGTCTCAGACGGACCGTCGGCACCTCACACCTGTTCTCTTCGTGGGAGATTTGGGAAAACGTTTTGGTTTCGCCAAAACTCTACGTGACACTCAAAGGCGATGTTGAATGCCACAAAGCCTTGGCTTGTGGCTTGGTCTGTCATCTGGGACAACGTGAAGGCCTCTCCTGAAATCTGCCGTGGGTTCTAGCGAGACTACGCCAGGCTTTCCTGCCGCCTCTGGGGATGGGGACGCAGGCCGCAGCGGGGCTCCGAAGGACAGAGGGCACTCCCAGCTGGCAGTCCACGCGGCTCTGTTGTTCGAGTAGGATTCCGATGCAAGGTCAGCTTGAGAAGTGCCGGGTTAAACAACATCACACAGGCTCTACTGGTGATTCTCCAGGAGGGGTTGTAATATTCAATATTCTCCAGATGAACTGGACACAGATGCTTTTCTAAGGCACTTCCTCTCTACAGAAGTCTCAGTGTGTGCAGGTCTGTGCTAGGTATTTTTAAAAAGGCGTTAGCCCAGGGGACCAGGGACAGAAGGCTGAACACAAGACGCCGTCTCCAAAGTGGGGGAAGCGCACTGAATCCGCAGACTGATCCCAAGAGAACTGCACTTCCCGGGCCCTGCGTGCACGCACTTGGCGTGCCTCCCCACTTACGTAGCGCTTTTCTGATTTCTCCCATCGATGTCTTTCAGATTTTAGTGTGCACATCTTTCACGTACTTTATTAAGTTCATCTCTGCTTCATTTTTCTGATTCTACTCTAAATGGTACTGTGCTTTTTTTCTGACTTCGACTCCCAGCTGCTGAGTGGCAGTACACAGAACCCGGGCCGGCTCCTGGATGGACACAGGACCCCGGCCGGCTCCTGGATGTAGACCTTGCATCCTGATGCTGCTGGATGCGCTTGTCAGTGTTCCTGGCTTTTTGGGCAGATTGCTTACGTTTCCTATGTGCTCCATCGAGCTATCTGTGAACAAGACAGACACACAGCTTCCTTTCTTTTTCCTTTTTTCCTTGTGGCTAAGATCCAGGATAATGTTGAAATGGTTTGACAGAAGTGGACAGCCTTGCCCTGAGTCCCACTTTTAGAGGAAAAGCATTCAGTCTCCACATTAAACTATGATGTTAACTGTTGATTTTTCTCAAAGACCATTTATCAGCTTGAGGAAATTTCCTTCAATTTCTAGTGTGTTGCAATTTGTTTTTAAATATAATAGTTGTTAAATGTTATCAAATGTCTTTTCTGCCTCTATTGAAAAAAACTATGGCTTCTTTGTTTTCTTAATATGTTGAATTACGTTAATTTTCAAATGTTAAACCAACCTTGCATTCCTAGAATAAACCCCACTCTGCCGTGGTGTACCAACTTTTTATATATGGATAATTTCGATTTGGTAACATTCTGTTACTATTTTTTGTTTCTATGCTTACTGGAAATACTAGTCAGTATCTTTCTTTTCATGTAATATTTTTATTTTAGCATCAGGGTAATATTGGCCTTTCTTTTCATGTAATATTTTTATTTGTAGCATCAGGGTAATATTGGCCTCATCAAATGAGTTAGGAAGTGTTCTCTCTTCTAAGTGCAAGTTAGGAAGGAAGGGAATGTTTTCTTCATTAAACATTAAAAATTAATTTTTTTAAATACACATAGAGCTACTAAAATTTATACATTTTTTGAATCAGGTTTGGCAATTTGTGTCTTTCATACAGTTTGACATATTCTCTCATTTGAAAAAGTCATTGGCAAAAATCTGTTCATAGTACTTCCTTACCATTCTGTCAGTGTCTGGAGGACTTGTTGGGATGGTAAGTCTTTTATTTCTACTACGTATAATTTCTGTCGTCTCTTTTTTCCTGCATAGAGGTTCATCCACGTTTTGGTTATGGTTTTCCCCATTATTTTCTGTTTTCTACTTCATTTATCTCTGTTTTTATCTTTGTCGTTTCCTTCTTTCTGTTTGCGTGGGGTTTAATGTGCTCTTCTCCGTCAAGCTTCTTAAGATGGAAGCTGGGATAGCTGGTTTGGGCTCTTTCCTGCGCTCTGACACCGGCGCTCACGGCACACGTCTCTCTCTACGCTCTGCTGCGGCAGCACCCTGTACATTTTGGTATGCTGCTTTCATTTTCATTTAATCCAAAATACACTCCAATTTCCCTTGTGATCTCTTTGTTTGACCTGTGAGTTACTGAGAAGTGTGTCAGGTGGTGAGCTCTAGAAATGCCAGTCAGGTCAAGGGCGCCTGCTTCTGATCCTGCGGAGACTTTGTCTACCTGCACTGCGTTCACAGAGAAAGGAGCGCTGAGGTACACAGACAGAAGGTCTGTCTTTTTTCCTACCCATTCTGTCAGTATTCTGAAGTATCTATAACTCGGTGTATATACATTTAAAATTATTATGTCTTTATGAAGAATCAACCCCTTCAAACTACGAAAGGGCTCTTTATTCCTCTGAAGTAAATGAAGTCTCTTTCATCCCATATAAATGCAGCTCCTCCAGTTTCCTCGTGGGTAGTATCTGGATGTTCTGTTTTCTCACCTTTTCACTTTTAAACTATCTGTGTGTTTACATACGAACTGTGTCTCGTGCCAGTAGCGCCCGCTTTGCTGTCGAGCCCGCTTCGCCGCTCTTGGACCATTCAGGGCGTTTCCGACGGGTGTGGCCCCCGGTGCAGCCAGCCCCATCTGCTGCCTGCTCTCCCCCCGCTCCCGGCCGCTCTGAGACGGGCAGGCTGCAGGCTGCGTTCTGACTCCAGGGTCGGCTCGTGGCTGCTTTCCACTGTGCTCTGCTTCAGTAGTTTCTCCAGAGTGCGCAGCGCACACTCTAACTAATTGCAGTCTGTCTTCAAATAATTCCATGCCAACTCCCATCTGGCGTCAGAATCTCCCAGCAATGTAATGGGGCAAGGCTTCCATCCTGTCCCCACTCTCAGAGCTACTGCTATTGTACAATTTATTTATATATGTATTAGAAACCACAAATGTATTGCTGTTATTTGTACTTTCAACAGTCAGTTACTTTTCAAAGAAATTTTAAAGTGAGGGAAGAACTTACATTTCCCACATTCTGGCTACTTCTGCTGCTCTCCAGTCTTCCGTATTCCTTCCATCTAAGCGTTTGCTGGTGACGAGCCCTCCCAACCTCCGCCTGTCTGGAAAGTCTTTAACTCACCTCCATTTCCGAGATGGTGTCCACGGGCACAGACCTGGAGGCGTAGGTTTCCTCCTGCAATTTGAGGGTGCCGCTACAAGGAATTCTTGCCTCGCATAGTTTCTGATACCAAAGCTTTCTTATTTTTGTTCCCTTCTATGTAACTCTACTTTTAAAAGTTTTCTCTTTAGCATTTATTTTCAGTAATTTGGGAAACTTGGGCTGCTATTTAGTTCTTTTCCTGTGCCCTCCCCACCGGCTTTTCCCCCAAGACTCTGATTGTACACGTTAGGTTGTTTGATTTTGTCTCACAGGTTAATCAAATCAAACTCAGTTTTTCCCCTCCAGTCTGTTTCTTCCTGTGCTTCATTTTAGATTATTTCTAGTGCAATATGTATAAGTTTACTAGCTTTTCCCCCGCAGTGTCTAATCTGTTCTCAATGCCAACAGTGGGGGTTTCATTTCAGATACTTTATTTTTCATCTCTAAAGGTTGCATTTGGCACTTATAAAAAATGCATGTATTTCCTCTCTCTCCTCACGCTGCTCATGTTCTTCTTAATGCATCTGGCCGCTGCAGTGGCTGCTCCGCCCTCCCTAGGAGCGCACGCCGCTGTCTTCATAATTCCTCAGCCTGTTTTTGTGGATGGGTTTTCCTCTTGGCTTTAGGTCATTTCCCACTTCGTGACACTCCTACCAATTCTTGGTTGAATGTTGAACGTTAAGAAAATTATGCTTCTGAGTCTAGATTTGACTGTCTTCCTTTGGAGAACAGGGCTTTACAATGGTTGGAGGCTCAGTGACTTGTAAGCCCTTGAAGTCTGTGCGTCAGCTCTGCTGGCCTGGCCTTAGAGGAGCCTCCACTCAGGGTCACCCCACCTCTGAGCTCGGGCCTTCTGGGGACTTGTTCCGTCCTCTGAGTGACGAGCGAGGTGGCTTGGTAGTGGCTACAGCTCCCGAGCCGCCTGGCCTCGGGAATGCCGAGAAGCCTTCAGTCCCACCTCTGGCGGTTTCTTGTCCAAGCCCGTGTCTTTCATGGACTTTTCCGTGGAGCTTCCTCGTGTTTGGCAGGAACTCGGGGGGATCCTGACACGCGTTTCTGGAGCTCCTTTGCTTTGTAGCTCGCACCTTTCTAGAACTCGTCCACACTATCCACAGCCCTGGACTCTGAGCTCTGACCTCCGTCTTTTCTGTAGGAGCACCTCTTCCTCCCTCCCAAGTGGAGGCCGTGCCTCCAAGAAGCCGGGCCATTGCGGGGCTCACCTCGCTCATTCCTTTCCTGCCAGGGCCCGTGGTCCTGCGCTGCCCATTGTCCAAAAGTTGTTCTATATATTTCATACAGTCTCCTAGTTTTTCAAGGTAGAGGTTTAACCGAATTTCTGTTATTCCATCATAGTTAGAAGTGGAAGTCCCTTCTTATATTTTAAAATTGAACCTTGGGAAAATAGTTGGCAGATCCTCAAGAAGTTAAACACAGAGTTACCATAAGACCCAGAAATTCTACTCTTTAGGCTTTTATCCCCCAAAGAACTGAAAGCAGGGACTCAGGTACTTGTGTGTTCACAGCAGCACAGCTCACAGTAGCTGAAGAGGAGCAACCCAGCTGTTACAGCAGATAGATAAGCAACACACGGTCCCACCGCACAACGGAACATCACTCAGCCTTAAAAAGGAGTGGCGTGCTGACTCGAGTTACAGCAGGGACGGGCCCTGAGGACATCAGGTTCAGTGAGGTGAGCCCGTCACAGAAGGACAGAAACCGTGTCACTCCACTTACACGAGGTTCCTGGGGTCCTCCCACTCAGAGACTGCAAGCAGAGTTTTCGTGGCTGGGGCTGAGGGAGGCGTGGAGAGCTAGCGTGTAATGGGGACAGCGCTCCAGCTCGGGGAGCTGAGAGGGCTCTGTGGAGGGTGCTGGTGGCTGCGTCAGCCGCGAGTGTCCTTAACGCCACCGACTCCCTTAATGCTCCAAATGCGAAAAGGGTGAACTTTACGCTACACGTGGGCCTCCCAGATGGCGCTCGTGGTAAAGAGCCCGCCTGCCAGTGCGGGAGACGTAAGCAACACGGGCCTGATCCCTGGGTTGGGAAGAGCCCCTGGAGAAGGCATGGCTACCCACTCCAGTATTCTTGCCTGGAGAATCCCATGGACAGAGGAGCCTGGTGAGGCCCAGTCCACGGGGTCCCAGAGTCAGACACGACTGAGCGCCCAAGCATCTACCCGTATCCCACCTCAATGAAACAATCACCGGAAAAGAGTCTTCCATCCATAGTGATGGACTGGCCCCAGGTCTTCCAACAAAAATGTGACTGCAAAATTTGTGTGATCAACAAGGGGGTGGAGTGTGCGGGCTGTGCTGGTATAAGGGGCACTGGCTGAGCTGAGGACTCAGGGAGACCCACAGACTGGACGCTGCTCACGCACCAGTGCGATCTCCTGCCGCCCTGTGCCCACCTTCGGCAGCACCACTGTTCATGGGGAAAGCATACGGAGTCCACGGGGTCTCGGGTCAGCAGCCCACTCTCAGGGCTTCAGAGAAAGGGATTTTGCTGGTGATACATCTGAAACTGTCCTGTAAATTTTTGTGGTTTCAAAAATTTTAAAGATGTAGTGAACGTATTAAAAACAGATTGTATAACGTTCTCACATTGATCTGTTTAGAGGAATTAGTAAAATCCCAGTAAAGCATGTATAAACCATGATACAAAATTTGAAGTTAAAAAGCTAAAGAGCTTAAAAACATATTTAAAAATTAAAAAGATAAAATAAACTTCTGCAGGACTGAAGTTAGGTGGTGACCCGCGTGTGACGGGGACTGCCAGCGGGACGGAGAGCCTGCTTCCTGCTCTAGAGGCAGATGGGGAGACCGACCGCAGGCAGGCGGAGGGACGCCCGTGGGGCCCACTCACACGATGGTCTTCCCGATGTGCAGAAACGACTTCTCCACAAACTCCCGCACGCTGTGGACCTCCCCCGTAGCGATGACGAAGTCCTCGGGCTCGTCCTGCTGCAGCATGAGCCACATGGCCTGGGGAGAGAGGCAGAGCGGGTGAGAGCTGCACGCGGCCCTCGGGACGGTCAGGGCAGCACGCGCGCCCCTACGGGCCATGCCGACAGCCCTCACTCTGAGCCCCCAGGAAGCCCGCACGGACGGACGGACGCACGCACGCAGCACGCGCACCCCTACGGGCCACGCCGACAGCCCTCACTCTGAGCCCCCAGGAAGCCCGCACGCACGCACGTCCCTGAACCACCTTGCTGCACACCTGAAACCAACAAAGGGAAATCAGCCACAGTAAACTTTTCCATCACTCGCACCCGCGTGTTTTTAATTTATTATTTTAATTGGAGGCTAATTACTTTATAATACTGTGGGTTTTGCCACACTGACATGAATCAGCCACGGGCACATATGTGTCCCCGGGCCCGAACCCCCTTCCCGCCCCCCTCCGCATCCCAGCCCTCTGGGTTGCCCAGTGCACCTGGGACCCCCACTTTAAATGAAATAGGTGAAAGCAGGAGGCACCCCCGGCAGGGACACTGAACTTCACTTTCACGTTTAAAGGAAACGGTTGGTTGGTGTCTCCCTGGCTGCTGTTAGATAAGCTGAAAAATACATTTCTGAGGTCAATGGAGCAGCTAATTTTCTTTTAGAAAATGCCATCAACAAAGTTCAATTCTTCTTTATCCATCTGAATTTACGGTAGCCTTCTAAAAAAATACAATCATGCTTGTATCGCTTGTGCTCGAACTTTCTTCTCGCGACTATTCTGCATTTTGGGTCTACTTCCAGACCGTCTTCAATTATATTTTCGTCCTGCGGAAGAGGGGACTTCTGGCCATTTCACACACGCGGCGCTGCAGCTCATGCGGCAGTAAGTGGGGCGATGGAGACAGCCCGCGTCAGGGACACGGTGAGACGCGGGATGAGGCCGTCCTGCAGGAGAGGGCTTTGTTCACGGCCACAGATACAGAGAGACCGGCAGCTTCATGCTGTGTCATAGCTAATGAACTCCGCTGCAAGACTTTTTAAAGTTTTATTTTTATTTATTCGGCTGCACTGTGTCTTATGTGAGACATGTGGGGTCTCCTTCCCTAACCAAGGACCGAACCTGAGCCCCCCGCATTAGGCGCTCGGAGTCTTAGCGCTGGAGCACAAGGGGAGTCCCGGTTGTAACACTTCAACAATTCTGCGTGAGTTTATATAGCAAGAGAGCCCGACCGGCTTTAAAAAGGCACAGAGTGCAAGCGCTTCTCTTCGTCGCGATGGCGCGCCTGGCCTGGGAAGCCTGTACTTCGGCGGCCCCCGCAGCGTCAGGGCCAGGGCCCTGCACCCTGGCTGTCCGCTCCCCGGGGGGGGGCCCTGCTCTTGGGCACCCGTGGAGGCCGGGCCCTCCTGGTGCCTGTCTTGCAGGAGCCTCCGGGCCTGCCTGCCCTCCTCCCGCGGCCTGGGAGCCCTCTCTCTGCACCCTGACGCAGCGGTCTCCCGGGTCTCCCTGGGGCGATGGCCCCCACGCGGACTTCACTGCAGCCACCTCCCCGATGAAGGGACCATCCCGCCTCCCAAACACACAAGCTGGGGCACAGACGCATGTAAGTGCACACACACACACACACACACACACACACGTTCTGGCTTTCTTCAAAATACTTTCAAAGTTTTTAGGAAAAATCAAATTATGCTTCTGGCTAGAATTTCTATTTGAACGTTTTTCTGAGGGATTAGCGTATACACTTAAGTGTGTTTTACTTAAATTTCCATTCTAAAAATAACATTTCAAATGGGTCTTTCAGGACGGCTCGGCTTATTTTATTTCTTTTGAACACTATGTTGGGGCTCAAATGGTTTTGAAAAAGTCATGTTTTGAATCACGTGAAAGGAAGTGAGGACGGCTGAGAGCAAAAGGGGAGAAGACGGAGGCTGCTGGGCTGGGCCACGTGCGGCGCTGGTGCCGGCCCTGGGGCGGCTCGTCCGGCCAGGAACCGGGGGCCACCAGGAGTCTCCCCCTGCACTGGACCCAACGCCGAGAGTCTGCCCTCTTCTTTTCCATCAGACCGTCCGCGGCCTCTGACCCGCCAACTTCTAGGCATTTCCTGTAAAGCTCATACAGCCCCAGACTGCAGTCTGGGAATGGGAAGGGAAAGGATATACAACTCCAGATTTATTTGTTATTCCTGAGCAGTTTACTGGTCTTAACAGAGGGAAAGGGCTTTGTCTGAATCTCCACTGAGTGCAGCGGATGGTCCTTGGCTGGGAATGGGGGCCGGGTGGCACCGGTCAGCAGGCAAGTGAGCTGGCGTCTGGAGCGGCTGTGGCCAGCGCTCTGCCCCCAGGTCGCGGCGGGCGGCCCACGGGGATGCTCGCCCAGCCCGACCCAAGGGCCCCTGAGTGGGAAGCGACGGCCCGGCCTCCGCACACCGCTGGGCGCGCTGACCTGGTCCACTTCTCCCTGGACGGACAGTGCAGCTGACCAGGGTCCACCTCCATGCGCCTTCCTGATCATGGGCAGGAGGGGTGACCCGTGATCGGCCCGCAGCTTCTGACACAGAAACACTTCAGAGGGGACAGGCTTCAGACATCAGGGTCCAGCCCCCTCTCTCCAGGTACAAGGGGCCCCATGGGAGTCCTCACACACTCGTCACCTCCGCCCTGACCCGATCACCAGGGCAGACGGAAACGCCGCCTGCTTCTCGCTTTTCACCTGTCCTGCAGGAGGAAAGACAGCCAGTGCAGGGCTGCACCAAGGCTTGGGATTCCTCCTTGGAGAACCGTCCCTCGGTGGCAGATGCGCCCTGCAGCTGTCCAGCCACGTCTCATGGCACATGCAGTCACGGAGACCTGACCCACGTCACTGACATCGGAGGCCAAGTCTAGACGGTTATAGATATTCGCTCTATTCGGAGGTGTGTTTTCTTGTAACCATACAATTAACTTAGCTGTTTTACAAATCTGATTAGAGAAGTCAAAATAAAACTCTGATTTAAAAAATTTTCAAAAAAAAAAAAAAGAAAAGAAACTTAAAGCCCTCCTTTCCCACGCCTGCTTGTTGGCCATTCGGGTCACGGACGCGGAAGTCCCGGGGAGGGGGCCCTGCCTCCCTGGGCACGGGGCTCGGGCGGCTCCCAACTGGGCCAGTGGAGGAGAACAGCCAAAGTGCATGGCACAGCTGGCCAGCGGCCCGATTCTGCACATGCCCTTCAGAGCGTGGGGTGTGTTTGTCTTCAAAACCTGGGTTCGACAATTGCTTCCACCTCGCCGTTAACCTCCGGCTTGGTATCCAAGCCACGGACACTTATTAACCAAGCTGTCATCCATGAATAACGAGACTCGTTAATCAAGGTTGTGTTTAACTGTGTCCAGGGGACTGCTGCCGGCTCAGCCCTGTGCTTGTGTGGCGTGCTCCACGGGCTACTGGCACAGAGATGGTCTAAACACACACACACACTTACAAGTGCACATGCGTGTAGACACACACACACACACACACACACACACACATATAAACAGGGGAGAAAGTCCACAAACTATTTCTACTGAAAATCAGAGGCATCTGAACAAATGGAGATAAAATTCCCCACCGGGTGTTCTAAGTGTGGAACTAGCCACATGCATTTTCTTTAAGCTCATTCAGTAGCTGTCTCCATGATGACAGCCTGGTGTTCTTAGCTTGAATCAGGACCTCGAGGAGTCCTGGGCGAGGCCGGGTCTTATGTCTGTGGGACCCACAGGGGGAGGTTGAAGGGCTACCCCAGGGTCAGGGGAGCACCCCTTACTCTGACATAGTTGGGGAACAAATACAACTATATTGAGAAAATCATTTGGCATAAAATCAAAACTTCAATCTAGTAATTTCTTCATGGGCAAAAATACTGAGGCTTGTGGAGTCCTTTGATTAAGGGCCTTTTAGACATTTTAAAGACACAAACTTACTAGATAGGAAAAAAATCATTAGATCATAAATTAAAAAAAAAAAACAAAATAATGGAACAAACTTAGAAGGCTCCCTAAGCTCTCGCTATGAACGGTCATTCAACGCTGGTACCGACGCTCTGAAATGGACTGGGCCAGCACGTGCCCTGCCCTGGCCTTTGTTCCAGCCACACCCACGGACCTGCGAGGTCCAAGGCGGGGGAACCACAGCCTGGCCGCCCTAGCCCTCCGGGAGCCCCCTGACCCAGTGCGTCTGGAACACCGTCTGCTCTCTGCGCGCGCAGAGCCAGGCAACAGCGCTGCTTCTCCTGTGCTCTCCGAGGACGCTCGTCTCTGCTTCCTGGGCGCAGCGACCATGCGCGTGTTGCCCTCTCCCCCTCTGTGCTCAGGTCTGTTGCCCACTGCCTGGTCACACTCATGCTTGTTCTTTTCCACACTCTTTTATCTGATTTCCTTTTGCTTGTTCCTTTGATTGGTTCTAGTAACATTTATTCAAAATTTTCTTTCTAATGTGGCTTCAATGTCTCGAATGACTCTCTCTCGTCCATGTTGTTCCTGACACTTCAAGCTTAGCTCTTTCATTTATTTCCTTGAAGTGTGGAATCTGCAAACATTTCCTTAAAGGGCCAGAGAGTAAACACTTGAGGCTTCTGAGCCACAGGCGCTCAGCTCTGCGGCCGGAGCTCCGAACAGCCGCGACAGCTCGGGGACAGACCCGTGCGGCTGCGCTGCTACGGAGCCGGCGGCTGGCCCCCGGGCGCGCGTCTGTCCACCCAGGCTTCGCGCAAACGGAACCGGACTGCGCTGCCTGCGGTTCCTCTGGATCCCGGTACCGTCCCCTGACACTGCTGCTTACGGTCAGCGTGCACGCCTGCCTGCCTGCTGGGCCCTCGCATTCCCCCGCAACCCCATCCCCAGGCCACTCCCCTTTCCCACCATTATTATTTGCTGCAGAACCGCATGAGGAAGAGCAGAAAAGCACAGGGTGGGCCTGCTGCCCCCTCACGGTCCTCCCCAGACACTCTCTCCAGAACCACCTCGCTCCCCGCAGGGGCACACCTGCCCTCTCTCCCCAGCGTCGGGCTGGGGAGCGTGGCCACCGGGCAGCCCGGCCGCGATCAGTCTGCACCCTCGGCCCGGAGGCCTGGCCCGACAGGGAAGCTGGTGTGCCCTGCAGGAAACAGTGGGCATTGGTATGGGCGTTCTCTGACCCTCCGTAACCCTCACGGCAGGAAGCGGAGAAGAACTAAGGAGCCTCTGGACGAAACGGAAAGAGGAGAGCGAACAAGCTGGCCTAAAGCTCAGCACTCAGAATACACAGGTCATGGCTCCAGTCCCATCACTTCATGGCGAACAGATGGGGAAACAATGGGAACAACGGCAGACTATTTTTTGGGCTCCAAAACAACTGCAGACGGTGACTGCAGCCATGAAATTCAAAGACACTTGCTCCTTGGAAGAAAAGGTATGACCAACCTAGCCAGCATATTAAAAAGCAGAGACATTACTTTGCCAGCAAAGGTCTGTCTAGTCAAAGCTATGGTTTTTCCAGTAGTCAGGTACAGATGTAAGAGTTGGGTTATAAAGAAAGCTGAGCTCTGAAGAACTGATGCTTTTGAACTGTGGTGTTGGAGAAGACTCTTGAGAAGACCTCGGACTGCAAGGAGATCCAACCAGTCAACCCTAAAGGAAATCAGTCCTAAATATTCATTGAAAGGACTGGTGCTGAAGCTGAAGCTCCAATCCTTTGGCCACCTGATTCAAAGAACTGACTCATTGGAAAAGACCCTGATGCTGGGAAAGATTGAAGGTAGGAAGAGAAGGGGACAATAGAGGATGAGATGGTTAGATGGCGTCACCAACTCAATGGACATGAGTTTGAGTAAACCCCGGGAGTTGGTGATGGACAGGGAGGCCTGGCATGCTGCATTCCATGGGGTCGCAAAGAGTCAGACTCGCTGGAGCGATTGAACTGAACTGAACTGAATCTACGTGATATCATTCTGTGGGGCTTTCAGGACTGAAGACTAAGCTGAGCAAATTCTAGAGCCAGACGGGCACGCCCGGCACAGCATACTCGGAGTGGCCATGTGACCATGTAAACAGTGAAGGAAAGAACCACAACGGAAGACGCAAAACAAGCGCCGTCACCCCGGTGCCGAGCTGCTCAGGACTTGGAGTTCGGCAGCAGGAGGACTGGGGTGGTGGCTCCACTCTGCTCCCAGGCTGTGGGCCAAGTGGCCTGACTGCCTGGCCTCGCGCTGGACACACCTGCTCTCCTGCACCTGCCCTGCCTGTACGGCCTCTCGGCCAGTCTGCCCCCACCTCCTCAGAAAACAGAAGCTGCAAGGCCTCCTCTGGCCTCGTGAGGCCTTGGCCTGGAGTGACCCAGCGTCCCCCCACTCTGTGGACGGCTCAGCCCAAACCCAACAAAGGGGAGACAGCGCTGTGAGAAGTCAAGTCGCACAGTGAGAGGCACTCGGGGTGAGAGGGCAGTCCTGTGGTGACCGGAGCTTCCGCTGGTGGCTTCAGCACCGCAGCGGAATTCCGTGCTTGCCTCTAACAGCGGCATCGCTGCCTCTGCCGCCGCGTCCCTGCTCAGCGCTGTTTGTCTTTAACACCCTGTCAGGCCCCCGAGAGGGACAGAAGCCCAGGACTCGGGCTTGGCGGCCCGACCCCACACGCTTCCCAGAAGTGCTGCTTCCTGAGCCCAGCCGCCTACCTGGACCAGGTGCTTCCAATTACCTGCTCCCACGCGCACGGCCTGCGAGCCACCCAAACCCGCTCCCGGCTCAGCGGGGCCGCGGCGAGCTGTGGGCTTGGGCAGGAAGTGACTCCACACCCACGGCCACCTGCTGGCCGCCCCGGCCGCCCGTGCTCCCTCGCAGAAGCCAGCCCTGACTCCCCTGTGACCTTCCCCTCCAGCCTGTCCTGACCACCTGGCCCTGCCTCTCGGCTGACTCCGACCTCTGGAATCCAGCTTCTGGGCCGGTCCTGGGCGCCCACGAACAGCAGGCGTGAGCCTCACCACCCCGATAACCATCGCCACTGGTAAATAAACCCTTACACTCATCTGGGTATGTGCGTCAGGGAGACGCAGACTGTACTTTCTTTACAAGCTCAGTTTCCTTAAAACAGTGCTGCCACAACAGCAGGATGAGGCAGGCCACACATGCAGCTTAGCACTTTCTCTGAGCTACAGTGAAAAGGAGGCGGAGAAAGGGAGGCTGATCTCAATGTCTTAGAACGCCGAGCGCGGCACTGTGTCACAGCGACAGAGAACACCCTCCGGTGCGCCACGCCGCTTCTTATGCAGGGAGCCTGGCGCTCCCTCTGTGGTCACAGCACCCGAGCTCACACAGGCACCCCTCACATGCTCAGTGGCCCGGGGGCCTGGTGGGTGCCCGCCGGGCACAGGGCGGCAGAGCCGTCCCGGAGAAGGAGAGCCGAGTGGGCAGTGCCTCATCTTGCCGCTCCGCCTGCAGGGCCAGGGAGGCGGCCGCCCTGCCGGCGGCACAGCTGCAGGACTGACCTCTCGTTCCTCTCTCGTCACGGCCTCCACACTGCCTGCCTCTTCCTGGAGTGACCTCACCAGTGAAGACAGACCTTGAAAAGTCGTCCCATAGCTCCTGGCTGATGACCATCTAACACGTGAAAGCTTGCGTCCCGACTGTCCAATGGGCAGCGATTCCCTCCCTGCCCGCCCCGTGGGGACAGCGGGGAGTGAAGACCCAGAGGACCCTGATAGGCACGATGGCACTGGGCGCTCAGACAGGAGGCTGGCTGCTCGAAGCAAATCTGGGTGCCTCAGAGTCACCCGAAAGGGGCCGGTGCACCCTGTGGGCCTCCACCAGCCCCCTCGGGGCTGACCCGCAGCCTGAACACCTGCACTTCAGCAGGTTCCAGGGAGGCTGCCAGCACCAGTGTGGGAACCACAAGGAGAACCCAGGCTTGGGCTCAGACGTGGAGTCAGGTCACCCGGGTTAGACCCCCATTCCAGCAGTCGCTGGGTAACTTTTGAGAAGCTGCCTAGTCTTCCAGCGCTTCAGAAAACTGAGAATGAATGGAGCTGGCCTCAGAGGGCTGTTTCTGGGATTAAATTAGTTAATATCCCTGGTGGCCGAGCTGGTAAAGAATCGGCCCGCAATGCGGGAGACCTGGGTTTGATCCCTGGGTTGGGAAGACCCCCTGGTGAAGGGAAAGGCCACCCACTCCAGTGTTCTGGTCTGGAGAATTCCGTGGGCTGTATAGTCCACGGGGTCGCAAAGAGTCAGACACGACTGAGAGACTTTCACTTTTCACTTTCATGGAAAGTGCCGGGAACGGGGGCTGGGGCAGAGCGAGTGCTGGAGGACGTGGCTCACCATGACGGCGACGCTGACTACACGGCTGGGGAGGGCTCCTGCTATCTGGAGATGTCAGCTCCTCTCCAGGAGGGGAGCGGGGAGAGTGGAGGGTGGAGAGAATTTAATCCTAGTTCTGTCAGTCAGAGCCACAGACTTTCACAGCTGGAAGGGACCTCGAGGTACCGCCATTCAATTCCACTCATTTAGAAGGTGGGCTAGCGGCTGAGAGCAGGGAGGCGGGGTGACCCATACGAAGCCACACAGCCGGTTCGGCTGGTGGCGGGACGAGAGGCTGCGCCCCCGTTCATTCCTCCTCCAGGCGCACTCCGCTCCCACACGCCTTCCTGTGGGAGTGCCGCCGACGGCTGCCAGGAACCCCGCGTGGGCCTCTGTGCGCCTGCCCGGGGACCCGACCTGCCGGTTGGCAAGCGTTCACAGGGGCCCGCAAGGTGCTGGGCACGGGGGACGCAGGGCAAGGAGGGCGGGCAGACACGGTGGACGTCCCGCCAGGCTCAGGGACGTCCACACTTTACGCAGGAAACAGCTTCGATAGGCCGATATTTGATTTGGGGACGGGCTTCTGAGCGTAAACTCCAGGGAGCCTCCAGGAGCTGTCGGGCGTGGGGGCTCCCTCAGCCTCCGTCCTGAGCAAGTCCTCGGCGCGCAGCTCAGGATGGAGGGGCGTGCGGCCGGGGAGCTGTCTCACGGTCTCCCTTCCTCCCAGCCCTTTTCAGTGATGGAGACGGACTCATTCTGGGTCAGTCAGGGTCTCAGAAGAACCTGTGCCCAGGGGCCCAGAGCCTGTGCGGCCGGCCCTGGGTACCACAGATGCCCAGCTGTGCTGGGGGCGCCTGGGGCAGGAGCACCGAGGCCTAGGGTGGGAGGCCCAGAGGTGATATGTGGGGGTGGGGAGTCACAGGCCTGGGGGGCTCGGCAGGGGGCCCCCTGACCAGGCCTGGGAGGTGCCCGCCACCCCCGGATGACTGCCCCACCCCTGGACTCTCCGAGCTGGCTTCCAGGCCCCACGCACAGGCTTCGAGGAAGACGGGGCTCAGCCCCTGGGTGGAGGGTGGCACTCAGCGCTCAAGAGGCAGCCGGCTCAGGGCCTGCGGGGAGGATGCCAGGAGGGGCAACGGCCGGCAGAGGCGGGGGGCAGGGGGCGCACCTTGGGATGGGCCCCCAGAACTGGCACCTGTCTGCCCCTTCACCCCAGGACTTTAGCACCTGCCTGTCCAGCGTCCCAGGGGCCACCCAGCACTCACAGCATCCTCCTAACTGAGGATGGTGGCCTGGCCACCTCACTAATCGAAACGCACTTCAAACGTATTTCTCACAACGTTCCCATTCACAAAAATCAGGATTTCAGCTTAAGGTCGCCCTCCCCTCAGCACTCTTGAAGCTGTGATGGATAGATTTAGATTTAATCATCCCGTCTTTGACTTTTGGCTGCTAAATATAAGAACGCCCCAGCACACAGCGTGTAAGCTTTGCTCTTCTGGGAGGTCAGGTCACTCTTATTCGCTCGGTCCTGCCCACAATGTTTCTGTTATAATGATTTCCTAGATGCTGACTCAGCAACGTCCTTGATTGAAAGAGATGGGAAGGGAAGCCAGTTACATTTAAGAAAACATTTCTGTGACAGTAATATTGGAGCTGAGTGACATGGGAGGGGAGGAATCCCACTAGATAAAAAACCCCAATAGTCTACAGACACTCCCACAACACTCCCACAACACTGCTGAAAATTAAGCAAAAAGCTCCTTAATGTTTTCCAAATTAAAAAAGAAAAAAAAATCAAGAGAATTCCCAAAGGTTTGATTACTTTAAGAACACATAGGACAGGAGTTTTTATTTTTTTGAGTCTTTATAACTTTAAATAAAATCTGGAAAATCAGGTCTTTGATAAATTGAATTAATATTTTCAAAACAGTTAACATATCAAGTAGTTAAAAATTCTAAAATTCGCCCCCTACCCCCTAGTATCAAATCAACATAAACCTCTTAGAGAAGCTTAACTCAAATTATCAGATTCTGGAGAACAAACCTTTATTTCTTGGTGACTAAAATTTTCAGTTGTTTGACAAGTACCAATGACTGCTCAAGACCGAGGATTAAGAAGAAAAAGTCGTGGGGTCCTATGAAACACCAGAGGTGGTTCTCCTGGCAAATGCTGTCGGCAGGGGCCATGGGGCCGTCTTCTCTGTCAACACAACATTTTCACATTCATTTCATATGAATGAACAATGTCTGCACTGTCTTCCTGAACACTAATTTAGTGTTGTATTTTTTTGCTGTGTCAATGAGTGTCAAAATATTGTTCTTCTAATACATGAAAGTATTTGCATGGAGCTTTATGACTGATCTTCAGATGTTAGCCAGAGGCAAAATAAAACAGAGACACTCCAGTTGGGAAATCTCCCCAGCAATGAAAGGCAAGAGTCTTTAACATATTCTGCCTTTCTGCCAATTTTTTTTTCCCCAACTGCACAATGGCTTATTTACCCTGCAACTGGTGAAATTAAAACCATTGTCAGAAACAGCAAAACTACATTTCAACAGTAAGACCTAAGGATTCCATTTCCCTGAAAATGAAACAGAAAGTTTTCAAGGAGGAAGACAAAAGTCTCAAGAGGAAATTCTAAGAGCCTGACATGAATTAAAATACAAACCATATCCACCAATTACAGAAAAGCCAAGAGGCACAGCGGGCTTCAACAATGAACTGAGAAACACACGGGCAGCTCGTCCTAAACGTGTCTCCGCATCATCTCCTGCGCAGATGCTCCGCGGCTGTGGCCGCGTGCACTCATCCCAGTTCTAAGGAGAGAAGGGCCAATGGGCTATCAGTCTCTTCAGACCTGGAGGCCCCAGCCAGCGATCTGATGGGTTTCGATTCCGCTCTCTCCTTCCCACTCAGGATCTGGGCACGGCGGTTCTGACGGGAAAGGTGTAAAGCCTCTCACAGGAGCGCGGGTCCGGCCAGGGCTTACTCACCACGAGACTGCGGGCTGGGCCGCTGTGTCGGGAGAGCGGGCCCGGGGCGGGAGCCAGAACAGGCAGCGGGCCGCGCTCCGCCACAGAGACTAGACCAGCCTTTCAAGTCAGGTGCTGGCTTGCAGACGAGCAAGCTCATCAGCCTGCAACAACCTCCACAATGTTCTCATTGATCAGAAAGGCTCGTGACGCAAGGCTCTGGGGGACAGGGGGCGGGTGGTATGTGGAAATCTGTGCTGGCTCCCTCGGCCCGACTTTCCGAGGAGGCGCTTGGGGTGGTGTTTACGGGAGGCAGACGTTACCCCAGGATGAGCGCCTTCCCGGGAAGACGTGCGATGTGCTGGGTCCTCGGGACCAGCTGAGGCTGCTGGTCGTGCACAGGGGTGTGGCCTCTTCACTGTCCTGCCCTTACCACGACGGAGCCTGGTTAGAAAGCTGGCCACTGATGACACCTCGAAACTCAACCTGAAACGACCCCCTAGACGTTTTTCTTCCCTGTGACACCCTAGGTAATGCTGATAGTTCTGTTTTTCAAATCAATGTTGTCGATTCAAGAGCAGTTATTGAACATTTGCTCCAAAAATCATAAATTAATGTAAGAGGCTAGATCACAAATTAAGAGGCTGCTGACTTTCCAGCAGGAGCATGTGTGTGAGCAGAACACGCAGTCACCCATCAAGGCTCTGGCAAAGGGGTCAGTCTGACAGTCACACTTTCTGCTCAGTCCACACGGGTTCTCCAGCTCCCATTTCTACTGAACTCCTCCTGAAGTCACAGGGAAAGACAGTGTGGCGAGGGGATAGGGGGTCAGAGCTCTGGGACACACGTGGGGTGCTGCCTGACCAGGCCCATCCGACTAGACAGTGGACAAGGAGTCCTTCCCACCCTGCCCTCCCCCGCCAGCCACAGTGAAGCCTCGTGGGCACAAACAAAGGAAAACAGGCCTTCCCAGGTGGCACAGTGGTTAAAAAAAGAAGAGATTCCGTTCAGAGTCTGGTGAGAAGACCACGCAAGCGAGACGAAGCCTCAGTGAACTGTCTCCAAGGAAGCCTGTCTCCCCGGCAGGGAGAGGATCCGCATCTCCCCGTGGGCAGCCCCTGGCCTGGGGAGGGCGGAGACGCGGGGTGGGCTGCAATGCCCGCTGCCCCACCCCCACCCCGCGCCTCTGAGTGCCTGACGCCAGGCCACAAGGGACAGGAAGGGGCACGAGCACATGCTCTCATGGGGGTGTGGATGGGCAGGGCTCCGTACTGGGGAGCAGGGCTCCGTACTGGGGGGCAGCGTGACGTCCCAGCCAGGCTGGCACAGATCCCCCCACCAGGGACCAGGAGCAGCGTCTTGCGGTGCCAGTCACCTTTATCTCCTGCCCGTGTTAGGTTAGGGCCCTGAGAAGAGGCACAGTTTGGGGCCTTTGCTCCCAGGTGTGAGTGGTGTCCCCTGGCTGGGAACGTGTCACCCGTGGGGGCTGCCACCTGCTTCAGCAGAGACCCCCGTCTCGTGGGGAACGTGTCACCCGTGGGGGCTGCCACCTGCTTCAGCGGAGACCCCCGTCTCGTGGGGAACGTGTCACCTGTGGGGGCTGCCACCTGCTTCAGCGGAGACCCCCGTCTCGTGGGGAACGTGTCACCTGTGGGGGCTGCCACCTGCTTCAGCGGAGACCCCCGTCTCGTGGGGAACGTGTCACCGTGGGGGCTGCCACCTGCTTCAGCGGAGACCCCCGTCTCGTGGGGAACGTGTCACCGTGGGGGCTGCCACCTGCTTCAGCGGAGACCTCGTCTCGTGGGGAACGTGTCACCCGTGGGGGCTGCCACCTGCTTCAGTAGAGACCCCGTCTTGTGGGGAACGTGTCACCCATGGGGGCTGCCACCTGCTTCAGCAGAGACCCCGTCTCGTGGTGGCGCCGCTGCCCGCGGCAGGCCGGGAGGGAGCAGGGCCAGCCCCTGCTGATACCAACTCCTCCTGCTGCTGGAGGTGGAGGGCAAGGACGAAGGGAAGAGTGAGAACGGCACCCTGGCTCCGGGCGGTGCCAGGCGCGGTGGCCGAGGATCCCTCCTGCGATCGGCCGTCACCTTGTCATGGGAGGGGGGTCAGTTCCACAAGCCGAGCCTATGCTGTGAGCACCCCCCGCAGAGACCCTCCCGCCTCCCGCAGACGGCGGGGTGTGAAGGCCTGGAACCGCCACGTGTCCCCCAGGGGCAGTGTTCCAGGGCCAGGGCCAAGGTTATGCGGTGGGAAGCGCGCGGACAGCAGTCCTAGACTCCGGGCTCACGTCAGACACGGCGCTGGCTTCCCGCTCAGGCTCCCCGCGCGCTTCAGGGTCTAGGGCTCCCATCAGAGCGTGTCTCGACAGCACTCTGTGATCCGCAAGACGTTACCGCTACTGCAAATGCTTATATTATTGGAGAAAATTTCCTGGGCTAACGCCTAAGAGATCAGTGACCCGTAATGATCTCCCAGATATGACGTGATAATTCCACGGCCTGTTATCAGTCCTAACATGAAGACACAGCATTCTTCAGAACACTAATTCTTTTTAAAGATGTGTTTTAGAATGGAATCTGTGGTTTCAACATTTCCATCCTTAAGAATTCATGAGTCCTTGACCAAGGCAGGTTGGCTATTTAAGTTTTGAAAGAGTATAAAAATCCTGGTGATTTATGTGTTTGTCTTCTATGTGCGTTTCTGCTATTTTAGGAAAATAAATCTATGCTACACAAGCAGATGCTTGGGGAGCGCTTGAGCTCATTCCTTCTGTAGCATCAGCTTCACACATCACTGTGAGTGCCCCTTGGTATAATGCTATTCCCAAGCTGTCAACAGTTGTTGATAGAAAAACAGATGTTTTTCCAACATTTCCCAATGAAGTAGAAAAGCCTATAAATAGAGCCTAAACGGAGGCGTGATTAGAAGGTTTCAACAAAATGAATCTTAAAACAAACAAAGCAAACCTTTCAAGACGGATCAGTTACCTGGAGAGTGTGCTCTGCGGGGCTGAGCTCCAACCTAAGTGTCAGGATAAATCTGACGTCATCTTCACTCAGTCGCATCGTCCTAAGTATCTTAGTCTAAACATCTCCAAACTTCACCGTTTCTTTTGGCATAGGAGCTCCCAGCCCCTCCACCTCTCCTCCTGGGGCAGCGGGGGGGACCAGGAGAGGCTGGGGTAGGACTGGTGGGCACAGAGTAGGAAGGCGGGTCTGAGAAGCCCCCAGCCGGAGAGGCAGGCCCAGAAGGGGACCAAGGTGGAGCCCCAGGAAACGTCCATCTGCCTTCGTTTCCATGAAGATATCAGAAGAGTCTCCCTGGAGCGTCTCAGAAAGAACATTAGCTTCACTGTCTTATTTTACTGATGGGGAAAACAAACAGGGCTGGGAGTGGCCTTGCGAAGGTCATGGTGGCGGAAGGAGGGAGGGGCAGGCTTCCCGGCCCAGGGCCAGCGTCCACCCAGGCCACCCTGTCCCAGCAAGCCCGCAAGGGCTGAGGGTTGATCAGCGGCTCCCTGAAAATACCCTGAGCCAGCCCCCAGCACCCGCCACAGCCCCTGGCCTGGGGGAGGCCTGGGCCCTGCAGCTCCAGGCACAAGCGGGCCCGGGACTCAGCCAGGACGTGAGGGGCTCGGAGAGGCCCATCCCAGGATCAACGTGGGACCCTCCTCCTTCCCTGCTCTCCAGCCTGGACACAAGGGGTCCTCCCAGACTCTGCTGGGTCCCCTCATTATTGATGCTCTTCAGACGTCACGGGCACACGTCCTCTGTCTCGGGGGTCAGACTGGCCAGACTTGCTTCACTTTATGAAGACGATGGGGATGGGGGTGGGTGTTAATCTGAAGGATCCCGTCTCTACGAAGGGGCTCTCCACACAGAACCTGGACGTTTGCTAGACACAGCCCTCTCCCCCCACTCTGAGCACAGCAACGTGCTTCATCCCGTGATTAATTTTTTGGCAGAGAAGGCAGGTAATTTGGGAAGCCCAAGCTACTGCGTCTTGAGTCACTGGAAACTGAAACGCAATAAAGATCACAGAACTTTTGAGAGCTGGGACATTTGTTTTGGGTTTTGGTGATAAGGAAACTGCCCAAAGAGACATTTCAGACGATGAGAGATGGCCTTGGTGCAGGGCCCCAGTCCGTCTACGAGGAGGGTGTCTGTCCAAGCACTCTGAGAAGCATGAGGCCGGTCAGTGAAGCCGTGACTGTAATATTCAAGCACCTGCTTTTATACAAAAGCTAGGAAGGGCTTTCCAGCGAGCAGAGCACTTCGCTTCGCAGAGCGATCGCCCCCTTAGCACAGCACTGGGTAAAGGGCCCAGAGGCCACGCCTCCAGTGACTTCAGGGGCTCGGTGGCCAGGGAGGCACCCTGATAACCTGCAGGGCATGTTCCCTTGGGGAAGAGCCGGGAGACTTCCGGGATGAAGGCGTTTCCCACATGGGATGGGGAAGCAGTCTTGCCAGGCCTTCTGGGCATATAAGAGAAGCTGTACATCTGAAAAGAAAAAACTGACACTTTTGTTAAAAAAAAAAAAGACCAATTTTAAATGCTAGTTAAAAAAAAAAATTTTTGCCTGGACCAAACCAGGCACAGCCACGGCCCAGCTCTGGTGTGGTCGGGAAGGACCCCAACAGGAGTATTTTTCCCGAGGATCCGACATGGGTGTCCCGTCCAGCCAGGACCTGCAGACTCTCCCCACATGGCCACCGCCGTGCACACTCAGCTGCAGTCAGTTCACGGAAAACAATGGACAAGCCAAGAAACGTGGCTTCTCGGTTTGTTTACAGTACAGAGCACCCTTGTTCCCTACTTTTTCTGAAATCCATCATATAGGAAATGTAAACCGCAAAGAGAATATAATCTTAAAGCCAGAAACATATTTCCCAAACCCCCTTGCCCCAAATTTCATTAAATGTACAAGAGAAAACATCCTTTGTATGATAGCTAATATCATTACAAAATAATTAGTCGCAGAGGTCCTATAAAAAAACCCATGGCCAACAACCCTTCAATTTCATCCACCCCAAATCAGTGAATTCATTATTTGAGGAATAAAAACACCAATTCATCTAATTTAAATTGAGGGTTAAGAGAAAAGAAAATGACTTGCAAACTGCAGCCCTGCTTCCCCACGCTCTTCCCGCCTCCGTGGACGGAGTCAGACGGCGGATGACGGAGACCGAAAGCCAGTCCGGGCCCCTGGCCTCGGGGGGCGGCCACCTCTCCCAGCCCCCAGACTGACCTCCCCGAGGAGCCAGACGGGCTGACAGAGACGTCAGGCAAGTGCTGAAAGGGGACTCGAGTGTCTGGCAGCGAGTCTGGAGCGAGTTTCTCTGCAAACTCTCTGGGGGCCGCCGCGCTCCAGTTTCTCAGGAATGTTTCATACCCCCCTTGCCCCCCAGAGGTCAGGGAAGCCTGCAACGGCCTGAGGGCACGGCCCGACTAAGTGAGCATGAGGCAGCTTGGACTCTCCTCCAAACACGAAAATACAAGGGACGGAATTTCATTAAAAGCAGAAGACGAGCTGATCCAAGTTAATCCCGCCTCTGAGCTGCTGCAGAAACCGTGTTTGCGTTCTGCGCACCTCCCTGGGACAGAGGTCACTGGCGGCCACACCGGCCATGCCAAGTATCCAGTGTGACCTCAGCTGACCAGACCTCAGTTTCCCAGTGAAGCTTCACCGTGGGTTTGGGGGTGTTAAAATAAGTATTCAGCCTGTTTGTGTGTGACCCAATGAAGCAGTAAGACCC
Source organism: Kobus ellipsiprymnus (assembly GCA_006410655.1). Classification (NCBI taxonomy): domain Eukaryota; kingdom Metazoa; phylum Chordata; class Mammalia; order Artiodactyla; family Bovidae; genus Kobus; species Kobus ellipsiprymnus. Next base: position 777,273 of record SJYR01000179.1, on the reverse strand, counting down.
TGGGGTAAAAAATAAACATTTCAGGACTTCATCCTTTCACTATCTTTTAAATCGGGAAACAGAAAGCTTTACTAGGTAACGTGAGCCATTAACCATATGTAAGTGTGTAAACATGGGAACGTCTAATGTCAATTTAGCAAAGCATATACTGTCACAGACGTGCTTTCTATTATATCTACAAATATTTGAAAGAACACACTGTAAATATTTAAAACGACAGTGTAATTAATAAGACGTGCTAAAGGGCAAGCATGACATTTCATCATTTGCTTCTAAAAAATTTAATTGGAAGGATCACTCTAGAAAAGGTACAATGTGGCCCGTCGATAACATATTACCAATAAAATGTTACAGAACTCAAACGTGGGTGCTCATCTTGGAACCTTCTGCTTCAGCTGGTTGCCGATGGATGCACTGTAATTCCCTGGCATTTACACCCATCACAGGCATTTTCAAGATGCCTGGTAGGACTCAGTGAAATTCACGGCCCCAGAACCGAGCTGAGAATTCGCCAATTGGAAGGCTGAAACCCAAGTGTCAACCTCATTAGTTTTAAGCTCTAACAAACCAAATTCTATTAGCTCAGACATGAAATGTTGATACCCTTTAGGTAACACAGAGGTGAAGCCTAACGTTCTGATGATTTCTGTCTCTTGTTACGAATGGTAAATAAAATCTTAAGATTTAGGGCTGTTTCATTTTTTAAAGCAGTGATTATTGGCTTTACTGGGGTCGTGAACCCCTCTGAGGATGTGATGAAGAATGAGGAAGATGCCTTCTTCTCCAAAAAGCATGCATGAGTCTGCATGGGGCGCGCTTCTGCCCAAGGTTTTCGGAGACTCACAGATGTCCCGGAAAGGCTGTCTGTGGACACTGGCTTAGACAGCTCTGATTCACAAAGGACACACCGCCGCTCCCACTCATCTCACGCTCACATGCTCACCGATGGCCACGGAGAGGTCGGGTCGGGAAGCTGAGTGGGACGCCAGGGAGCCGGGGAGGCGCTGATGTGTGCCACGGCCTGCATCAGCTCAGCCGGGGGTGAGCAGTGCCCCTGCCCATGTCAGCTCGGCCTGGGGCACTCCAGACGGCAGCCCCCGCGTCCAGGCCCGAGCCCTCGGACGGCGACCGGCTCGGCCGGGACAGGGCAGTGAACAGTGCCTGCTTTGTGAACGGCGGAAGTGGGACAAACGCTAGCTGTCGGTTTATGAGGTCACACTTGCCTTCCTGCCTTGAGAGCCAGCCACGGATCAGGGAAGCGGAACTTACACCCAGAAAGAGAAAGCAAGGAGGAGTCAGCTCATCAGAAGCGTCCAGGACGTCTTCTGACTGAGGGGAGAAGATCACTTTACCAGAAGCACCCAAGGAACTGTTTTGAAAAAAATTTTTTAATGATGATGCTTTAAGAAATGAAGTTGCCACAGCAATGAAGGAAGAAGGAAGAGCTTGCAGCCCTGGACTCTGGCTTACATTCTTCACTGGTTCACGGGAGACGTAAGTAAAACAGTGAAATCAAATAAGCAAAAGTGTTCGTTGCTTAGTCGTGTCCGACTCTTGTGACCCCACGGACTGTAGCCAGGCTCCCCTGTCCATGGAATTCCCCAGGCAAGAATACAGGAGTGGGTATCTGTTCCCTTCTCCAGGGGATCTTCCCAATCCAGGGATCAAACCCAAGTCTCCCACACTGCAGGCGGAGGCTTAGCCATTTGAGCCGCCAGGGAAGCCTGCATAAACGAGGGTGATGAGGCACAGCTGCTTTTGAAACTCACTGACGGCTTATACCTTCTGTGCTAAGGTGCCTGCCCGCCGGCAGTCAAACACTTGCTTCTTTTGGATCTCAGACATCTAAGCCTGAAAACAGGGTTACACTGGACCCCTCAGCTGCCAGAGAGTCAGACCCCACACCCACGGAGAGCAGGCACAGTCAGGGGCCCCGGCGCGGGCAGGCTGGGCACCCATGGAGGGCAGGCACGGTCAGGGGCCCCGGCCAGGCAGCCGGGCACCCACGGAGGGCAGGCACGGGCAGGGGCCCCGGCCGGGCGGCCGGGCACCCACGGAGGGCAGGCACGGGCAGGGGCCCCGGCCGGGCGGACGGGCACCCACGGAGGGCAGGTGCGGTCAGGGGCCCCGGCCAGGCGGATGGGCACCCACGGAGGGCAGGC
>SJYR01000179.1:749670-765201 GCA_006410655.1 Kobus ellipsiprymnus | reverse complement strand
TACCCCCATGCCCCCTCCCCCCGGCCAAGCCCTGCTCTGGAGCTGCCTCCAGGCGTATCCGCCTGTCTGTGGGCCGGACCCTCTTTCCCCGAGCCCTTCTGAGGGGGCCTGACGAGCCAGGAGCTATCTGGGAAGCCCAGGACTGGGAAGGAACCTGGGACTCGGCCACGACTTCCAGGAGAGACAGGGCAATTGGCGCTCCTGGGGGTACTGTCCGGTCCGTGGGGACGGTGTTCTGTGGTGGCAGGTGTCCCGGAGATGCCCCTGCCTCATGGAAGAGCTGCCATCGGCGCCAGCAAAGGCAGCTGGTCCTGCGCCCCCCGAGGCGACAGAGGGAAGAAGCTTCACCGGGTCACGGGGGCCAGGCTGACTGGAGCCTCTGCCCTGCAGACTCCAGCTCTGAGGTCCACGCCTGAGGACCTTCTCCCCGAAGGGCCAAGCCGCGCACTGCCCACCCCTGCAGAGCCTGACAGACCCAGAGGAGAAGGAGAGGGCGGCTGAACACGCTCCTGCGGCAGCTGACACGAAAGGAAAGGGACTTTCTGGGGCCCCCTCTGAGGACAGGAGAAAGAGCTTTGTTTTGTGACCCTGGGCGAGTGCCCTCCCCCTTGGGGGTCCAGAATCCAGGGTGCATATGATGAGGAGGAGATCCAGGGTGGCCCTGGAGTCTCTTGAGGGTCAGGTGTCAGCACTCAGCCTGGGGGACACGTGGACGAGACCCACAGCGGCCATGCCTGCCTCCAGTCCCAAGCTCCCCGGAGGAGTCTGCACTGGTCTAGGGTGGGGCAGAAAGGCCCGTGGCCCCCCAACCCCGAGTGACACTCAGCACCCGCCCCCAGGGAGCCAGCAGCTGAGCCGTCGCCCCGAGAGCACCCGGGGCCTCCGTCCACAGCCTGTGGGGCCGAGGCGGCTCCCCACCCTCCCACTGGATTCCAGACGCAGCCGGGGGCAGCCTCCCATCTCTGCGCCCACGTCCTCTCCTGCGAGGCCAGCTCGGCCGGCAGTCACTTGTCCAGGCTCCTGGTCACACGTCGAAACAGCAGCTGCAGCACCTGAGTGAGGGGAGGCCCGGCAAGGACCCGCCCTGCTGTCCTGCCTTAGTCCCTGTGGAGGGCACGCTCCTTTCTGACTAGGGTGCTGACTGGCACCCCGAGATTTACCAGTCCATAACTGGCACCCCGAGATTTACCAGTCCATGAATGGCACCCCGAGATTTACCAGTCCATGAACGGCACCCCGAGATTTACCAGTCCATGAATAGTACCCCGAAATTTACCAGTCCATGGATGCACCCTGAGATCTTCCAGTCTGTGAGTGCGCCCCGAGATTCTCCAGTCCATGGATGCACCCCAAGATCTTCCAGTCCGTGAGTGCGCCCCGAGATTCTCCAGTCCGTGAGTGGACCCCAAGATTCTCCAGTCCGTGGATGCACCCCGAGCGCCCCAAGATTCTCCAGTCCGTGAGTGTACCCCGAGATTCTCCCATCTGTGGATGCACCCTGAGATTCTCCAATCCATGGATGCACCCTGAGATTTTCCAGTCCATGGATGCACCCTGAGATTTTCCAGTCCGTGAGTGCACCCCGAGATTTTCCAGTCCATGGATGCACCCCGAGATTTTCCAGTCCGTGAGTGGACCCCGAGATTCTCCCGTCCATGGGTGCACCCCGAGATTTTTCAGTCCGTGAGTGCACCCCAAGATTCTCCAGTCCATGGATGCACCCCGAGATTTTCCAGTCCGTGAGTGCACCCTGAGATTCTCCAGTCCATGGGTGCACCCTGAGATTTTCCAGTCCGTGAGTGCACCCTGAGATTCTCCAGTCCATGGATGCACCCCAATATTTTCCCGTCCGTGAGTGCACCCCGAGATTTTCCAGTCCATGAGTGCATCCCGAGATTTTCCAGTCCATAGATGCACCCCGAGATTCTCCAGTCCGTGAGTGCACCCCGAGATTCTCCCGTCCGCGCCCACGTGGCGATCAGACGTCCTGTGCATATGATGACGCAGCAGCATGTCCTTCGTGTATAATTTAAAACCATCCAATCGAGAGACCACATTTCAGGTTTTAAAAACTAAACCAGCTTTCCTTCTTTCAGATCTCACTACCCACACCCTGAGTCTAAGGAACCACCTGCGGGAAGAGGGCTTCTCTCTCAGACACGCCTGCCAGTGCGGTCAGACCCCAGGACTTGGCAGCCTGGCCCCGGGTGGGAGGCCCGGCTCTGCGGGGGGTGCGGGGCAACCTGCTGCAGCAGGAGGCTCCCGGCTGTGTTCAGGGGACCCTCACAGCGCCGGGGCCCCAGGAGGGAGCCGTCCTTCCTGGTCCCTCGGTGGTGTCCGAGCAGCCCCATCCCCCGTTCCCTGCTGTCCCCGGCCCGGGGCCTCCGTGTGAGACGTGGCCACCCCGCCAGCTCGGGGAACACAGCCTGCCGCGGAAGTCCCCGGAACGGACCTGCTGGCCACAGCGGCCTCTCCTCCACACTCAGCCCTGAAAGACGAGTCACCAGCTTCCAATACTCTTAATGGTTTATGGAGCCTTTTACAATTTTATAGTATTGTAGGAATAATAATTTAGAAGTAGCACAATCCTCTCAAACCGGCAATTTTTTTTTTTTTTTTTGGCAAAAGTTGATTTTCAGACAATCCCAGCTGTCCTGAAATATTGATGAGTGGGGTGGAAGGGTCCAACTTCAAACACGATCCCATGCCCACCCCTTGCTGCCAAGGTCAACAGGCGGCGCAGCACAGGCTGCTGTGCTTGGATCAAAAGGCCCCAGGGCTGCAGGCCTGAAATACAGCCGATTTTATTACGAGTAAAATTAATTCAATGGAATTCTATTGAAACTGCATGGAAGGAAGGGGAATTTGGCCTGGTGGAGTCCAGACTCACAGAACTGGGTCCAACTCTTCCACTTATTTTCTTACTCCAACTTAGCCCCAAAGAAATTTCTATCAAAAGACCTAGTTACATGTATTTAAAGAACAAGAAGGAAAAACAAAACACCCATACCTAAGTGTGTTCTAAGGGTTACTGTTTCTAGACACACAGAACCAAGGATAATCACGATCAGTTCAAGCTTTGTTACCCTGAGTTGGACAATGAGGCAGTTTTTACCTCACCAGAGGCTGAAAGTGCTTCAGGCCTTAATCTTGTAATAATCTCCTTCAAGGTCTGTGTCAGGACCAATACAACCTGAATCTAGAGCAAATGGACTGTCACGAAAAGCCAGGCGGCACCACCCACAGGAAGAGGGGCTTGTGGCCCAGCGTCTGAGTCCTGGACTTGCGGATGTGAACTCTGGCAGAGAGATATTAGGAACTGCTAGGAGGCCATGAATGCAGGCAAAATTGCAATGTGTATCAAAATGGAGTGAAATATTTATAAAACAACCTTACTAAAGGCCCACCCCATGCCAGCTGTCAAGCACATGCCCCTGCTCGCCTCATTCTTAGGACAGCCCTGCAGAGGGAGGGCTGTGGCCCCCATCGGAAAGCGGAGGGCGGGGAGGTGCGGACGCTGGCCCTGCTGGGGCGGGACTGGGGCTGCTCACCCAGCCTCCCCAGCAGCCTCCCCTGCTGGAAGGCCGGCCGCTGAGGCCACACGGGGCAGCCGCACTGGACCCTGACGTTTCAGGGGGGCCTGTGTGCGTCCCCAGGGCACCCCTCTCCCCACTGCACCCCTGCGCCTGACCTGCCAGACATCAGTGAGAGCTAAACGCCAGGGTCAGGAGCCCTGAGTCCAAAAGGAGGGCACAGCCTCCATACCCTTCAGAATACAAAGTCTGCAACCAGATCTGAGGTGGAGGGCACGTGTGTGAAGCCAGCGCGTCCGTCCTCCATACCCTTCGGAATACAAAGTCCGCAGCCAGGTCTGGGATGAAGGGCAAGTGTCCGTCCTCAGGAAGCACCATGGTGTCTCACCGGTGGTGGCAGTCCTGCTGGAATAAATGCGGTTTGGGCCTCTTAAGAGGCAGCAACTCTATTACTACTGAACACACGCACAAGAGAAATGGGAAAATGTTAGTACAAGTGGTGTGATGATGCAGCTCGCTCGGTCACGTCACTGAGCTGCGCGCACACACTAAGAGGTCCTCAGGCCCTGGTGCTCGGTGACAGGCAAGATGGTGACATGTGGTCAGGCCCCTTCCCCAGAGTCCCTGGCCAGCCTGGATCTGTGATAATTAGGCAGGTGGTCAGGCCAGATGGGCTGGTCTTAGAAAAACAGAAACCACAAAAACCTCTCAGCATTAGTCAGGGCCTTGACATCGGCGAAACATTCAGAAGTTCAATCTACTGTAGCGGCATTTATGCTCTGCATGTTACAGGTGGGCATAATGATACGAAACAGAGACTAGAAAAGCTCCTTTGCAGGTTTCCACAGGCCTCCCCGACCCCCCTGGCCCAAGGATGCCCAGCGTCTGTGTGACCTCAGGAGCGCCTGGCCCTGGGAGCAGCGTCGGTCCAGAAGAGGGAGAGGCGGGCAGGGGCTGCTCAGAGGAGGTGACGCGCAGAGCAGGGTCTGGGCCCGAGCGCGCGGCGGGCGGGTGGAGGGGCGCCTCTGGATCCGGAGGCCTGCTCTGCGTCACAGGACCGGGAGCCTCTGCCACCTCCGCTGCAGAAGAGAATAGAAGCACTCTTCAGCACCTCTGCGGGGTCGGGCTCCTACTGCTTTAGGATGTGACCGACCACAGGTCAGCTTGGTTTCCTCTTCACTGCACGTGAAACAGACCGATGTCGTCCTCTGCCCCGTCACAGTTATGCTTTCAGATCTGAATAATGGATCGTGGCAGCTCACAGGTTAAAATGGTGCGATTATCTTCAAAATGATGCTTAAAGACTTTAAGCATCACCATTCAGAAAACACGCAGAAAGAAAGAACTTTCCAGAGTAGCTTTGATACAGAAATAATGCGTGCTGCAGCGTCAGTTTTCCTTCTAACAAAGCGTAAACAAGGCAAGGGTCAAAATGAAAAAGTGCTGCAAAGCCCCAAGAATGTCCCCAGATCCTAAGAAGCTGACATTATTCTTCATCAGAGACTGATACGAGCCAAACAGGGTTAGGAATGCAATTCATGAAGTTCTTCAGCCGTAACAAATCCAGATGGTTTATCGTTGAAAAACAGGATTAGAAATATGTTTTTATTTGTACTTGTAATAAATCTTCAGCATGGAGTATATAAAAGAACAAAAAAGATCTACAGAGATGGTTGGTTAAGGGAAATTCTAACAAGTAACAAGAAAGACAATTTAATCTGATGGAAGTCCTGATATTTTCTGGGATGTAACAGGCTGCATCATTAGGCCTCACTCCTTGAAGAGAGGCATTTAGTCATGACCGTGGCAGCCGGATGCCCTGACGATGTTTGATGGAACTTTCTTATTCCTGAAGGGCAGCACAAGAAAAGGTCAGTCAGAGACGCTTTGTCTCAAGTTTGAACAATGTGGTAACGCCTCATTCAGGAGACACCATATTCTCAAAGAAGAGCCCGCTGCCGCTGCACGATGGTGCCCACAGGGGGTGCAGGCACAGGGCCCTCTGGCACCGCCAGGCCTGGGCCCAGGGCCCGCCCTGCTGACAGGCGGGTGACCACGAGGTCTCAGGACGGCCCTGTGTGCCGGCGATGCAGTGTCCCCACCCCGCTCTCTGAGGTTTTGAAGCGTCAGTAAAAAGAGAGAAATACGTGAAATGATTTTTAATAACATATCATGGCTGTTGTTCAGATAAGTCAAGTCCAGGTCTTTGAGACCCCATGAACTGCAGCATGTCAGGCTTCCCTGTCCTTCACCATCTTCCAGAGCTTGCTCAAACTCACATCCATTGAGTCAGTGATGCCATCCAACCATCTCAACCTCTGTCATCCCCTTTTCCTCCTGCCTTCAATCTTTCCCAGCATCAGGGTCTTTTCCAGTGAGTCAGTTCTTTCCATCAGGTGGCCAAAGGACTGGAGCTTCAGCTTCAGCATCAGTCCTTCCAATGAGTATTCAGGGTTGATTTCCTTTAGGATGGACTGGTTGGATCTCCTTGCAGTCCAAGGGACTCTCAGGAGTCTTCTCCAACACCACAGTTCAGAAGCATCAGTTCTTTCGCACTCAGCCTTCTTTATGGTCCAACTCTCACATCCATACAGAGGAGGCTGTTGGGCTACAGTCCATGGGGACACAGAGTCGGACATGACTGAGCGACTTTCACACACAATAATATATTACTTAATCTAATATATCCAAAGCATTACTCTCTTGACTTGCAATTCGTATAAATAATTGTTGAGATATTTTATGTTCCGCTTTTTGCCCTTGGAAATTTTGTGTCCAATTTACATTTACAACAATTTCAGGTCAGACCAGCCCTGTTCTAGGGGGATGGGTGCACTCGCCCCGCCACGGCCATTTCCCATGCCCCTCAGGAGGGCTGGCTCTGCTGGGGGTGCACAAGGCCTGGTCCCTCCCAAACAAGACAGTTAAATGTCAGAGTCACCAGAATGAAGGAACTCTGTCCACAGTCTGGCATTTCGATCATTCTGAAAATCATACTCACTTCAGGAAGAAGAAAAACAAAACCAGGACTATGGAGTGCTCCAGAAGAAAAAGAGAAACTGAGAGAAGAGCGTCGTGCAGAACGACTGCAGGGACCCAGGGCCGCCCGCCAGCAGACACTGCCCTGCAGCCACTCAGCACCCTCCACACTCACGTGTGTCAAAGCAAAAGCTTCCCACTTAATAAAAATGAAAGGCTGATGGATGCAAACATTTACGGCATGCTTTCTCGGGTCTGCCTTAATCTCCCCCTTGGTTAAGTTGCCATCATATAAATCAGACCCTTAAGTTATCATTGTTATAGTAGCAATAAAAATAATAATAAAAGTACTGTGAGGTCAGAAAATGTCAAAAACAGTCGGAAAAATGAGAGAGACATAAAACAAAGTAAGAAAGAGGAGCTAGAGCTGGCGAGACGCAGGCGCTGGCCCTCCAGGTGGTGTCGGCGGGCGGTGGCTGCCTCCGCTGCTCTATTTGAGGCGGCCCCACGCAGCCCAGCTGCTAGCCATGGGATAAGTCCACCTCCACACACGAGGGGCCCTGCTCGCAGCCCGCGCGCAGGCCTGGCTGCCTCTGAAGGAGCGCCGCTCACAGCGAGAGGGAAGCAGACCTTGAGACGCTCTTGTGGCTTTATGGTTTTTTTAATCAACACTAATTGGCTTAATTCTATCTTTTGCATCAAAATTAACATGTAAAGTCTCTAGACCCAGATATTATAAAAGGCAGGAGAAGAAGCCTCAGATGCCTGAAGTAGTTTTCACATGGAGGAGGTGCAAAGATACTCCTGAGACACCAAGGAGAGAATCCAGACCCTACGGTAGAAATAAAGCGTGAAGTCAGCTTCACGAGTCGGGACTATTTCTTGCAGGACTCACACTTCTGCAGGCCTGGTGACTGAGGCTTCGGAGCTGATGCCCGGCTGTAAGAGCAGGGCCTGCCCAGGACTGAGACACACCCCCTTGCACCCCCGGAGCTCTGCCCTGACCACTAGCCTGTGACCTTGGCAGGACTTACACGCTCCCAGACTTGGCCCACCCATCTATCACACTGGGATATTAATACCCAGAGGTTAGGACAGGCAATCCTAGAGGAAATCAGTCCTGAATATTCATTGGAAGGACTGATGCTGAAGCTGAACCTCCAATACTTTGGCCACCTGATGCAAAGAGCTGACTCATTGGAGAAGACCCTGATGCTGGGGAAGATTGAAGGCAGAAGGAGAGGAGATGACAGAAGATGACGTGATTGGATGGCATCACCGACTCAATGGACATGAGCTTGAACAAACTCTAGGAGATGGTGAAGGACAGGGAAGCCTGGCGTGCTCCAGTCCATAGGGTCGCAAAGAGTCAGACACGACCGAGTGGCTGAAGAGCAGAGCAGCAACAAGAGGAGGTGGGCTGGTGGCCGAAGGCAGGAGCAGCGGAGCCACGAGTTGCGCGCGGGGACCCGGTGGCCGAAGGCAGGAGCAGCGGAGCCACGAGTCGCGCGCGGGGACCCGGTGGCCACCAGGGCCGCAGTCAGGGGAGGAAAGGGGCCGGCTGAAGTGCCTGCAGGGACGCCCCCGGACTAGGCAAGCACAGGGACACACAGGGGACCCCAGGGGTCCACACTCGGAGCCCCCGTGTCCCCAGACACAGGCCCTCCCACACGTGCACACAGGCAGCTGCCATCGGCGCCGGGGAGCCTGGGCACTCAGTCAGGACCGGGGTCGCTGTGCACCTGATGGGCTGAACTCTCGGCTACACGGCTGCGCCTGACCTCTAGCGCCCTCCTCCGCGAAGGCCAGGGGGTGGGCTCCTCCTACGGCTCAGAGACCCGGCCCCCAAGCCCCACGGGTGGTCTTTCAGCATGGCCAGCCCCAGTGCTCACGCTACGTCGTGGCCCGCCACAGGGGACCAAATGCTCCCGCACTTGGGAAATTCCAAGCATTTACAGCCTTCATTCCAGGAACAAGGGAGAAAGAACATCACACGCTCAGTTATACAATGTAAACGTAACTGGACGGCAGAACATCCTCAACACGCCTTGCTGGCGGTGGCACGCTAAACTGCACTCGCATTTAGAAGAGGTGCATGGCCTCACTCCCGTTTAAATAATGTCGCATTTCTGCTCCTATAATCAAAACAATTTTTATTCACTCTGATATGTCTTCTTATTTTTCCCCAACTTGTGTCCATAAGATACTTTTTTTGGTCCTTAAATACATGACATTGCATTTACTACTGTTGAAGTTCTTATCATGTGTCATGAAATGTTCCTCCCTCACTCCTTCCATGAGCAGCCTTACCAATCCTAATACCTGTCGACAAATCCAGACAGAAACGGCATCACTCCAGCCCGACAGCTCAGGAACAATCCCAGAGGGTTTGGGGGATGTGAGACAAGCCCCCAAACTGCCCGTGAATAATCCCAGTAAGAGCCCATGGTCTCTGAGTGTCTTCGGAGCGGCAGGCACAGCCTGGCGACAGCCCGGTAGGGCGGAGGCTGGGTCTCTCTGTTGCACACATGAGGAAGCTGAGATTTAGAGAGATTTAGTGACTGGTCCCAACTCAGGTGAAAAGAGGCAGAGACAGACAGATTTTAAGCTCAGCTGTTTGACACAAGCACCCAACAGGCAACTGCCACTGACTTCTTTACCTGTTTTAATGGCGATGAGGAAGGTTTATCTATGATATTTATTTATTTTACAAAGTATCAAGGTTCTCTATAGTTATAGTTAAAACTGAAATTTAAGTTTCTTCTATATTCGAATATAACTAGTAACACGTGTTTTAAACAAATGTGATTTTGCTGTCAACAGCCCCGATACTTGGAGATTAAGTGTGAGGAGGTCTGTCTGCTCACACCGGCCGGCTCCGTCGCCCCTAGTGGTAGCTGAACACTGGTCCCCAGAGAGGTCCACGGCCCAGTCCTCTAACCCGTGAGCGTCTGCCCTGAGTCAGCTCAAGTGACGCAGGTGAAGCTAAGGGCCCTGAAGCGGGGAGGCTGTCCTGGTTACCGAGGAACCCATGTGACCAGCGTGAGTGCAAGGGCCCAGCACGGGAGCGGGGCCTGAGGAGGCAGAGGGGGCGGGATGTGGCGTGAGTGTGCACGGGGCCACAGGCCGAGGGGTGCAGCTGTGTCTAGGAGCTGGGGAAGGCGGGTGCAGAGCCCCCAGAGCCTCCAGGAGGCTGACTCCGCGACTGCAGCCTGTGTGACCCGTCCAGACTCCGACCTGAACGGTCAGATGATAAACGTGCTCCTGTTTTCTCTGTCTGCCTGGCCTGCACAACAGGGTATCCCCCGCTCAGAGTTCCACAACAGACCGTGCTCTCCATTCTAGAGGCTGTGGTCACAGCGTGGTCAGCAGCTCTCCCCCTGGCTCGCAAACGGCCACCTTCTCACTGTGTCTTCCTGACCCCATCGAAAGAGCCCCGCCTCACGACCTTCTCCAAATCCAGTTACCTCCCAGCGGCCCACGTCCAAACCTCACTACACGCAGGACATGATCCGGTCCACACGGAGCTCTTCTCGACCACCAAGTCTGGAGACGTGTCTACAGCAAGAAAGTATATACTTCTCCCCCATCAGTGAAACTAACATCTTACTATTCTAACTACACTAACTGTGAGCTTCCCAGGTGGCCATAACAGTAAAGGATCCCCCGCAGGAGGAGAGGCAGGAGACGCGGGTCTCACTCCTGGGTCGTGAAGATCCCCTGGAGAAGAAAATGGCAACCAGCTCCAGTTTTGCCTGGGAAGTCCCGTGGACCGAGGAGCCTGGTGGGCTACAGTCCCAGGGGGCACGAAGAGTCAGACACGACTGAGCTGATGAGCACAACACACATGCTAACTCCAGTTTATAATACTGCACTGTGTATCTGAGAGTTGTTGAGAGAGATCTTAAAAGTCCTCATCACAGGAAACAAACTGTAACTGTGTCTTGTGATGGCTGCTAACTAGAATCAGTGCGATCATTTTGCAAGAATGCAAACATCAATTTGTGACGTGCATCCCTGAGACAAAGACAATGTTACAGACGGATTATGTCCCAGTTAAAAACAGCAACAAAAGTCTTCCTTCCAGTTTCTAGAATGTAGGGTGGATTCGGGCTTATTAAGTAATGATGAAAACCGAATATATTTTTAAACTTTAGTGCTGTGTACAACTTATGATCAAGTTATATTTATTTTAAATTAGTTTTTAAGCTAACCAAAATGTGACATGTCAAAAATATAAGAAATTATAAAGTGTTCAGAGACTTATAATAAAAAAACAATCCCCTTGTTCCCTGCTCCTCCCAACTTGTCAGACCCTTTAGGGCCCCTTTCAATACTTATAACCATTTGCTAAATCATGTGTGTTTATTTTTTATCACCTGATTAATCCACTTTAGGCCTTAAAATATTGTCTAGTATAGCAATAGGGGATTTTTAGCGTTACACACCTTTTTATCCTACTTTTTATCTATATCACTCCTTAATTTTTGGTTAAATTTATATCATAGTTGTTGTTGCTGCTGAGTTGCTAAGTCGTGTCCAGCTCTCTGGGATCCCATGGACTGCAGCTCACCAGGAGAATGAAGTCTGCCACTCTTTCCACTTTCCCCCATCTATTTGTCATGAAGTGATGGGGCTGGATGCCATGATCTTAGCTTTTTGAATGCTGGGTTTTAAGCCAGCTCCTTCACTCTCCTCTTTCACCCTCATCAAGAGGGTCTTTAGCTCCTCTGCACTTTCTGCCATTAGGGTGGTGTCATCTGCACGCACGACGATGTCATCTGCATGCACGATGATGTCATCTGCATGTGTGATGTCATCTGCATGTGCGATGATGTCATCTGCACCGTTGACATTTCTCCTGGCAATTACCATAGTAGCCAGTATTAATTTCTAAAGAAATGTTCCACTCCTCAGTCAGCTAGTGGATCAAGACTTCAGTTTCTGAACAGCCGCTTCCCCCAGTCCAATGCCCTTGGTGATACCGGGGGGCTTTTGCGTTTGGTCGGCTTTGCCACGCTTCCACGCTTTCTCACGCCTCCGGCTCTCCATGCCCTCATGCCTGTCCGTCTGCCCCTTGGCCCTCCTCCTTTTTCTCTGGGTGACATGCCTTCCGAAACCCCCACCTTCAGCCGCAGACCTTGCTCTCAATCTGCAGCTGGAGGGCCTTCCTGGCTCCTCTGGGGAGCGCCCTCCCCCGTGTCTGTGCTGTATCCCCACCTCCTGAACCCTCTGCCTTCGTCTTTGTTGGTTTACCTCACTGTTTTGGTGGAGCCTACTCTCCCGTATCTTTCTCAGAAAAGTACATGAAGGACAATGTCTTTTAAAATGATGCACGCTTGAAAATGCCTATAATATTTTGTACAGGTTTAGAATCTCAGGTTGAAGATCATTTCCAAAATTGAGAAGGCTTTTCTTCTTTGGCATCTCATTTTTTGTGTTGGAACATCATACAATGGCATTTTCACTCCTGCTTTTTCACTCTGGGTCATTTTAAAGAAACTTGTTTTCACTCTTAGAACTTTTAGGAACTTCTCTTTAAAACCAATGTTGAAATTTCACAGTAATGGTCTTTGGTGTGGGTCTTTATTCATTCACTGGGCTGGACACTCACAAAGCTTTTGCAATCTCAACATTCATATACTTCAGTTCTGGGAAATTTTCCTCGAATAGTCCTTTGATAGTCTCCTTCTACCCCATGCTGAAACCCCTGCATGATGCTTTCACCCCCCAGTGCCTCCCCTAGCTCCGGGGTGGTTCATCTCCTTCTGGCTCCAGGGTTAGTGCTTGACCCCTGTCTTTGTCTACACTCACCCCAACAGTGACCTTTTCCAGACTCAACAAACAGCTTCCTAAGGCTTCCTCTGGGCACGTACTTTCCTCAGTCGTTTTACACTCCCAGGCGTCCCGCGGCTCGCGGCCGCCTCAGGGCCTGTGCTGGAACGTGACTGCATCTGCAGTGCATGTCTCTGCTCTAGAACGGTTTTAGGAACTCAGGAGGCTGTTCTGGGTGTAGATATGGGTTAAGGAGAGCCAAGAGTTCCAGTTACCTTCAGAACAGTTAAAGGAAATTCAGATAAACATAAATTCCTATGTTCTTTTAAAGTAGGTCTGAGTTGGCATGGGGAATTATCAATGTATAAATGACCTCTTTCCAGAAGTTTATGCGATGAAAACTTGATGTATGCCCTTGAGATGTCCAAGGATATGGAGTTCGTCCTTGTGTTCAGTGAATGTAGCCAAGTCCATGAGACCCAGATGCTTCTGCACTCGCCTGGGGATGCCCCACCTGCACAGGTGGGGATGGAGCACCTCCAAGAGGGGCCAGAGGGAGTGCAAAGCCCTGGGTGACGGTTGCTGTCCTTCCCCTTGCTGCCCTGCAACCCCGGGTCTCTGATCCGGCTCCGCGATCCTAAATGCACGCAAGCTCTGTCTCAGGTTTCAGAACTTCTGCCAGACACTCCAGACTCTGAAGCACAGGAAGTGTGATAGGGCAGGACCACAGAGGAGGAAATGTCTGTGCTCACCATGAGGGACAGCATGCTGGGGTCTGGGAGGACAAGGGACCCCCAAGGACAGCGAGAAGTGCAGTGATGGGAAGTGCCTGCCTGCGTGTGTGAGCACGATGGTTTAAATGTACTGGAGATGGAGACGGACTCCTTGAAATAAAGGGTGGGGAAGTGAGCAATTATCCCAGGAGGACACATTTTAATGGAAGGAACATGAAGTGAACAAAATCAACAAAACACAGCATCCCCTTCTTTATGGGGCTTTATCCACAGCTTTTGGGGTTGCACCGGGGGGAAGGGTGCACTGAGGGGGGGATGGGCACACCAGCGGCCAGGCGCCCCGCCACGGCCATTTCCCATGCCCCTCAGGAGGGCTGGCTCTGCTGGGGGTGCACAAGGCCTGGTCCCTCCCAAACAAGACAGTTAAATGTCAGAGTCACCAGAATGAAGGAACTCTGTCCACAGTCTGGCATTTCGATCATTCTGAAAATCATACTCACTTCAGGAAGAAGAAAAACAAAACCAGGACTATGGAGTGCTCCAGAAGAAAAAGAGAAACTGAGAGAAGAGCGTCGTGCAGAACGACTGCAGGGACCCAGGGCCGCCCGCCAGCAGACACTGCCCTGCAGCCACTCAGCACCCTCCACACTCACGTGTGTCAAAGCAAAAGCTTCCCACTTAATAAAAATGAAAGGCTGATGGATGCAAACATTTACGGCATGCTTTCTCGGGTCTGCCTTAATCTCCCCCTTGGTTAAGTTGCCATCATATAAATCAGACCCTTAAGTTATCATTGTTATAGTAGCAATAAAAATAATAATAAAAGTACTGTGAGGTCAGAAAATGTCAAAAACAGTCGGAAAAATGAGAGAGACATAAAACAAAGTAAGAAAGAGGAGCTAGAGCTGGCGAGACGCAGGCGCTGGCCCTCCAGGTGGTGTCGGCGGGCGGTGGCTGCCTCCGCTGCTCTATTTGAGGCGGCCCCACGCAGCCCAGCTGCTAGCCATGGGATAAGTCCACCTCCACACACGAGGGGCCCTGCTCGCAGCCCGCGCGCAGGCCTGGCTGCCTCTGAAGGAGCGCCGCTCACAGCGAGAGGGAAGCAGACCTTGAGACGCTCTTGTGGCTTTATGGTTTTTTTAATCAACACTAATTGGCTTAATTCTATCTTTTGCATCAAAATTAACATGTAAAGTCTCTAGACCCAGATATTATAAAAGGCAGGAGAAGAAGCCTCAGATGCCTGAAGTAGTTTTCACATGGAGGAGGTGCAAAGATACTCCTGAGACACCAAGGAGAGAATCCAGACCCTACGGTAGAAATAAAGCGTGAAGTCAGCTTCACGAGTCGGGACTATTTCTTGCAGGACTCACACTTCTGCAGGCCTGGTGACTGAGGCTTCGGAGCTGATGCCCGGCTGTAAGAGCAGGGCCTGCCCAGGACTGAGACACACCCCCTTGCACCCCCGGAGCTCTGCCCTGACCACTAGCCTGTGACCTTGGCAGGACTTACACGCTCCCAGACTTGGCCCACCCATCTATCACACTGGGATATTAATACCCAGAGGTTAGGACAGGCAATCCTAGAGGAAATCAGTCCTGAATATTCATTGGAAGGACTGATGCTGAAGCTGAACCTCCAATACTTTGGCCACCTGATGCAAAGAGCTGACTCATTGGAGAAGACCCTGATGCTGGGGAAGATTGAAGGCAGAAGGAGAGGAGATGACAGAAGATGACGTGATTGGATGGCATCACCGACTCAATGGACATGAGCTTGAACAAACTCTAGGAGATGGTGAAGGACAGGGAAGCCTGGCGTGCTCCAGTCCATAGGGTCGCAAAGAGTCAGACACGACCGAGTGGCTGAAGAGCAGAGCAGCAACAAGAGGAGGTGGGCTGGTGGCCGAAGGCAGGAGCAGCGGAGCCACGAGTTGCGCGCGGGGACCCGGTGGCCGAAGGCAGGAGCAGCGGAGCCACGAGTCGCGCGCGGGGACCCGGTGGCCACCAGGGCCGCAGTCAGGGGAGGAAAGGGGCCGGCTGAAGTGCCTGCAGGGACGCCCCCGGACTAGGCAAGCACAGGGACACACAGGGGACCCCAGGGGTCCACACTCGGAGCCCCCGTGTCCCCAGACACAGGCCCTCCCACACGTGCACACAGGCAGCTGCCATCGGCGCCGGGGAGCCTGGGCACTCAGTCAGGACCGGGGTCGCTGTGCACCTGATGGGCTGAACTCTCGGCTACACGGCTGCGCCTGACCTCTAGCGCCCTCCTCCGCGAAGGCCAGGGGGTGGGCTCCTCCTACGGCTCAGAGACCCGGCCCCCAAGCCCCACGGGTGGTCTTTCAGCATGGCCAGCCCCAGTGCTCACGCTACGTCGTGGCCCGCCACAGGGGACCAAATGCTCCCGCACTTGGGAAATTCCAAGCATTTACAGCCTTCATTCCAGGAACAAGGGAGAAAGAACATCACACGCTCAGTTATACAATGTAAACGTAACTGGACGGCAGA
>SJYR01000179.1:717545-749361 GCA_006410655.1 Kobus ellipsiprymnus | reverse complement strand
TGTGTCCATAAGATACTTTTTTTGGTCCTTAAATACATGACATTGCATTTACTACTGTTGAAGTTCTTATCATGTGTCATGAAATGTTCCTCCCTCACTCCTTCCATGAGCAGCCTTACCAATCCTAATACCTGTCGACAAATCCAGACAGAAACGGCATCACTCCAGCCCGACAGCTCAGGAACAATCCCAGAGGGTTTGGGGGATGTGAGACAAGCCCCCAAACTGCCCGTGAATAATCCCAGTAAGAGCCCATGGTCTCTGAGTGTCTTCGGAGCGGCAGGCACAGCCTGGCGACAGCCCGGTAGGGCGGAGGCTGGGTCTCTCTGTTGCACACATGAGGAAGCTGAGATTTAGAGAGATTTAGTGACTGGTCCCAACTCAGGTGAAAAGAGGCAGAGACAGACAGATTTTAAGCTCAGCTGTTTGACACAAGCACCCAACAGGCAACTGCCACTGACTTCTTTACCTGTTTTAATGGCGATGAGGAAGGTTTATCTATGATATTTATTTATTTTACAAAGTATCAAGGTTCTCTATAGTTATAGTTAAAACTGAAATTTAAGTTTCTTCTATATTCGAATATAACTAGTAACACGTGTTTTAAACAAATGTGATTTTGCTGTCAACAGCCCCGATACTTGGAGATTAAGTGTGAGGAGGTCTGTCTGCTCACACCGGCCGGCTCCGTCGCCCCTAGTGGTAGCTGAACACTGGTCCCCAGAGAGGTCCACGGCCCAGTCCTCTAACCCGTGAGCGTCTGCCCTGAGTCAGCTCAAGTGACGCAGGTGAAGCTAAGGGCCCTGAAGCGGGGAGGCTGTCCTGGTTACCGAGGAACCCATGTGACCAGCGTGAGTGCAAGGGCCCAGCACGGGAGCGGGGCCTGAGGAGGCAGAGGGGGCGGGATGTGGCGTGAGTGTGCACGGGGCCACAGGCCGAGGGGTGCAGCTGTGTCTAGGAGCTGGGGAAGGCGGGTGCAGAGCCCCCAGAGCCTCCAGGAGGCTGACTCCGCGACTGCAGCCTGTGTGACCCGTCCAGACTCCGACCTGAACGGTCAGATGATAAACGTGCTCCTGTTTTCTCTGTCTGCCTGGCCTGCACAACAGGGTATCCCCCGCTCAGAGTTCCACAACAGACCGTGCTCTCCATTCTAGAGGCTGTGGTCACAGCGTGGTCAGCAGCTCTCCCCCTGGCTCGCAAACGGCCACCTTCTCACTGTGTCTTCCTGACCCCATCGAAAGAGCCCCGCCTCACGACCTTCTCCAAATCCAGTTACCTCCCAGCGGCCCACGTCCAAACCTCACTACACGCAGGACATGATCCGGTCCACACGGAGCTCTTCTCGACCACCAAGTCTGGAGACGTGTCTACAGCAAGAAAGTATATACTTCTCCCCCATCAGTGAAACTAACATCTTACTATTCTAACTACACTAACTGTGAGCTTCCCAGGTGGCCATAACAGTAAAGGATCCCCCGCAGGAGGAGAGGCAGGAGACGCGGGTCTCACTCCTGGGTCGTGAAGATCCCCTGGAGAAGAAAATGGCAACCAGCTCCAGTTTTGCCTGGGAAGTCCCGTGGACCGAGGAGCCTGGTGGGCTACAGTCCCAGGGGGCACGAAGAGTCAGACACGACTGAGCTGATGAGCACAACACACATGCTAACTCCAGTTTATAATACTGCACTGTGTATCTGAGAGTTGTTGAGAGAGATCTTAAAAGTCCTCATCACAGGAAACAAACTGTAACTGTGTCTTGTGATGGCTGCTAACTAGAATCAGTGCGATCATTTTGCAAGAATGCAAACATCAATTTGTGACGTGCATCCCTGAGACAAAGACAATGTTACAGACGGATTATGTCCCAGTTAAAAACAGCAACAAAAGTCTTCCTTCCAGTTTCTAGAATGTAGGGTGGATTCGGGCTTATTAAGTAATGATGAAAACCGAATATATTTTTAAACTTTAGTGCTGTGTACAACTTATGATCAAGTTATATTTATTTTAAATTAGTTTTTAAGCTAACCAAAATGTGACATGTCAAAAATATAAGAAATTATAAAGTGTTCAGAGACTTATAATAAAAAAACAATCCCCTTGTTCCCTGCTCCTCCCAACTTGTCAGACCCTTTAGGGCCCCTTTCAATACTTATAACCATTTGCTAAATCATGTGTGTTTATTTTTTATCACCTGATTAATCCACTTTAGGCCTTAAAATATTGTCTAGTATAGCAATAGGGGATTTTTAGCGTTACACACCTTTTTATCCTACTTTTTATCTATATCACTCCTTAATTTTTGGTTAAATTTATATCATAGTTGTTGTTGCTGCTGAGTTGCTAAGTCGTGTCCAGCTCTCTGGGATCCCATGGACTGCAGCTCACCAGGAGAATGAAGTCTGCCACTCTTTCCACTTTCCCCCATCTATTTGTCATGAAGTGATGGGGCTGGATGCCATGATCTTAGCTTTTTGAATGCTGGGTTTTAAGCCAGCTCCTTCACTCTCCTCTTTCACCCTCATCAAGAGGGTCTTTAGCTCCTCTGCACTTTCTGCCATTAGGGTGGTGTCATCTGCACGCACGACGATGTCATCTGCATGCACGATGATGTCATCTGCATGTGTGATGTCATCTGCATGTGCGATGATGTCATCTGCACCGTTGACATTTCTCCTGGCAATTACCATAGTAGCCAGTATTAATTTCTAAAGAAATGTTCCACTCCTCAGTCAGCTAGTGGATCAAGACTTCAGTTTCTGAACAGCCGCTTCCCCCAGTCCAATGCCCTTGGTGATACCGGGGGGCTTTTGCGTTTGGTCGGCTTTGCCACGCTTCCACGCTTTCTCACGCCTCCGGCTCTCCATGCCCTCATGCCTGTCCGTCTGCCCCTTGGCCCTCCTCCTTTTTCTCTGGGTGACATGCCTTCCGAAACCCCCACCTTCAGCCGCAGACCTTGCTCTCAATCTGCAGCTGGAGGGCCTTCCTGGCTCCTCTGGGGAGCGCCCTCCCCCGTGTCTGTGCTGTATCCCCACCTCCTGAACCCTCTGCCTTCGTCTTTGTTGGTTTACCTCACTGTTTTGGTGGAGCCTACTCTCCCGTATCTTTCTCAGAAAAGTACATGAAGGACAATGTCTTTTAAAATGATGCACGCTTGAAAATGCCTATAATATTTTGTACAGGTTTAGAATCTCAGGTTGAAGATCATTTCCAAAATTGAGAAGGCTTTTCTTCTTTGGCATCTCATTTTTTGTGTTGGAACATCATACAATGGCATTTTCACTCCTGCTTTTTCACTCTGGGTCATTTTAAAGAAACTTGTTTTCACTCTTAGAACTTTTAGGAACTTCTCTTTAAAACCAATGTTGAAATTTCACAGTAATGGTCTTTGGTGTGGGTCTTTATTCATTCACTGGGCTGGACACTCACAAAGCTTTTGCAATCTCAACATTCATATACTTCAGTTCTGGGAAATTTTCCTCGAATAGTCCTTTGATAGTCTCCTTCTACCCCATGCTGAAACCCCTGCATGATGCTTTCACCCCCCAGTGCCTCCCCTAGCTCCGGGGTGGTTCATCTCCTTCTGGCTCCAGGGTTAGTGCTTGACCCCTGTCTTTGTCTACACTCACCCCAACAGTGACCTTTTCCAGACTCAACAAACAGCTTCCTAAGGCTTCCTCTGGGCACGTACTTTCCTCAGTCGTTTTACACTCCCAGGCGTCCCGCGGCTCGCGGCCGCCTCAGGGCCTGTGCTGGAACGTGACTGCATCTGCAGTGCATGTCTCTGCTCTAGAACGGTTTTAGGAACTCAGGAGGCTGTTCTGGGTGTAGATATGGGTTAAGGAGAGCCAAGAGTTCCAGTTACCTTCAGAACAGTTAAAGGAAATTCAGATAAACATAAATTCCTATGTTCTTTTAAAGTAGGTCTGAGTTGGCATGGGGAATTATCAATGTATAAATGACCTCTTTCCAGAAGTTTATGCGATGAAAACTTGATGTATGCCCTTGAGATGTCCAAGGATATGGAGTTCGTCCTTGTGTTCAGTGAATGTAGCCAAGTCCATGAGACCCAGATGCTTCTGCACTCGCCTGGGGATGCCCCACCTGCACAGGTGGGGATGGAGCACCTCCAAGAGGGGCCAGAGGGAGTGCAAAGCCCTGGGTGACGGTTGCTGTCCTTCCCCTTGCTGCCCTGCAACCCCGGGTCTCTGATCCGGCTCCGCGATCCTAAATGCACGCAAGCTCTGTCTCAGGTTTCAGAACTTCTGCCAGACACTCCAGACTCTGAAGCACAGGAAGTGTGATAGGGCAGGACCACAGAGGAGGAAATGTCTGTGCTCACCATGAGGGACAGCATGCTGGGGTCTGGGAGGACAAGGGACCCCCAAGGACAGCGAGAAGTGCAGTGATGGGAAGTGCCTGCCTGCGTGTGTGAGCACGATGGTTTAAATGTACTGGAGATGGAGACGGACTCCTTGAAATAAAGGGTGGGGAAGTGAGCAATTATCCCAGGAGGACACATTTTAATGGAAGGAACATGAAGTGAACAAAATCAACAAAACACAGCATCCCCTTCTTTATGGGGCTTTATCCACAGCTTTTGGGGTGAGTCTGCACTCACTCCCTCCAGACCAGGGCCAATGTCCGCTGAGCTCTCTCTCCTACAATAAACCCATGGAGATTCTCACAGCTGAACAATTACACTCCAGACCTTATTTCTTCATACTTACTTCACTCCACTTTGAGCATTTCTCAGTCTAAGATATCTTCTAAAGAATCAGTTCATTGAGGGGAAAAAAAAAAAACCCTTGGGAAACCACAACTCCGTATAAACTGCTGAGGCCATGCACACATCAGGTGGACACAGACACCTCTGTATCAGCGAAAATCACAGAGAGGAAACCGCGGTGTTTTGTGGAGGCACTTTACGGAGAGCTCGGGGTTTGGTGGTTGAAACCATGGGTGTGGCCAACTGTGGTGGCTGGACGCCAAGGACAGAAGCAGAGGTCAGCTGCCGGAAGTCCACTAGCCTCAGCAGAGGCTGGCCTCAGTCTGACTTCATAAGAGGGTTGATAGACTGACTGAGGAAGAGAAGTGACTAAAAGTCTCCTATTCACCCTGGCTGCTAACAGTGGTGCCCAAATTATTTTATAGGCCGATTAAAAGCCACAGGTATTGACACTTCGTGAGCGGACCCCTGCATGCAGAGATACTGGACACATGGGTCATGCTCACCCCAAGGGCATAAAACTCATTTGGGGCCTTCTGAAATCTCTGAAAAGAAGCTACAACTGTCCTATTCCAGACTACAGGTATTGAATAATATCTTAAATTCTCTGTATGAATGCATTTTTACATGAAGATTTTTATGTGCTAACAAAGACTTTGAGGCTGTGACATCTTATGTTTTTTAGGGAACGCTCAGTTACACTGAGAGCCCACGGGGCACAAAATCACACAGATGGACACAGCACTGGCCTCACTGCTCACATGGCTGTATGGAATCTGACCTTCCAAATGGCTCAGTCTCTTTTTCTGTATCTATATCTTTTAAATCAGCTACTAGAAAGAGCTCTATTTCCTCACTGGAGAACAATTAAAAGCTGCAGAAAACTTTCAGGCTTAAAGATAATAACCATGAAGTGGCAAATTGGAACATTAGTAGGGACCAAGCTTTGAATTCAAATAAAAGTTAAGATAATTATGTGTAGACACCAAGTCCAAGTGAGATGCTTGGCCACATAAAACACTGTAAATACATGCGCACCTGCGTTAACAGTCACTCAAACTGTACTGTGAGCTTCTGTTCCGTTACTAAGTTGTGTCTGACTCTTTGGGACCCCATGGACTGCAGCATCCAGGTTCCCCTGTCCTTCACTATCTCCCAGAGTTTGCTCAAATTCACGTCCAGTGAGTCAGTGATACTGTCTAACCACCTAACCCTCTGTCACTCCCTTTTCTTCCTGCCCTCAATCTTTCTCAGAATCAGGGTCTTTTCCAGTGAGTCAGCTCTTCATATCAGGTGGCCAAAGTATTGGACCTTCAGCTTCAGCATCAGTCCTTCCAATGAATATTCAGGNTCTTCCTGCCCTCAATCTTTCTCAGAATCAGGGTCTTTTCCAGTGAGTCAGCTCTTCATATCAGGTGGCCAAAGTATTGGACCTTCAGCTTCAGCATCAGTCCTTCCAATGAATATTCAGGGTTGATTTCCTTTAGGATGGACTGGTTGGATTTTCTTGCAGTCCAAGGGACTCTCAAGAGTCTTCTCCAGCAACAGAATTCAAAAGCATAAATTCTTTATCATTCAGCCTTCTTTATGGCCCAACTCGCACATCATATGTGACTACTGGAAAAACCATGGCTTTGACGCAGTTCAGTCGCTCAGTCGTGTCTGACTCTTTGTGACCCCATGGGCTGGCTGCAGCATGCCAGACTTCCCTGTTCATTACCAACTCCCAGAGCTTCCTCAAACTCATGTCCACCAAGCTGGTGATGCCATCCAACCATCTCATCCTCTGTCGTCCAATACTTTGGCCACCTGATGTGAAGAACTGACTCACTGGAACAGACGCTGATGCTGGGAAAGACTGAAGGCTGGGGGAGAAGGGGATGACAGAGGATGAGATGGCTTTGGCTGACAGACTTTTGTCAGCAAAGCGGCGTCTCTGCTTTTTAACATGCCCAGGTTTGCCGTCGCTTTCTTACAAGGAACAAGTGTCTTTCAGTTTCACGGCTGCAGTCACCATCTATGGTGATTTCGGAGCCCACGAAAATAAAATGTCACTCTTTCCACTTTCTCCATCTATTTGCCATGAAGTGATGGGACCAGATGCCGTGAACTTATGTTGAGTGTCAAGCCAGCTTTTTCACCTTTGTCTTGTGAATATTACACCCAATTTAAACAGCTATCTGCTCTAAAGATATGCACGAAACACCAGCAATGTGATCCCGAAGAAGCCCTGAGAGGAATGCTGACAGTTCACGATAAACACGTCACCTGCATTTACAGTGGCCAGTGGGGCCAGGGCAGGAGGAAGGCAGGGCTGGGCCAGCGCCCTACTGCCCGCCCCGAGCCAGCGAGAGCTGCGCAGTGAAGAGAAGCGTAACCAGAGCCGGGAGTTCAGTTGGGAGGTGTTCCCCTCCGAGTTACAAGGAAGGCTGTGTGCACACGTCTCCCTGAAAGGCCTCAGCAGCTGGGCACGCGGGACCCCTGCCGCTTGGGGACCTGAAAACTTCCCCTGAGGCCCACAGAGAACTGGGGTCCTGATCATCTTGTATCAAGTATAACATTTGCTATTTTTCATTAAGATAGTGCTCTGTAAAAGAGGATGTAAAAATGAAGCTGGTCCAGGTTATAAACTACACTTTTTAATTTTTTTACCCTGTGTATTTTGAATCACTTGGAGTGCTTTAAAAAACACAAATTCTCAAGCCTCACTTCTGCAGATTATGATTTGGTGAGCTGGTAAGGGGCCTGGGAACGTCTAAGTTTATAAAGCTCCTCCAGAGCTCCTAACAATCAAGTCATGTTTAGGATTTCAAATTTGATGCTATTTTGGAAAGTTTCCTTGGGGTACTAATTTCTCAAAGCGTGACCTTCCAATTTCATGCAAATTTGGTTTCCTGAACTCCTATATATATTTGCTCTTTTAGCAACATAAAGACCCACTGATGGGTCTCTTCATTTCAATTAAAAATAATGAACATAAAATATTCATTTGCTGAGCTTTCCATCCAAATGCTTACTTTGTTTTAGCAGCAAAAAACTTGAGAAAGCGGAGCCTAAGGTCTTCCTTTCCTTGGCACTTACTGGGACCCTCACTCCTCAAACCACGGCGACTTTGACTTGTTTGGTAGGCTTGCAGGGTCCATTTCCCAGTCACTAATAAGAAGCTGGGGAAACGTTATCTCGCTTCCAACCAGAAATGTTTCTTCCAAAGGCTCAAGAAAGCAGAACGAATATGTCACTAAACCCATGTGGAACGGCCGCTATCTCATGGTCCTGCTGTGCTGGAGGGTTTGAACCTTAGAGCCGGCAGGGCAAAAGCACAGGAGGACTGGCTAAGAATCCCACCCGCCCCTCTGCAGTTCAGGACTCGCTCTGCGCACTGGCCTGCTGCGGGGCTGTTCTGGGGTGCTCTGAGGGGGGTGATGACGCAAAGCACAGAGGCAAGCGCCAGTTAACACCAGCTCCACCGCATCGCCACCGCTGCCCGCGCTCAAACACACCCACAGTCTAGAGAACTGGGCACGGCCTGACTGATGCCCTGCTGGAGTCCTCCGAGGTGAGCACTGTCACTGCGTTCATTTTACAAACAGAGACACTGAAACACAAAGGACCGGAGAGGCGGGCCCGGGAAGGGGCAGAGGCAGGGTCTGAACCCAAGGTCTGTGTCCTGCCTGACACCCTGCTGCACCACACGTGCCCAGGACAGGTGTGGCTGGTCAGACCCCTGCTCTCTGAAGACAGGCAGGGCACGCTGGCTCTGTTCCAGCCGCGTCTCTGACTCAGTTGGGGGGATTAACACTACGAATGTCACAGAGTTATTTCCTGGTTTTATACACACTCAGAACTACTCCCGGAAAACGCCCTTCTGTACTTCTTTTACCAGCAGTCAAAGGACACGGAGCTTCCACACCTCCCCAGTTTTCGTTTCGGTACATTTGTACCAACCTCAGAAAAACACTCATCCTATAATTCTAGGAACTTCAGTTGTGGGTGCATAAGGATGGGGCCAATTGTGCCCAATTCTGATCTGAGCTTACTTCTGAATACACAGCCGCCAGACACACATGCACCTCCGCTCGAGGGCTCAGCAGCAATTAGTGAAGCTGAAGCCCAAAGCATCGTGTTATCATTTTCCAGTGAGTGACTGCGATGGGCAGTTCTGCAAGAACCCAGACTTTAAAGGATGCCTGTCAGCCTCCTGGGCCCAGTGAGACAGTCCCGCAGCACCACCGGGCCTCGGGCAAGCCCATGCGGGAGGTTCTGGAACAGCCCCAGCTTTCTGGAAGTGGCCCGTGGGGGAGAAGTGATGTGGGGCAGGAGGGCTCCAGGCCTGTTCGCAGCCAAGGGTCCTCCCCCGGCGTCCTCTCAGCGGGCACGTGCCCTGAGCCTCCCAAGTGCCCACCCCGAGACCCCAAATGGAGCCCGCGCTCCGAAGCCCGGCTTTCCCACGCCCGCCTACCCGCCGGTCCCCGCAGAGCCTGGGAAAGGGAGGCCAGGCCTGCTGACACCCATACAGGGCGGGAGCTCCAGGCTGGGACACAGGCCTGCGAGCTTGGAGATGGGCTCCTGACAGGTGGGGAACAGCCTCGGAATCCAGCGAGGCCGCGGCCAGGATGCGAACTGCCCAGACAGAAAGCCCCGAGCTGATGTCTGCTCTGGGGAGGGTGGGCGGCTCCGCAAGCCCCCCGAGCGGGCATCTCAGTCACCAGTGGTTGTTTCCAAATATGAACTTTCCAAACCTGTACTCCCAGCACCCAAAGAGGAGAGGGGAGACGGAGTAGGGAGCGGGGTGGGGGGCGGGGGGCACGCTGGGTCCAGGCCCCGAGTCTCCTCGACAGCCAAGTCCCCTCCTTCTCGCCCTTAGTGCTCAGGCCACAGAGCACAGGTCCTCTCTACTTCTCTAGTTTTAAAGGACATTTATGTGGCCACACCAGCTGTCAGTTGTGGAACGTGAACTCTTCATCTTGGTTGTTTCCCGATGAGGGACTGAACCCGGGTCCCCGCCCTGGGAGCGCAAGTCTTCATTACTGTCCCAGGAGGGGGGCAGGCAGGAGAACCAGAGCACAGTCCTCCCGCCCTCTGGCCGGAGCAGGACAGACGGACATCACAGGAACTGCACACGGCGTGGGAGGAGCACGGGGCGGGGCAGGAGAAGGCGGGCCTGGGGTCCACCTGCCTGTTCTTCACTCGGGGCCACTCCTGCCGTTGGCACCCAGCCGACCTGCGACGGCTGATTCCCGCATCGCGTCCCTCTAAGCCAGAGACAGCCCCTGGGGACGCCCTCACCGGGCTCACAGGAGAGCTCACCCGCCACTGCAAACGCTGCCCACGTGCTAACGGCCCGACAGAGACCGAGTCAGCGGCCTCCACGGGTTACAGCTGGTGGCCACTCACGCTGCGGGGCCCACGCTTCTTCAGCAGTTAAAATGACGACAGTGCAGGGCTGGTCTGTGGGGAAAGAGCAGGAGGCTGGGGGACATCTCCCGCTTGGGGCCCCAGCCTGGACGGCCCCCGTGGCTGCCTGCCCGCCTCCACCCCCAGCTGCCCAGGGGCCATGGGACAGCGCCCACCGAGGGGCTGCCTCCTGGAGACGTTCCCCTGCTGCACACAGCAGGCTTCCCAAGTTAAAGAAGGGCCAGCTCATGGCAGTGTGCTGGAGGGGACCAGGGAGGCTTCTGACTCCCACAGCCTGGGCGTGAACCCCGCAGCTCTGTGCCCGGGACTCAGGCTGCAGTGAAACGAGCATGCCTGCCTCAGATCGCCCAGCTGGGGCCGGGCCTCCGGGGACCGTCCCTCAGAAGAGGCACCGCTGCCGGGAGAACCTCGGCAGGACGGCAATGCAGCTCCTGAAAGGCGCGCCCCGTTCAGGGCTGAGGACGCCGCGGGTCCTGGCCCCGGCAGCGGCTTCACCCCATTCTGAGGCCCGTCGGCTTCCGGGCACTTTTTTAACGCTCGACCCTGAACCTGGGACCCAGGCGCCAGCACAGCCTGCCCGAGACGCAGAGGCCGCTCTCTCTAAGACGCCCCCACTCGAGGAGGCCCGTGTTGGGATGACCTTCCAGAAGGGAGCAGCACGCCTTCTGTCAGGACACGAGGCCTGAGGGACACAGTCCACCGCGACGGGGCCACAGCAGACATTGCTAATCTGCTCCTTCACCTTCGGGAAACGCGAGCCATGCTATTCACACGAGTGGGACTGTTCTAGCGTCGGGGGATGCCACATCCCTGGGTTATTGCTGCTCAAGCTGCCAGCCCTGGTAGCTAGTCAGTAGATAAGCAATTAGTAACAGTTCTGCTGGACCACGAGTATCCGAGATCCATACCCTTTGAACAGAACCTTAATATGGCAGTAAAGGTTTATAGCTGCATAAAGCTGTCTAGCTCGAGTGGAAGCAACCCACGACATTTTCCATACGAGCCCACCCTGTGATGCGCTCCCCGGCAGAGGTGGAGTGAAGGAAGCAGATGTTTGCACGGCAATTTTCCCAGGGTTCAGTTCAGGAAGCCGAGCAGTGAGCCCACCTGAGCAGACAGGGACCCCCGCTTCCCAAAGATGATGCCTCAGGAACCCAGGGGGCCTCAGAGGAGCCTTTCAAGTTGGGATTCCACCCATTTTTGACAATAACGCTGAACGTCACCAGCTTTCAAGAGGGGATAGAGGAGAGCCATCATATTTTTAGCTTGTTGACGTTTTCAGTATGTTTATATATATCTTGGAGAAAATGTCTCACCCAATGCTGCCTGCCCCCAGAAATAAATTACACTGGACGCCATCAGGCTGAAAGAGGCACTGACCTTAAAAAGCAATGTTGCAGGCGTTGCTAGTCATGAACTTTGAATTTAGATATTTAAGCAAACTGCGTCAAACTAACGCCTGCATTTGCAAAATGGGAAAACTGAGATCCAGCGTGCAAGGCAAGTGAAGAGGAGAAGGTGCCCAGAGGCGCCTGCTGACCTGTCTAGTGTAAAACAGAACCCACTTCCTAGAACATTCTAACAGAGGAGCACAAGTCCGCCCTGAGCATTTGAATGATGCAGACACGAAGTCGTCTCAGTGACGTGCACACACCAGACCCCAGCCAGCCCGGGGGCCTTGTGCATAATCGGCTCTCAACCCGCGAGGATGAGACAGAATTCTCTGAGATCGAAGAGAAGGTTTCTACAAAGCAAGCTTATTCCATAATAGGCATATCTCAAACTAATAGGCAGGAAGCATATTTTAAAAAATGTTTTTGCTTTAGGTCTGAAAGACTTTCCTTTCCAACTATAAAACAGCTGAAATCCTGTATCCTCAGTCCAACGTAATTTCACGCCTAATTTATGGAAATGGAATACCAAAGGGCTCTGGAAGGGAGCGGGCGGGCAGGGGGGCTGGGAGGGTGTGACAAGAGGGGAGCCCTGCCACTGCTGCGGGCAGGGGGTGGGCGGCCGGCCTGGGGGGACGCGGAGAGGGCCCAGCAGAAACGCGCGCGCTCAGGGAGGAGGGGAGTCGGCTGAATGAACTTACTGTTACCTTTCCCCCCCTCCCATAAGTCTTCTTTTTCCTGATACTGTCTGCATCTGAAACATCTAATTTAATCCGTTGGAGGGCCAGTGTTCCTTTTATTTCCTGTCTGCTCTGAAGCAGTCGCCTGTTTCAATTACGACTTTCCCCAGCTCCTCCGTCTCTCGCGCTCCAGCTGGCTCAAGTGCACTTCCTTGGAAGGTAAAATGCACTAACTGAGCTGATTGGAGACTGATAGCCCGAGAGCCACAATATTTAATAGCTGCACTGATAAGGAGGTTTTAAAAAAAATCCATTTTTGAGCCTAAACAAAAGGATATTATGTAGCTGTATGTTCAATTAAGATCCAGTTAAATTCTTTTTTCCCATTAGGTGGAACTTCACGCAGGCAGCCGACATAATTCAGAGGGTTATGGCAAATTTCATCGGCACTGTATGTTTGAGAAATGGCTCCCTCCTGCTTCTCCGTTAGTTACTGCTGATTTGGGACCAGCCTGGTGCAATTATTTCAAAGAACAGCACTGTGGGATTGATACGGCCTTCTTGCAAAACCTTGGCTGGCTAAAAATAAGACTGTTTTGTAGTCGGAAAAAAAAAGGCAAAAAAAAAAGTCTCTGGGCTGTAAACACCAGTCAATGTATTTCTTTTCTGCTTTATGAAACCACAATTTTTTTTCCTTCTTTTTTTCTGTCCCTCCTTACTCATAGCAGAGTTTAATTACAGTTTAATCTCTTTCAGGGAGCAGTCTTGGAGCTACTATCAAGGCCATGGCTACAATTTATGGCAGAAGGTAGGGGCTCCCCTTAGAAAACCCCAGATTCTCCCACCCCCCAAATAAATACATACATACATAAATACATGCACAAATAAATAAATAAACACACAGTGACTTTATTACGACTCACGCTGCACATTTTTACGAGGCCCTCGAGATGCCAGCCCAATAATTAAAGAAATGCCTGCGAGGTGTGGATCAACACTCACCCTGTTCAACTCCACTGGGTCAATAAATCTGAAGGAAAACTTTTAAGTTAACAAGACTATTTGGGCCTCCAGTTGCCGAAGTGTTGGGTTACACTGAGGGGAAACGCGGGGGAGATGGGGGCCAGGTTCACGGGAGGGAGCCAGCCCTGCACCCCGAGGTGCCGGCAGCGCGGCCAGCCCCCACAGCAAGGCCAGGCGTGCACACGGTCGGGAGGCGAGCTTTGCCGCCCGAAGCTCGCGTGCGGGTGTCTGGCTGTGGGGGTCTCTCTCTAAAGGGCGTCTGCAATGCCAGAGCTCCCCGGAGAGGGGAGGGACACTGACCTGACCGTCCACCAGGAGAGCGGGCTGATGGCCAGATCAAGCCAGGGCCCGAGGCTGAGGGGCGGGCCAGCAGCACTCGGTTGGCGTTCCTCCCTGTCTTCTCTCTGCGACCGCTTTTCGGCCAGTGGGCTAAGCGGCTCATTGTCTCTGAGCAAAAGCAGGAACAATGAGAGCCTTTTACTCAGCTCGCGGAGCAAGCTGGCTACCTGGAGGGTTTGCTTTCGCACAGGAGCTTGGCTCAAATGGAAGTCTTTCCAAGCCTGCGAGCTTCCCCCAACTCTTAAAGCGCGCCCAGCGGCTGCTCCCGGCCCCACCAGGAGCTGGGCCTCGCCACTTCAGGGGCCACTCCGCGTTTCTCCCCATGACTCAGAGACTTGGGGACAGAAGAGCAGCTTTCTGCTAACCCTGCCGGTGGGTCGGAATCTACCTGGAGGGTTTGCTTTCGCACAGGAGCTTGGCTCAAATGGAAGTCTTTCCAAGCCTGCGAGCTTCCCCCAACTCTTGAAGCGCGCCCAGCGGCTGCTCCCGGCCCACCAGGAGCTGGGCCACGCCACTTCAGGGCCACTCCGCGTTTCTCCCCATGACTCAGAGACTTGGGGACAGGAGAGCAGCTTTCTGCTAACCCTGCCGGTGGGTCGGAGCATCAGGACCCGCGAGTTCTGGTTGGGCCGCGGCCACCAGGGGACACACTGACTCCTCTATCATGAACTGTGCACACGTTCACTGGAAATCACAGAAACTCATGAGGCACTCAGGTATAACACAGAGCCCATAAACAGAAAATTCCAGAAACTTATTAGAAGGGCCTCCCTGCTGGAGGGCTAAGACTCCACACTCCCAATGCAGGGGCCAGCGTCCCAGCCCTGGCCACAGGACGCGATCCCAGTGCCGCAACGGAGACCCGGCGCAGCCCAGCGACAAACACGCGTAGATAAAGTGCACTAGAAGTTCACTCCAGTCCTTATCAGTAGACGTCTTTACACGACAGAGATGCGTCTCTTCTATTCTGTGCTCTCTTCACGACCATGTGCTCGCTTCCACCAGCAGCAGAAAGGCCCTGCTCTGGTATTTCCTGGGCTAAGGTCGTCTCCACAAACTCAAAGGCACAGACCCACGTGCTTCAGCAAAATTAAAGCTTTTGTTTGAGAGAGAAAAAAAATGGTCCCCAAGTTTCCTGTAACCAACCTTCTAAAGAAGTTGAGTGGCTTTCTGTTTCAAAGAGAAGACAGACATCTTACTGTCTGTATCAGAGTATCGACTTCCCTCCTTTTATTATTTTAAGAACTGCAGCGCCTCTTTCCTGTCACATGGAACTTGCAGCTCCGTCTTCACACTCTTAAGTTCCCACAGGTAGCCCACTGGTCGAGCCTTTGAGATGGCTCCGCGTCATGCTGCTCGATTTTATGAAGCACTGATAAGGAAGTGGTCTGGAATGCCAGCTTCCTCCGCCTTTCTCCCGTTGTGTTCTATATGCACTTAGGTATTCTAAGAGACAATGCTTGTTTCGAGTAGGGGAGCACATATGACCCAGCAAATGTCCCTGTGTGCTGCAGTCTGCACACCCGTGCCGCTCTGCAAGGAGGTGTGGTCGGGCGGATGGCTCTGATGCGGCCCACGGCGTTCCAGAGCGCAGGTCCCAAAGTGTGACCGGGCAGCACTGGAGGTCCCCAAGCCTGAGGCCCTGGAGCCCCGGGCCCAGCCAAAATCATTTTTCTAATAGCGTGAGGACGGTGGGTCCTGGCCAGCCTCCTCTCCTGGGTGCGCGGGGTCCTCCAGGGGCCCCCGACTTGCGGCACTGCAAGACGGTCAGCGGGCGAGAGAACCCAGCCGCCTTCAGCACATCGGACAGCAGGGAGCCTGCTCAGACGTGAGTACTCTTCCTACTAATACTCTTTGTTTATAAAAATAAGTATTTTTCATAGAATATTTATGTTACCGTGTTATTTTTAAAGAAGTAATAAATATCTCTTAAATATCACAGTTTTATTTTCTAATATGGTAAATGTTGGTAGATTCAGACCACAAAAGCAAAAGTAGTTTGGGATTCTCATTTTTAAGAGTGTAAAGGGGAGGGAGCAGGGTTCTGAGGTGAGAGTAGTTTGCAAAACTCTGGTTCAGGGCACTTAGCTGGTTTCGTTTGGAGCTCTTCAATCACACAGTTTCAATTCACATGAAAATGTGGAAATCTGTAACTGTGCCTGTGTGTAAGAATGTACCTAGATAACCAGCTTTGTTCTGAGTCCAAATTCATCCTTGGACAGTGGACAGTGACTGCAGCCATGAAATTAAAAGACATCTGCTCCTTGAAAGGAAAGCTATGACCAACCTAGACAGCATATTGAGAAGCAGAGGCATCAGTCTGTCAGCGAAGGTCTGTACAGCCAAAGCCGTGGTTCTCCCCGTCGTCGGGCGTGGATGTGACAGGTGGGCCACAAAGAAGGCTGAGCGCCCAAGAGCTCCTGCTTCTGAGCTATAGTGCTGACGAAGACTCTGAGCATCCCCTGGACAGTAAAGAGACCAAACCGGTAACCCTAAAGGTAATCAACCCTGACTATTCATTGGAAGGACTGAGGCTGAAGCTGAAGCTCCAATACTCTGGCCACCTGACGTGAAGAGCCGACTCCCTGGAAAAGACCCTGATGCTGGGAAAGACTGAGGGCAGAAGAGGAGGGCTACAGAGGGTGAGATGGTTGGATGGCATCACCGACTCAATGGACATGAGTCTAAGCAAACTCCCAGAGATGATGCAGGACCGGGAAGCCTGGTATGCGGCAGTCCAGGGGTCACAACAAGTCGGACGTGGCTGAGTGACTGAACAGCGACAGTAAGCTTCTGAGGAAGCATCCAGGCTTCCAAGAGTCAGCTTCACGAGCTCTGAGGAAAGTTACTCCCTCTAGGTCCTAGCATTCGGTTAGAATGGGCCACTTAGAATACTGAAAACCACACTAGAAGTTCTTATAAGTTTAGAACTCTGTCCTTATAAATTGAGCTCTTAGTTTTGGATTTAAAAGGCAGATTTCTTCGGAATAGAGCCTGTCACAGCAATTCAACTCATGAAGCGCCCTGACCTTGGGCGCAGGCGCCCATCAGTGCCGAGGAAAGCGGGCAGGCCCCGCAGGCGTGAGCTGCGCAGGCCCACGGGGCCGCCTGCAACCCGAGCGGGGCTGGGGACACCACCGCGGCTTGGCCCGTCCCGGGACCGTGCGGAAGCCTCCTGTTACTCCAGCCATTACTGCGTGTCAATGACAGAGAGTGGGTTTGAACTTGCCCAGCTCAGAGTTTAGGGTTCTGACATTTCAAACCAGGACAAAGGTCCGGCTGATACTTCTGCACACTGATGCCTATCATCGAAGCCGAGGGTTTTAGTTAAGCAATATTTACCGGATTCCAAACACAGAAACTTAATAGACACCACTTAGACTCACAAATCAGCTAACGGTCCCCACGGAGTCGGCACATCTGCCCTTGTGCCCCCGACAAGCCTCCAGCACTGAGACGCTTGGTCCTGACGGCAGATGCCACCCGCACACGCCCCCTCCAGACCCGAGGGCCTCAGTGTCGGGGCAGGGGGTCCTCACCCAGACCCGAGGGCCTCAGTGTCGGGGCGGGGGGTCCTCACCCAGACCCGAGGGCCTCAGTGTTGGGGCAGGGGGTCCTCCAGACCGAGGGTCTGTCAGGGTAGGGGGTCCTCACCCACACCCGAGGGTCTCACTGTCAGGGGGTGGGTGGTCCTCCAGACCCAAGGGTCTCACTGTCGGGGGCGGGGCGTCCTCACCCAGACCTGAGGGTCTCACTGTTGGGCTGGGGGGCAGAGGTCGTCTGCTTGCTTTGGAAAAGCACGTTCAGTATTTCAGCTGTTTTTGCTTAGTCACAATATTTATTTTTAACATTCAAAGAACAGACGAGGGAGCACATGATTTACAGACAGGGATCTGCAGCTCTGACAGTTCACCTTTACTCTTCTGTAAAATCTGCTCCTCGCTTCAGTCTAAACCGAAGGGTGGAGCTGTGGACTGTAAACCCCATGATGGCAGGGACACGTCTGTTTCACGCTGTTTTGACAATGACTAAAGCACGAGTCCAGTTAAAATTCACTCTAAGAATTATGGATGAAAGACTGAATTTCAAAACCTTGGTATCGTTACAATTTTAAACAAAGACATCAAAGCAATTCAGTGAGGAGAAAGGGAGGTGTTTTCAATAAAGTTCTGGGGCAATTCGATATCATGCAGTAAGCATGACTCTCCCCCCTGCCTCGCACCACACACAGCAGCAGTCAGAGGCGGGCCACAGACCCTGACGTGAAAGCGAACGCTACGAAGTTCCCGGAGAAACAGACCCACTGCGCGCGGCCGACGGGACCTGAGTCTGCACCATGAAAATGGCCCCGACGAACGGACACGGGGAAGCTGGGGCCCGACGGTTCTCACCTGGAGCACCAGCGCTCATCCTGAGAAGCAGAGCAGCCAGCAGGCAGGCAGCCAGCCGAGGTTCACGCCAGGATCACGGCACCTGCGTTCCCACAGGAGGTGTGGGGACAACGGGCACGGTCGGAAGCTACCAGTTTCACCAGGACAGTAACAGAGCCCTGGGTGGCAGCGCGCGCCTCCAGGGGCCCGGCTGGGCACGAGCGCGGCCCTCCGGGCACACGTCTGGCCTCGTCTCCTCACTGCCAGCCCCGCCGCCCCGGGCGCTGCGCCCACACAGCCCGCAGGTCTCACCTGCCGGTCTCTCTTCTGCGCAGAGACAGGCGGCAAGGACCACAGCAGGGGGGTGTCACCTGCGGAAAGGACGGGCAGGAGGAGCATCCAGAACTAACTCCCACGTGGAAGGATGCTCCTGTTGAGCGGTGTTTGCAGTCTGGCTTTCGAAACCAGGTCTTCAGAGCGTCTCACGCTGTTAAGTGTGTGACCAAGTTTCTCTCACCCTGGAATTTGTCAGACACACACACATAACATCGCACCAAAGGAAGCACACTTCTAGCTTAAAAAGAAAACAACAACAAAAAAGCACTCCATTGCCTGCTGTGGTAATTTTGAAAAAGATCAACTTCCTTCGTTGAGAATTTCAAGATTATTCTCTTCTCCAAACATATGATAAAGCTAAGGATGGTTAGAACTAAACTGAAATCAACATTACAAAATACTACTTATATATATATGTCTAATGAACATTTGAAAAAAAAAATCCTAAGTGCTCGCTCATGCCATTTGCACTAGCGTATGCTGTGCATGTGTCTGTGCATGTGTATCTGTGTGCTGTGTGCACGCGCGTGTGTCTGTGTGCACTGTGCGTGCACGTGTGCACATGTTTCAGGGGGTGGGTGGTCCTCCAGACCCAAGGGTCTCACTGTCGGGGGCGGGGCGTCCTCACCCAGACCTGAGGGTCTCACTGTTGGGCTGGGGGGCAGAGGTCGTCTGCTTGCTTTGGAAAAGCACGTTCAGTATTTCAGCTGTTTTTGCTTAGTCACAATATTTATTTTTAACATTCAAAGAACAGACGAGGGAGCACATGATTTACAGACAGGGATCTGCAGCTCTGACAGTTCACCTTTACTCTTCTGTAAAATCTGCTCCTCGCTTCAGTCTAAACCGAAGGGTGGAGCTGTGGACTGTAAACCCCATGACGGCAGGGACACGTCTGTTTCACGCTGTTTTGACAATGACTAAAGCACGAGTCCAGTTAAAATTCACTCTAAGAATTATGGATGAAAGACTGAATTTCAAAACCTTGGTATCGTTACAATTTTAAACAAAGACATCAAAGCAATTCAGTGAGGAGAAAGGGAGGTGTTTTCAATAAAGTTCTGGGGCAATTCGATATCATGCAGTAAGCATGACTCTCCCCCCTGCCTCGCACCACACACAGCAGCAGTCAGAGGCGGGCCACAGACCCTGACGTGAAAGCGAACGCTACGAAGTTCCCGGAGAAACAGACCCACTGCGCGCGGCCGACGGGACCTGAGTCTGCACCATGAAAATGGCCCCGACGAACGGACACGGGGAAGCTGGGGCCCGACGGTTCTCACCTGGAGCACCAGCGCTCATCCTGAGAAGCAGAGCAGCCAGCAGGCAGGCAGCCAGCCGAGGTTCACGCCAGGATCACGGCACCTGCGTTCCCACAGGAGGTGTGGGGACAACGGGCACGGTCGGAAGCTACCAGTTTCACCAGGACAGTAACAGAGCCCTGGGTGGCAGCGCGCGCCTCCAGGGGCCCGGCTGGGCACGAGCGCGGCCCTCCGGGCACACGTCTGGCCTCGTCTCCTCACTGCCAGCCCCGCCGCCCCGGGCGCTGCGCCCACACAGCCCGCAGGTCTCACCTGCCGGTCTCTCTTCTGCGCAGAGACAGGCGGCAAGGACCACAGCAGGGGGGTGTCACCTGCGGAAAGGACGGGCAGGAGGAGCATCCAGAACTAACTCCCACGTGGAAGGATGCTCCTGTTGAGCGGTGTTTGCAGTCTGGCTTTCGAAACCAGGTCTTCAGAGCGTCTCACGCTGTTAAGTGTGTGACCAAGTTTCTCTCACCCTGGAATTTGTCAGACACACACACATAACATCGCACCAAAGGAAGCACACTTCTAGCTTAAAAAGAAAACAACAGCAAAAAAGCACTCCATTGCCTGCTGTGG
Source organism: Kobus ellipsiprymnus (assembly GCA_006410655.1). NCBI lineage: Eukaryota > Metazoa > Chordata > Mammalia > Artiodactyla > Bovidae > Kobus > Kobus ellipsiprymnus. The sequence continues at coordinate 729,201 of SJYR01000179.1, read as the reverse complement.
TAATTTTGAAAAAGATCAACTTCCTTCGTTGAGAATTTCAAGATTATTCTCTTCTCCAAACATATGATAAAGCTAAGGATGGTTAGAACTAAACTGAAATCAACATTACAAAATACTACTTATATATATATGTCTAATGAACATTTGAAAAAAAAAATCCTAAGTGCTCGCTCATGCCATTTGCACTAGCGTATGCTGTGCATGTGTCTGTGCATGTGTATCTGTGTGCTGTGTGCACGTGCGTGTGTCTGTGTGCACTGTGCGTGCACGTGTGCACATGTGTGTGCATCTGTGTGCACTGAGCGTGTCTGTGTGTGTGCGTTTATCTGTGTGCACTCTGAGCGTGTGTCTGTGTGTGTGTGCATGTGTGTGCGTATCTGTGTGCACTGTGTGTGCGTGTATCTGTGTGCACTGAGCGTGTCTGTGTGTGCGTGTATCTGTGTCCACTCTGAGCGTGTGTGTGCGTGTATCTGTGTGCACTCTGAGCGTGCGTCTGTGTGCTGTGTGCACTGTGTGTGCACGTGTGTCTGTCTGTGTGCCCTGTGTATACAGGCCTTCCTGCCTCTGCGTCCATGTCTCTCTCTCCCTCGGGTACATGTAACCAAATTTAAGGTCCTTGTCTTTTTCTTTTTCAAAGATGATTTTACATCAATTATTTCCTGTGAACACATCTGGTGTTTCTTTAAAGCCTGAATTTACTAAATGTCATATCTAATGAAGGAAGAATTTATGCTTTTTCAACATAAATTCATTTTATTTTCTCCAGGCTCCTCCTTCTGTGCTCAAAGCTGATGACTTCTTAAAATGGTTGGTCAGAATCCAATCAGAATATAAAGGCAACTGAATAAATAAGACCATGAAGTAAGTGTAAAATATTAGTGTCCAGACACGCAAGATGTATGTGGCTACTATGAACGTGCACAGCTGCACCGGCCTGGAGCCCACGTGGTCCCCTAGATTTAACAGAAACCATTACCAGTAAGGGTTTTATTTGCTTAATAAATTACATTCTAAAGCACAATAGCCTGGGTTCATAGCTGTAAAATTGCCAAATATTGTCAATGACCACTTTCTGGTCATAAATAACAAAATAATCTATGACTCACTGGATTTTTGATTCCCAGGGCAATTCTTTCTCACCATTACTCAAAAATGTAAAAAAGCGCCTCTCCGTGGCATTTTATGGAGGTTATAAATTACTCAGAGGAGATGACATAGGACAGATTTGTAGGCCGAGTAACAGGAACCAGACAGCCCAACGTGTAAATTAAAGGGCGAGTGACACAGAAGAGGGCCAGGGAACGGATCGTGAAACCTAAGACTAGGCCAGGATGAGCCATGAGAGGAGAGGAGAGGCGGAGGGGAGAGAGGCGCAGCCCGCCCCCGGAGCCCCCGTGCCTGCCGCGGCCGCAGCAACCGGGCCGACCGCGGCCCCGGAGAGCAGCCGCCGCAATCCCTGGAACGCAGGACTGCGGCCTTAGGGGGGCACATGCCTGGCAGGTGCCTTGGAGATACACCTGGGAAGGTTAGCTTTTTAACTGATATCAATTTTCAAACTGGCTCAGATTGATGAATAGTTCTCCCATTTACTCCACAAAAGGACATGGAGCAGGTGCTGTCTGCCCACCCCGCGGCCGGGGGCGTGGACACCGACCAGGCACAGCCCTGCCGCCTTGGAGGAGGAGACACGGGAAGACCCTAGCCTGGGAGGTGCGTGCTGAAGGCTCCCAGCCCCACTCACCTGGGGGCTGGGCGGGAAGGCACCCTTAGGAGCAGCCGTGCTGGGGAGGAACACGGGGAGGAAACCAGGGAGGGCGGACGGGGAAGGGCTTTCAGGTGGATGGACCAGAGTGCAGAGGGGCACCGGGAGAGCTTGGTCTGTCCAAGGAGCAGACAGGGAGTCGACGGGGGAGCTAACAGGGGCTATTTCAGGGGTCTCCCTGCCCACAGGGGGGCCAGGCACACCTGGTGGGCCAGCAGGGCAAGGCCAAGATTAGATCTGCTTTTTGAAAGATCATCCCTTCAGCGTCACAGCTAAGTTCACAGGACACAAAAGAACAAAGTGTTTTTCAACAATCTTGGAAAATAAAAACTGATCAATAAACTAATCATTTTTAAAAAGTTCTTTAGAGGAAAGTTCAGACAGAAAATCCAGCTTTCAAAGGCCAGAGCAAAGTTACCATAGGAACACTGTCACCGAAGGCATTCTTATTTTCACCTGACTTGAGAAAAAGGAGGAATTCTTATGGCTTCCTTAATCATCTGAAAACTTTGCATGATGTCCCAGGAGACACCGAGAATCATAAAATCCCAAAGGCGGGCCCTTGGGAGTACTCAGCTCTAGACAGCTAGCACTGGATGGTTGAGAGAACAGAGTGCTCCAGCGCTTTTAGTAAGAGCGTCTTTGCGAGGGAGTGACAAGCATGTGCCTCTTCAAGCTTCAGGTAGAGAGGGGAGCAACCGCCTAGTCTTCCTTTAGCAACGGAGTTCTCCTCACTGTGCTCCTCAAACAGGAGCGAAAGCAAAACCCCTTCACAACGTTTCTCAGCAGCCAACTGAGCGCAGGGCCGCCGCCCCGCCGTCCCCAGCTGGAGACGGAAGCACTGGGGTAAAGGCACAGAGCGAATCCGTGCGCTGCAACTAGGAATTAATTCCATTTAACAGCAGTTGAGAGCAACCTCTGATTTCATGTAAAGAAACGTAAGGACTAGTTTATAAACCGTGGTCGCTTCCCACAAGCACGTTTTGAAAATCTGGCATCACGGACAGGAGGGACTGGTGTAGCCCAGGCTCCAGGGCAGCTGGAAGCTTGTCCCCCTGTGTTTCCACTTCCACGTCAGCAGAGCTCCGCTGTCGATAAGAACCAAGGTGGGCGACGGGATTTTAAACCCAATCGGAGTATCAGTTCCGGGGTGAGTCTGACTAAACCCATTGTGGCTGCCGAGGGCGTCCAGCTCTCCAGGTCGGGGGGTTGCATTTCCTTCCTCACAGAGACAGGAATTTCTGCATGAGGGGGAAGCACCCACTTCCCAAGGACCGTGGCTGGAAGGCTTTTTCTTCCTTGTGTTAATAAGAGAAGGGTACATTTTGGAACTAGAAAGACTATCGGAGCTTTACGACAAGCAATGTTTCCAACGTTAATACTCAAGATAAGGGAACCCGGGAGAAAAGTGCGGCTGCAGTTGGAACAGTTGAAGACCACCCAGGCTGCGCTCTCCAAGCCCATCCAGTACCCTCGGAGGAGGAACACGGCTGAACATGGGGGGCATTATGGAGACTTAGATGGTGTGAGACTTAACGTAAAAGCCACTTACCATCTGTAGTTTTAAAGGACTTCAGGTTTGAGATGAGCAGATTTAATTTGAAGGCATTTAACTTTTTTCAAGGGGTGTGTGTGTGTGTGTGTGTGTGTGTGCATTTGGAGCTCACGTGTTGAAACAATTCTGCTTTATAATTCCGTCTCCAAATTTTGTTATACAAAACCAATTCAATGACTGGTATTTATTTTATGATTTTATAAAAGTTCTTGATATTTCAGTTTCCAATTAAAAGTGATAGGATGAACACTTCTGCGTTTAGTTGACTTGTATCAAGAAGAAGAAAAGTGTTTATTTTAAATCAAATGTGAAAAAAAAACATGTCACATTTGGGGACGACAGCAGGAACGCAGTAAGACGTCACAGACCCTACGGCAGAACGTGCCTGATGGTGCCGTGAAGCCCCCTCTGGAAGACGGAGCGAGCCCTGCTGGGCCAGCCTGCCCCGCCCCCAGTGCACAGCACGCCTCCTTCACGTAAGATGCTGAGACTTTCTGCATCTTCAAGTGTTTTTAGATCATTGCAGACATTTTTTCCCCCAATCAGTAAAAAAAGAAATTCATCTCATTAAAAACTCCAGCACTTTACCTCAAGTTTGAGGCAAGTTTAGAGACTCAGTCAATCCCCAAAATAATATTTTTAACCCACCAAGTTATCATATGCATACATACACACAGAAGAACTGATATTTTAACAAAATAAACCTTAGGGGGACTACTTTAGTTTTGGAAATAAAAGTTACAGTAGAATATCTCAGTGTCTTTGTTTTTGCTATTAAATTCTAAGAAAAGGCTACACGTGGTCTGGACTTACTGATCACCCGTGTAAATATTCCTGGACGGGGGCAGCCGCCCTGCCCAGGGGCTCAAAAGGGGACATGCACTGCACATGGTGAATGAGACCACAGCATAATCCGTTTCTTGGGAAACGAAGAGAAAGTTTGCAGGAATTTTTGTTTTTCTCCTTTGTGATGACTCACATGCTTTAAACCATCCTTTATAAACAAGAGTAAGCTGTTCAAGTGAGATTTAAAAAATAAATCCATTTCCGTTCATACGAGGTGAGCAACGAGCCTTTCAGCTACCTTCTTTTCTTCTTTCCTTCTGTCTCTTTCTTCTTTATTATTATTATTTTTAATGACAAAGAACAGGAGTAGTAAAAAGGCCAACATGAGCTCTGCAGATAACTTCCTTTTTAATTATTCAGCTGTTTGGATGGCCCTTATTCTGATGTCTAGTGTTTTAACCCCAGCAAATTTCACTCACAAGAAAACCCAGACTAGCAGAATACTGCAAAGTAGAGAGAAGAAGAAAGACTTCAGCTACGAGTGGACTTTGTCTATGATGTGGAGTACATTTCCCTTCTCTGATATGTGGGGTCTGCAAGTTAACCCCGCCGTTTGCAAAGACGCGCCCAGCTGAGAGCCCACCGTCCACAGGTGTGGGTGCCCACGAGCTGAGCGGTAGGCCTGGCCTCCCATCCGACCTCGACCCTGACCGTGAGGTGGCCAGGCAGGAACAGGACCAGCAGAAAAAGTAACCGTTCATTCACTGGCCCACCGGTCCCGTAGTTATGAGCACCTACTATGCACAGGGCTGGGTTCTGGGTGGTATTTATGGGAATTCTGCCATGAGCTAGGAGCTTTAATTATCTCCCCTCATCTTTGCCATCTTAATGGACACGGTGTTTTTATGACATCTTTCTGGATGAGGAAGGGGCGTCCAAAGAGCTCATGAGCTGAGCTAAATCACACCAGCTAAGGCCCAAGCAGGACTGCCCCAGGCTGTCTCCTTTCCCAGCTCAGGAGCTCCTGATGGCAACATTTCGGGGATCCCACCAAAGGCAGCCTTCGGGTCTGTCCGCGTGCATCCACCCTCTCCTGAAGTCCAGGCGTCCAGAGGGTGGATGTCAGACCGCTGCTGGTACTCTGCAAAACTGGCGGCTTTATTTTCTCCTTTTTACACCTTTAAAAGTAATCCATTTCATTTGTAATAAATCAAAGAACACAGAAGTGTGTAAAGAATTTCTCCACCTCTTTCAAACAAAGTTGAATTCAACCCGTTGACCCCAGTTCAAATCTGGCCTTTCTCTCTATACTGTTTCCCTACTCAGGCTAACTGTGACAAGGAGGTACATAAACAATGTCTTTTCTTTAAGTTGTAAAAGTTTTTCTTTTCACTTTTGACCACTGGATGCTGCTTCCACGGGAGTTTCAATGGAGCAGTGGCCACATGGTTTCGGGCGACCAGGGAAATGGCCCGAGGAGAGCAGGTCTGGCAGGATTATCAGCGCCGGTGCTCCGCGCAGAGAGCTGCCTCCTCCCCTGAGCAGCGTCTGAAGGCCGGTCACGGGCGGACCGGCTGTGACCTCACAGTGGCAGGGCTGGGGTCCACACACACCTGTCACCCACTGCTGCCCTGCACACACCCTCACACACACACTCACACACACTCTCATACACTCACTCACACACACACTCACACACTCACACACACTCACACTCATTCACTCACACTCACACTCTCATACAAACACACACATACACACACACACTCTCAGACACATACACTCACTCTCACATACACACACACACACATTCTCACACACACACACTCCACAGACACACACACGCACTCACACACACACACACTATCTCACACACTATCTCACTCACACACACAATACCTTACACACTCTCACACACACAATCTCACACACAGTCTCATACACTCACACACACACTCACACACTCACAAACTCATACACACTCACACTCATTCACTCACACTCACACTCTCATACAAACACACACACACATACACTCACACACACTCTCAGACACATACACTCACTCTCACATACACACACACACATTCTCACACACAAACACACTCCACAGACACACACACACACACGCACACTATCTCACACACTATCTCACACACACACACAATACCTTACACACTCACAATCTCACACAGTCTCTCATACACTCACTCACACACTTACACACACTCACAAACTCATACACACACTCATTCACTCACACACACACACTCACACTCTCAGACACACACTCTCACATACACACACAAACACACACTCCACAGACACACTCTCACACACTCACACACAATCACACACTCACACACACTATCTCACACACTCACACACACTATATCACACATACACACTCACACACTATCTCACACACACGCACTCTCATACACTATCACACACTCACACACACAATCTCTCACACACTCACACACACTATCTCACACACTCACACACTCGCTCTCACACACACTCCACTCACACTCACACACACTCACTCACACACACACACACTATCTCACACACTATCTCACTCACACACACAATACCTTACACACTCTCACACACACAATCTCACACACAGTCTCATACACTCACACACACACTCACACACTCACAAACTCATACACACTCACACTCATTCACTCACACTCACACTCTCATACAAACACACACACACATACACTCACACACACTCTCAGACACATACACTCACTCTCACACACACACACACACATTCTCACACACAAACACACTCCACAGACACACACACACACACACACTATCTCACACACTATCTCACACTCACACACACAATACCTTACACACTCACACACAATCTCACACACAGTCTCTCATACACTCACACACTTACACACACTCACAAACTCATACACACACTCATTCACTCACACACACACACTCACTCTCAGACACACACTCTCACATACACACACACACATTCTCACACACACACTAACACACACTCCACAGACACACTCTCACACACACACATGCACTCACAATCACACACTCACACAATCTCACACACTCACACACACTATCTCACACACTCACACACACACTATATCACACATACACACTCTCACACACTATCACACACACGCACTCTCATACACTATCACACACACACACACAATCTCTCTCACACACACACACTATCTCACACACTCACACACTCGCTCTCACACACACTCCACTCACACTCACACACTCTCATACACTCACTCACACACACACACTTACACTCACACACTCATACTCTCACTTTCACACACACACTCATACACACACACACACTCAAACACACACACATACACACACACTCTCAGACACATACACTCACTCTCACATACACACACACACTCACATACACATTCTCTCACACACACTAACACACACACACATACACTCATACACATTCTCACCCACACACACACTCACACACACGCACTCACACACTATCTCACACTCACACACACAATCTCACACACTCTCACACACACACACACACGCACTCTCACACACGTACAATGTTGCTGCCGGCATGGGGTCTACAGCACGCCTCCCTGTTCCAGCACAAATGGGTCTGCATTTTCTTTTAACTTGGCAAGGTTAAAAAACAGACTCGTCATAAGTGTGTAATGTCTTGAACCAAAATAGACTTCCTTAATGATTTGTTTTCTCCAATTTCACCACAAAATGTAACGCAGCCAACAAAAGAACTATTCTTCCCCGCGTATAATAACATGTTATTCAACAATCATGTAAGAAAGTCTATACACGACACTGCCAAGGATCTGAAACGGAGTTTCTAGCTGAAATGTTTGAGAAGAAATTTTTTTTTCCTTTTCCAAGTTTCACTCCAAGGTTTTGAGTGAAGTGACATAAATATCTAGGGATATACAGCTGTGCTTTACTACTGTAACATGTTTACAGAGGTCGTTATAAAACAACAGCAAAAAAGAAAATGGCCCCAGGGATCCCACCGACATGGCTGTGCAGAGTGAGGAAGTGGCTCCCAAGCCAGACTGTACAACTTGTCTCTTATACACATCTAGATGTGTATAAGAGACAGATATACAGCTGTGCTTTACTACTGTAACATGTTTACAGAGGTCGTTACGGCTTACTTTATAACAAGGGTCACTGAAAACATCAGCCATAAAAACATATAAAAACACAAACAAGTTCTCAGCAGGCCATTTACTTTGTAGCTGAACAAACGTATTAATTGCTTCGGTCCTTGTAAGGGCAAACAGATCCCGGTGAGGCTGGCTTGGGAGCACCCCTTGACTTTCTGAGGAGCACACACCCAGCAGGCCATTTGAGGGGTGGACCCTGTGGGGGGAAGAGGCCTGGTTGACCCTAAAGGAGGTTAGAATAAAATGAAATCATGGGTTTCTTCCCTTTTTTAAAGGAGAATGCAAAAGAAAGAAAAATTATAATGCTGTAAAGAGCTAACACGGAGAAGGCAATGACACCCCACTCCAGTACTCTTGCCTGGAAAATCCCACGGGTGGAGGAGCCTGGTAGGCTGCAGTCCATGGGGTCGGTATGAGCTGGACATGACTAAGCGACTTCACTTTCACTTTTCACTTTCATGCACTGGAGAAGGAAATGGCAACCCATTTCAGTGTTCTTGCCTGGAGAATCCCAGGGACGGGGGAGCCCGGTGGGCTGCCGTCTATGGGGTCGCACAGAGTCAGACACGACTGAAGCGACTTAGCAACAAGAGCAGCAGCAAAGAGCTAACAAAAAGGGGGAAAAAAGTGAAATCATGCTGTCAATTTTCCTGAAATATATAGTTGATCTTAAGATATACCTCCTAGTCACCAGCCCATTGGAAAATTACAGAAGATGGGGAAAAGTAAAAGCCCCATCTGAACGCACATTGATGCAAATTCATGGTATAAATATGTCAAGGGATAACGATGCTACCAAAAAGCTTCTGGATATGTTACATTTCTTGGAAACTTAGCTGAATATACTAAAATGGAACAGCTAAGAGAAAGCAGACCTAATGAACTGAAAAACTAGAATATCAAGGACAGGCTGTTGCAATGAGTCAACTTTGAAATGACTCAAAGTTGGGGTTTCTCTAAATGAGATTTTTCTCCCAAGTGAGAAAATAAATACTGCCTGCGGGGGTGGCGATGGCACAGGGACTAGTAGAAGCATACACGTGCACACAGACACACTCACACCCACGTGTGGACACGTGTATGCACACACACGTATGAATTCATACACACACACATGCACAGACACATAGACACGCACACATACACGACATGCACACATGCATTCCCAAATATACACACATCCGTTACACATAGACACACGTGGTACATATACACTACACAGGTATAGAGTACACAGGAAAACACCACAGGTATATATACACACATATGCCCCTCACACAGACATATACACATACGTTCACACGGTGTATGCAGGACACATACGCACATATACAAAAAATATACACACATATTGCACACATAAACACACATATACAGCATATATAAACACAAATCCACACTAATACACACACACGTATGGCATACACACAGACTACACAGGTGCACGTGCACACACTCCCACATGGTGTATGCAGCTCACACACTCACGTACACTAGGTCATAGGAGTGACCGCACTCTGCGCCTGGGATTTGCTTCAAACTCCAGATCTACTGCTGGGCTCCCCCGTGGCCCTGGGCAAGCCGGCTCACCTCCTTTGCCTCAGGCTGTGGTGCCAACACCCCCCACAGGGCCTCTGAGACGTGGCCAGGCAGCACAGGGGGCCCGGCGTCCCACCTTGTCCTGGGCAGCTGCTCGCTCAGGACGCCCGGGAGAGGGCTGAGTCCAACGGGGCCCGCGCGGCAGGGCAAGCTGCTGCCTGTGACTTGTGACCGCAGGAAAGCTTCATGGGAGAAGCCTGGTCCTTGAAAGACACTTGCACGTCGGGTGAGGTGTCCCGAGTCAAGGCGAGGACAGGCAGAAGCCACGGGTGCACGAGCTCGACGCACACGGTGCGCACTCACCGCCTCCGCGCGGAGCAGGGCTCCGGCAGCAGCTCCGAGTGTCTCCTTTGGAGCGTGCACAGCAGCAAACACGGACATCACACGGAGCTCCCGTCCGGAGCCAACACGAGGGCCCCTGATGACACGGCTGAGATCCAGCGGAGCTGCGCTTCCTAATCTGCTGCCATCACTTACAAACTGTCTATCTTTGACTCAGCACTCCTGAGACCTACACACTTAAAAACACATTCAGCATAAATTGTAAGTGGGAGGAAGAGCTTAGGGTGATATCTCCTCTTCCTGTCGTTACTGAAAGAAGACTATGAACTTTATTATGAAAAAAAATGAAAGGTGGATAAATAATCCCTTGGTAATAAAAACATACACATAAAAAATATTGGATTTCACAATCAAAATCTAACAAAAAAGTTTACCCCTTTGGCAGTCAAACTAAAATTTCAGGAAAATAGTTTAAATTCCCTTCACAGAGTTCAAATGTAGCTATAACATGCAAACGTAAGGAAAAATATTTTCGTGTGGATATTTGATCAGCAATTGCTTATGCACCCTGTAACCTTTAGAATTTTTTTGCATTAAATATATTTAATATGCAATTATCATGATAACAGTCCAACATCTATTTACTTTATATAATTCCACTCAGATGTATTATAACCTCCTAGAATTTTATGTATTTAAATTTTAGGAGGAATAAGTAGTGCTCATAATTATTTTTAAGAGAGGAGAATGTTTTAAAGACAGAGATAACACATAGTCATTGAAGAATACATTCATTCAATTTCTAAAATTCTGTTAAACACTGTAATTTACACATGTCTACAACATAAAGTCTCAGCTTTTAAAAAATATCATGCATGCCCCTAAATTCAAATTTTATAGCTCAAGTTCTCAATGAGGATTTCACGCCTGTAAGCCTTAAGAACACCCTGGCTGGTCACTAAGCCGCTCTGCACACATGGGTCAGGGCCTCCGCTGGAAACCTGGTCCTGGGGTCCTAGCTTAGACCCAGGGTCATCAACTTGCTCTGTGATTTCAGTGAAGTCCCAGAACCACAGGTTCCAAACAGGAATTCACCAAAACAGCTGTGGGGAGTCCGGACAGGACAGTCGCCCGTGCCGGCCACACACGGGCTCTCCATGTGGATGCGCGCATCACGGCCAGTTACAGCATCCCGGGGCGAGAGGGCGTCCGGAGAGGCAGCTGCTGCAGCAGAGGCAGGAAGCGCTCTCTCGTCGCTCAAGGGCGCACAGACATTCGCTCCTCTCCTTGTCTCCTGGCAGAGATGGGAAAACTCGCCAGCATGTCAGAAGTTAGTGGATCTCCCTGGGGCTTAGGGAAGAGGCTACAGTAAAACTGCTGAGCTGGGTTCCTTCCTGGGGGGGCTGCCAGGGGTCCCCGCGGGGGCTGGGGCACAAGCACGGGGCAGGGGCCAGA
>SJYR01000179.1:678069-701611 GCA_006410655.1 Kobus ellipsiprymnus | reverse complement strand
CCTCCAGATACAGCCCATAAAGTGAAAAGGGAGGGGCTGTGCTTTCCTTCCAGCTCCCTCTGACCAGGTCTCACATTACACATTTGCAAACTAATTACTTCGAGCCAGACATATTAAAAATTCCCCCTTACAACTAAGTGAAGGCAGGGAGAGTCAAGATTAGAGAACTCGGCTCCAGACTGAGATAGGGCTCTGAGTTTAAAAGTCTAGTTAAGGCCAACACTGTTTGCGATGTGGTCGTTCTCTCAAGCACTAGCATTACTGAAATTACTCCTGACGACTTCACTGATCTAACCAATGCCGCACTAAAGACTGGGCATCACTAGCTCAGCCTGCGGAGCCGCAGCAGCAGGAATGGCGAGGTTTCCTGTAACGGCTTTGGTCATTTTTATTTTTACTACATAAATTCATCTCTGCAAAATTTCAGGTTAGACAATTTTCCTTTAAACAGATGTCAGCTTGAATGGGCCGCGTTCTCCATCCGAACGGGGTTGAGCGCCGAGCGATTCCTTCTTTCCCTCTGAGCTCCTCCGGCGAGGAGAAAGGGAAATGGCCGTATTCCGTGACTCATCCTCTGGAGCAGCATTCCAAGTGTGATTTACTTAATATAGCCTCATAAATCACCTACTGCAGAAATAATCTCAAGATCTGCATGTAAACACAGCTATTAAAATATTACAATCACTCTGTTTGCTTAGCGCTCATACGGCATATCTCATCTCAAGGTAAGCAGCCTTTTCCCGAGGTGGGGCATGCAGGGTGGCGTCCTGATTACCTGCCCACTGAAGAATGCTGAGCTTGGTGAAAGGCGGGACCACCAGAGCGCCCCCAGGGCGTGCCTCGCTCTGGGATGATGACACCGAGCTGATAGTTTTCTGCTTTCAATTTGCTGTCCCGTTTGGAAATCACACTCATCTCACTTCCTAATTGGCTGTGACACTTACTGGCGATTATCAATCACAGCAAAGAGACCCAGCTCAGGAAGAAACGGCAGCCTGCCTTCTGACCGCGTTCGTTTTAAGTCTGCTCTGCGGCAGCCACAAGGCGTTTGTTGTTAAACGCCAGGTGAGCCAGGGGCCGGACACACGGTGCCTCTCGGTGATGCTCACGGTTGAGTCCCAAGACCGAGCTCTGTTCAGCACAGTGATCTGTCATGGGGAGCACTCACCCTCCGATGACTACGGGTTAACAACTGAAAACGTCTACAACTTCTAGCGTGATCCCTAACCTCTGCAAGGTGGTAATCCAGTATCGGTTGTTAGCTGTCAAATTTATTTCCCCTCGCTGAAATATACCCTGGGTTTAATTAGCAGTCATTTTGGATGCTTTATGGAGCTGAGCCCAAGCGCCATGGCTCTGACATTTAACCCCTGACCCTTAAATATTTACCAGCTTTTAAACTGGTTGTGTACAATTATCCCTTCACGTACATCTCAGATCCATCATCCTGGCCGCCGCATCGACCACGTCAGATGTGCTATTCCAGCTCACCCTGCACTCTCTCCCTGAAGCCGGAGGCAGAGCCGGGCCGCCGCACCTCAAGCTGTGAGATGTGCTTGCGTAAAAGCTTCCCGGAGGAGCTGGGGGCTCCGGCCCCGGTCTCCTACAGCTGGGACCAGCAGACAGCAGGGCTGAGCGGCCGGGGAGCCCTGGGCCCCGACTCGTGTGAGGACGGCTGAGAACTGCCCGTCCTCAGCTCACAGCCAGGAAAGACATCCTCTAGCAGGCACTTCCGTTCGCTCCTCTGACGCCAACAGCATCGGGAATGATGCGGCAGCCAGCTTTAATCCCTCGTGAGTTTCCAGGCAGCAGATGCCTGGACGGACACACGCTCGGCACACAGTCGGTCCCCACCATGCTCCAAGTGGGCACTGAACACACAGCCGCAGCGCCACACAGGCAGGCACGCCGACCGCGGACGTCAGCCAGGTTTGTGCGAACAGAACATTCCAGGTACAGAGTCAGAGCCAGAAACACAGGGGCAGCCGCCCACCCGACCAGGAGGAGAGGGTGCTGCTGGCGGGGACCCTGTGTGTGTGGGAAGCTCAGTCGCGTCCCACTCTTGCGACCCGTGCACCGTAGCCCGCCAGGCTCCTCTGTCCGTGGGACTCTCCAGGCAAGAACACCAGAGAGGGCTGCCGTGCCCTCCTCCAGGGGACCGTCCTGACCTGGGGGTCAAGCCTGGGTCTTCTGCACTGGCGGGCGGACTCTTCACCGCTGAGCCACCCGGGAAGCCTGGGATCCCACAGGCTGAGTCTAAATCACATCTGGACGCTGGGCTCTCCCCACTTCATGAAACCAATGTCTGGGTCGCTTCCATGGAGGGAATTTTTTTTTCTTTAAGGGTCACTGTTTTTTTTGCCTCCTCAAACAAGTAAAACTGTTCATTTAAGATGTTTAGGAAAATTGGGAAGGGGCAGCTGCTGGCGGCCGCACGGGGACGAGCACGGACGACACGTGCTTTGCGTGCACGGCCCTTCTCTGGGCACAGTGTTGCCGCCACAGCGTGAGGATGGCACGGCTCAGGGGCCATGCCGGCCGGGGGCCCAGGACACGCCTGCTTCTCCCCTGCGCCCCCGGGGGGCTTCCTCCCAGGCGGCCCTCCCTGTCCCGCCCTGGGCCTGCTCAGAGGCCTGCCCACGTCCGGCCAGGACACCCTGAGGTCCTGGACGGCCGTGACCCCACGCCCTCCCAGTCACCCTGTCACCCTCATCCTCTGCGGTCACCATGTCGGGCTCCCACTGCCAGGCCCTTCAGACTTGCTGTCCAGACTGTTCCTCTACTTCAAATCTCGTCCATAACTTCCTCTTCAGAGCCCGGCGCAAAGGCTGCCTCCTCCAAGAAGGCTTCTGTGGTGCACTTTCCTGCCTCCTCCCTTGCTTGCTGAGCGAAGTCTGGCACCGACTGTGTGGTGGCCGCAGTCTGTGGTACCCGTGTCTGGGCAGTCAAGAGCTGTGCTCTCAGCAGACCCCCAGGGTCCACGGCAGGGCCGGCCTCTGGGAACACAACGGGCATCACTGCTTTGCTCTCGGTGGAGGTGATACGGCCTGATGCACCCCGGGGACCAGCCTGGGGGGTGTGGTGGGACAGCAGAGGGGGCAACCAGGCCCTGGACATCTCTGGGCACACAGGTTTCCTTATAGCTACAGCCAGTTTGACTCACACTTTCTGTCACTTGAAGGCAGACGCATCCTGACTCGGGGGCGGGGGCGGGCGCATGTCCCCCGGCCGCCTGCGGACATGTCGTGAGCAGAGCCCCAGTCCCGCATGGCCGGGTGCTGCCCGGGGCGGCGGGGGAGGTGCAGGTGATGAGCCACATGCCAGGGTGACAGCTCTGCCCACACCCAGGTGGGCGGCGGGGGGCGGCCTCAGGCAGGCAGGCCCCTTCACGCCCCGGGCAGGCCACGGCCACGTGGGCGGAGGAGACGGACACCACCCTCCCGGGTCTCCCGACTCCGGGGCTGGAAGGAAAGCGCCCAAGTCAACATCCATTCAGACCACAGCAACCAGCACCAGCTGTGAGGCTGGAGAGCCCGGGACCACGGGGGCCCCAGGGCCGTGGGCGGGATGGGGCGCGGGGGCGGTGCCAGCTCCCAGTCCAGACTGGCTCGCCGCTTCACCCTCCCCGCGGAGGTGACGCGACCCCCAACAGCCACCAGGCTGGGCGGGCGCCCCGCGGTCTGCGTGCAAGTTCGTCTCTAAGTTTCTCCAAGTGTGATGTGTGGCCAACACACAAGGAAGTAGCAATACACAGAGGCCCACGCCCACTCCACGCAGAAGGAGCTCTTCCACAACTGGAGGCGAGGCCGGGCGGCCGAGGCAGGGGGCTGGTGGGGATGCAAACTCTCCACGGGGGGCCCCCAGACTCCTGAAGGCACAGCCGATGGCCTTGCACGGGGTGCGTCTATTTCAGGATTCAACACAAAGTTTTTACCACACCGGACTTTTGCATTTACCTTGAAGTTTAAACTCATAAATGCCTGGCATATTTTTGTTGTTGTTGTTTGTTGAGTTTGAAATTTCCCCAAATCACTGACAGGTAATCTTCATTATCAGAAGAAATCTTTCAAAGCTTTGCACCAAGAAATACAACAAAGCACACCTTTTCCCCACCTCCTCCCCGCCAGAAGGGAGCAGAAAGAAACTGAGATTACAGCAGTGTTGTTGTTGTTGTTGCTTAGAATATTTTGGTTGGCAATTTTGGGAAAGATAATGAATGTACAAGCTGGCCCAACTGTATCTACGCAGCAAACTTTAGCAGCATTACTACGCGAAAGTACAGTTGAAAATAACTTTTGGCACAAATCCAAACACACACTTCTTTTTATAAGTAGGCTGACTTCTCTCTTGGCTAATCTTGTGTAAGGAGAAAAAATCAATAACAGAACTGCATCTGTGACCTTAAAGTAACATTTCTTCATATGAACTGACGATGATTACATTAAGTGCCTCTTTATGCAAAATGGAAAGGGGGCCTCAGAAGATAGCTCTGGGCCACGTCATTCTGCTCAGTAAATGCTGCGAAAACTCAACATGTCTACATTGCATCTTCCCAGAATTTTTCTCATGTTCCACCTGAGTATGAAACGTGACTTGGGTTACGGACGAAAAGTAGAAACATTTGAAAGTAACGTCAGACAAACTGTTTTCACGTCACAGGGCATTTCCCGGCTGAGATGGAGGTAACGTGTCAACGCCGCCACCGGCCTCAATTTCTCTTGGACTCGCAGGCAGACCCCACTCCTCTCTATTTGTCCTCAGTCTTTCTCAAAGCTTGCTGATACTGTGTCTCTTACAAACAGAAGGTCCGTGGCAGCTCTACACTGTCAGATGACGGTTAGCATGTTTGAGCAATAAAGTATGTTTTAACGAAGGCACTTTTTTTGGACGTAATGCTAACGCAAGCTTGATAGACCTCAGTACGGTGTGAACGCTACACGCCCTGGGAAACCGAACAGTCTCGATTTGTTTTAATGCGGTGCTTGCCTAATTGCAGAGGTCTGGAATCGAGCGTGCAGTATCTCTGAGGTGGGCCCCTATGACAAATATAGTAAGTGGCTTAGAGAAGGTGACAGACTGCCTGAGCGGGAGAAAGCATGATGCTTCGCATTCACAGTTTACTATCCCTCATGTGAGACTGTATTTACGCCTCATTGGGATTCGCGGAAACCTTTCTCAGTGATGGACACAGACACAGACACACACCTGTGGCGCGTGTACACGTGGAAGCACGGCTCTTCCGGAGAAGGCACATGGGTCACGGCAGAGGACGGTGTGGGCCTGCCTCCCCTTGCCCCGAGCTGAGCCGGCTGGTAAGCCGTGCACATCTGCCCGGCAGCATCTCTGTCCCCAGAGCTGAGCTCGGACCTGTGCCGGTCTGAGCCTTCACGGAGGCGGAGACAGACGTGGCCCTGACTTGGCAGAGCACAGCTGAAGGGGAGGTGGGCTCTGGAGGAGCAGGGGCGTGCACGAGATTGACGGGAGCGAAGGGTCAGGCCACCACGGGCGTCCAGGCCAGGGCACGAGGCCAGGCGCTGGGCGCCGGGGAGGACCTGGGGAGGAGACGCTCCAGGGCTCGCGGTGCCGCAGCGGCCCTGGGCTGGCCCTGGCTGTGCTGCTGGTCGCCACGTCGTGCCTGCGACCCCGTGGACTGGGGCCCGCCAGCCTCCTCTGTCCATGGGGATCCCAGGCAAGAACACTAGGGTGGGCTGCCATCTCCTTCTCCAGGGGCTCCTCCCGGCCGGGGACGGAGCCCATCTCCTTCTCCAGGGGCTCCTCCCGGCCGGGGACGGAGCCCATCTCCTTCTCCAGGGGCTCCTCCCGACCCGGGGACGGAGCCCATCTCCTTCTCCAGGGGCTCCTCCCGACCCGGGGACGGAACCCATCTCCTTCTCCAGGGGCTCCTCCCGACCTGGGGACGGAGCCCCGTCTCCTGCATCTCCTGCCCCGGCAGGCTGGTTCTCTGCCACTGAGCCACCAGGAAAACCCGCTACTGCTTCCGAATCCACCCAAATCCCACCTCCCGCTCACCAGCTCCCCACGCCTACAGAGCACACTCCTCAGCTTTGCCTCGGATTCCTCCCAGATCCAGCACCAGCCCGTCTCCCAAGCAGGCACCCCACCACCTGGGCCAGTGCCCACCTCCCTCCACCCAGAAGCCCGGGGTCCAGATGTGGCAAAGCTCTCGGTGCCCGGCACCCCGTCCCCTTCTAATAACCCCAGGGCCCTGAGCCCCCACCCGAGTCCGGGTCCCCTGCCCTGGGCGCAGAAGCTCCGCATGGGTGCTCCGAGCTCCTGGCACCACTTGTCCTGACAATGGCCACTTCCTGCCTTGGGTCGCTTGGCGCGTTTTTTCCGCCAGCATGTGCCCAGCCGAACGGTGTCAGCAAAGGCCTGGAGGAGAGACGGTGGATTCATTTGCGAGGCTATCCTTGGCCAGCCTCGGAGGTCCCCAGGCGAGAAAGGTCCCTCTCAAGGTCTTCAGACAGATGTTCTTCACCTTTGGCAACTGGAACAGCAACACTGTCTGGACCACAATGACACAGTTTTGCAATTCCTTCTCTCAAACAAAGTACTCTTCAAAACCCTTTTCATGGAACCAGAACAGCTCAGAAAAAGTGGGTGCTCTCTGCAAGCTATGAAGTTTGTTCTTCACGATAAGGCCTTGCAGACCTTTTGTGCCTGAAGACGTGTGTACGGGAAATTCCACATGCTTCCCTGTAAACGGCCCTTGTGTCCCCACAGAGGACACCAGACACACCCCACTTCTTCCCAACGCTCCCTGTTCACACACGCGGGCTCCCAGACCTGCTGCTCCAGACAGAGGTGCCACCGGGCAGCAGACCAGAGCGCCCCGCAGCCTCTCCCTGCGCCAGGCCGCCCCCAAGCGAGACGCACCCTGGGCTGGGGCAGGGAGGCGACCCCTTCTGGTCCCACCTCGGCTGCTTTCAAGCTCTCTCCTGAGAAAGTCCGTCCCGTAGACACGGGTGTGGAGGCCCCTGCATAGAACGTGGCAAAGCCTCACCCAGATTCTGGGCTACGCCGTCGCCCTGTCGGTTTTCAATTAACTGACGATACCAGGCTGTTTCTCGGAACTGCACCCGGACCGGCCTGGCGTGGTGGGTGAGGCCCCCAGTCACCCGAATGCACCTGTTAATTTTGCCTCTGGGTAAACAGTTGAAAACTCCTCAGCTATTTCCTCAAATTGGGTGGAAACAAAGAAACATGAGATTTAAAAAAAATGTCTAGATTAGGGAATTGGAGATGCATTAATTTAGAAAGGGAACAGGGTCAAAGCAGGGGCTCGGAGGCTAATAAGTGCAGAGCACAGAGCAGGGTAAGAGTTCACTCCATTCACCCCGAGATCTATTCCAGACGCAGCCGGCGAGGGATTATTGGATCCAGACCTGCGGCTGCTTCCTAAGACCAGCTCTCCCTGGTCCCCGCCCACCCTTCAGGAACGCCGCCCCCAGGCCAGCCTGTGTCCGGGGACGGGGGTCTCTCAGCTGGCAGTCCCCCACGTCTCTCCTTTCGCCGCTCCAATTCCCGGCTCTGCTGTGGGAGTCGGGCAGGACAAGCAGCATGCAAACCGCAGAACACCCAAGTTGATCCTACTCGAGCAGAGTTTTAGTACTTTATTACACGGGAAGCAGCCTCAGGGGTAACAGACTATAAACAACAGCAGACGCTCGGTGGGGCAGCTGTACGAGGCTGAGGGCTCAGAGATTTCCCAGAGGGGCTATGGGAGGAGATGACCCTTCAGATGAAGCTCTTTTCTACACATCAGATTGAGAGAGGAGAGAAGAATGGAACCCAAGACACTGAGCTAAGATGTTCAGAAAACATGTGTGTTCCCAACAAGAGTAGAGGGCTGAGGGATTAGCTGTAATTAAGACTGTCTTTAAATTATTATTAACGTGGAGACTTGTAAGACTGAGAATATATATATACATTTATTTTACTGCAAAAGGAAATAAGCTTTAGGTGTTTGCTGATGTCATTTAAATATTTAAGTGCATTTGGTGAACAATAACGTAATATTATGCTCATGGTGAAGGGTTTACTGGAAACAACAGACTTTACTAAGGTTAGGAGCTTCAGGGCAGGAATTCGCTCCTTGCCTGTGTGAGCGCAAGGAGTTTGCAACTGTTTGCAAACACACAACTGTGGGCAGACCCCACACCGAATGCCAGGACACAGGCACAGAACAAGGAAGGTGATCCAGCAAGCCAGTAAGGGAGGGTTCCCCAGCACTAACCCCCAGGGGCCTCCCCTACCCGGCATCCCCACCAAACATGCTCAAAAGACCATCACGAAACACAAGAGCAGTTGGACCGGAGAGCTGCCCACAGACCTCGACGGCCAGTCCAAGGTGGCCAGACCATCATCTCTGTAACGCCAGCCTCTCCCAACCTCAGCCGCTCTTCTGCCTCTTACTCTGAGTGCCTTTTATTTGCAGAAATGAACGCTTTCAGACCAGAAAAAAGCGGCAGGCCACCGCCACGCCTGTGTGCAGCCCCCACCTGAGCAAGTCTGAGCTGACCTCCGTGCACACGGCCAGCTGCTGAACAGCAAGTGCCCGAGATGCGCGGCACTTCCAGGCCGCGTCCAAAGGGCTGCTCGGTCGGTAGAAGGTCGTGCAGGAGACAACTGCGGGCGTGTGTGTGCAAGTGCAGCCGGCCCTGTGCGAGGGGCTGGGAAAGCTGTCCACAGCGGCGGTGTCGGAGCTGGGGGGTGGGAGGCAACTCATTCACTAAAGAGAACACCCCTCCCTGGGCCCTCATTCCAGCAGTTCACACCCAGAGAGGAGAGGCTGGGAGAGGCAACCAGAGCCAGTGCCATCGGTTTGATTTACCACGGGCGGCAAAACACGCAAATCCTGCGTAGATCAGACCAGCGTGTCCGCTGTGGACAAGGCCTGAGCTGAACGGCGACTCATGCACACACAGTGTAGTTTGGGTTTTATTTCCCCGGCTCTGCTATCAGTGCCAAAGCCCGCCCCCCACCCTGGCCCCAGCCCCTTCCAAGGCAGACAACGCTACCCCTGTTCTCGGGGCGCAGGCACGGTCCAGAGGGAGTAACGCCGTGATGCCACGGGAGGTGGGGCGCTGAGGCTGTGTCAGCATTTCCACTAAAAAGTCTCTTTTTAAAGGATTAATATCCCAGTTGTAAAAATTCACACCCAGGTAAACGTTGGTAGCAGAAACAATTCCATTCTATCAAATAGGAAAATGTACCAAAAAGTCATACTTTGAGTACTAATTTCTACAGGACATGGGCAAGTGGGAAAGGGGACCCTCATCTGTGCAGGGGGCCAAGGCCCCCTGTGTCCGACTCTGCGGCCCCATGGACTACAGCACGCCAGGCCTCCCTGTCCTTCACCATGTCCTGGAGCTGCTCAAACTCATGCCCATCGAGTCGGTGATGCCATCCGACCATCTCATCCTCTGTCGTCCCCTTCTCATCCTGCCTTCAATCTTTCCAAGTACCAGGGTCTTTTTCAATAAGTCAGTTCTTCTCATCAGGTGGCCAAAGTATTGGAGCTTCAGCTTCAACATTAGTCCTTCCAATGAATATTCAGGGTTTATTTCCTTTAGGATGGACTGGTTTGGTCTCCTTGCTGTCCAAGGGCAAAGAGACCACACACCAAACTGGGATTGCAGTTTTTGAAATTGAGCTTTTTTGTTGGAAAAACCAGAAGACACTGCCTCATGTCGTTCTCCCCTCCAGCACCATCCGTCCTTCAACAACAATGGTTCCTGAGACGAGGCCGAGGGGCTTCTCTCCCAGGGGGCTGGAGCAATGTCTGGGGACGTCTGTGGCTGGCGCCCTGGGTGGGGTGCACCACTGGAGCTGAAGCCGGGGTGCCGCTGGGCGGGACGGACTGGCCCAGGGCCCGGGACTGTGGGGCGGGGGGCGAGGTGGGCCCTGCTGGGCAGTTACCCCCGAACCCCGGGGGCCGTCCTCGCTGGGGCCACGGCTCCGTGTCCTGGACCCAGGGCATCTGCACAAACCTCTCTTCCCGGGTCCTGAAGTGACGCCTGTGTTTTCTGTCTGCACTGACTGGAGAAGAGACTCTTCGCCATCCCAGACCAATTACTCATACTCTTCCCCGATCATACTTTTTGATGCCACGGGAGGTGGGGCGCTGAGGCTGTGTCAGCATTTCCACTAAAAAGTCTCTTTTTAAAGGATTAATATCCCAGTTGTAAAAATTCACACCCAGGTAAACGTTGGT
Organism: Kobus ellipsiprymnus; assembly: GCA_006410655.1. Classification (NCBI taxonomy): domain Eukaryota; kingdom Metazoa; phylum Chordata; class Mammalia; order Artiodactyla; family Bovidae; genus Kobus; species Kobus ellipsiprymnus. The sequence goes on along the minus strand of SJYR01000179.1, from coordinate 691,374 downwards.
AGCAGAAACAATTCCATTCTATCAAATAGGAAAATGTACCAAAAAGTCATACTTTGAGTACTAATTTCTACAGGACATGGGCAAGTGGGAAAGGGGACCCTCATCTGTGCAGGGGGCCAAGGCCCCCTGTGTCCGACTCTGCGGCCCCATGGACTACAGCACGCCAGGCCTCCCTGTCCTTCACCATGTCCTGGAGCTGCTCAAACTCATGCCCATCGAGTCGGTGATGCCATCCGACCATCTCATCCTCTGTCGTCCCCTTCTCATCCTGCCTTCAATCTTTCCAAGTACCAGGGTCTTTTTCAATAAGTCAGTTCTTCTCATCAGGTGGCCAAAGTATTGGAGCTTCAGCTTCAACATTAGTCCTTCCAATGAATATTCAGGGTTTATTTCCTTTAGGATGGACTGGTTTGGTCTCCTTGCTGTCCAAGGGCAAAGAGACCACACACCAAACTGGGATTGCAGTTTTTGAAATTGAGCTTTTTTGTTGGAAAAACCAGAAGACACTGCCTCATGTCGTTCTCCCCTCCAGCACCATCCGTCCTTCAACAACAATGGTTCCTGAGACGAGGCCGAGGGGCTTCTCTCCCAGGGGGCTGGAGCAATGTCTGGGGACGTCTGTGGCTGGCGCCCTGGGTGGGGTGCACCACTGGAGCTGAAGCCGGGGTGCCGCTGGGCGGGACGGACTGGCCCAGGGCCCGGGACTGTGGGGCGGGGGGCGAGGTGGGCCCTGCTGGGCAGTTACCCCCGAACCCCGGGGGCTGTCCTCGCTGGGGCCACGGCTCCGTGTCCTGGACCCAGGGCATCTGCACAAACCTCTCTTCCCGGGTCCTGAAGTGACGCCTGTGTTTTCTGTCTGCACTGACTGGAGAAGAGACTCTTCGCCATCCCAGACCAATTACTCATACTCTTCCCCGATCATACTTTCTTGCTAAGGGTGGCTTTTTAAAACCACAGAGACAATCGGCGAAAAGGAAGAAAGGGAGGTGAGAAAGAAGTGGCCCTGTGCTGGCCTGACACCCCCTTTGTTTTCACTGGAGGGAGGCCGACGCTCTGCGGGCCTGAGCTCACGGGTGTGAGAACCTTCCACTTGCTTTGCTCATCCCTGAGGGACAGAGACAACACCCTGCTGTTCACCTATTGATCGATCAGAGATCTCCACGCCCTGTGGCAGGGACGACGTGGGGACCCATGAGGGGGGGGCGAGGAAGCGCTGAGGCTCCAAGAAAGAGAAGGTCCAGCCACAGCCGTGGCTTCAGCGTCTGCTCCAGGACCACCCGGCTAAAACCGCCAGTCCCGTGTTCTGGGGACAAACGTCCAGTCCTCAAGCTCCTCACCTCCCTGCTGAGAGGAAGACCTGCTTACAGAGAAAGAGGATAAGGAAGAGACCGGGGTTGGGCAGAGGTGGCGGCGGTCCCGTCCAGAGGAGGGCCTGAGCCCTGGAGGTGTGGGCGCCCCACGTGTGGGGCAGCACCCCAAAGCGCCCCTCCCTGGGGCGGGCGCAGCCGCGCGCCTGTCACTGGGGTCGCTGGGGTCATCAGGGCGACCCTGTGGGGCCGGATGTCTTTCTTGTGTGGTGCGGGGTCTTCGCTGCCACTGCAGGCTTCCTCTAGCTGTGGCGAGCGAGGCTGCGGCGAGCGGGCTTCTCGTGGCCGTGGCATCTCTTGTTGCAGACAGACACCTGTCTACACTGTGTGTTCCTGTGTCCACCTCTTGACTCCAAAACCGCCCACAAGAGCCCCCCCGCCGCTGGGGATCTGAAGGGCTGCACAAGGCACACCCACTGCGGCTGCGGGGTAAACCGCGGGCACCCAGCTACCTCGGGGCGAGCCCGTGACTCGGAGTGCGGCCAGTGGGGACGCGTGTCAGCTGTCAGGGGCCACAGGGACAACCCAGCATCTCCTGACGCTAGTGCACACAGGTGCTGAATGTGAGAGCCGCATGCGTAACTGCCCGGCCGGGTTAGCTGCACCACCCCCTCACCCTTGGCCGCGGCCTGCGCCCGCGGGGCCTACTAGTGCCCGCGTCCACACAGCGTCTGCATCGCTGCCTGCACTGCCGTGTCAGGGCCATCCCCCTGGCCGCCGCACATCCCAGACTCCACCCCAGGCCAGGCCGGACCGAAGCACCTCCCGAGCCCCCTGGAGCTCGCAGTCGGCAGTGTCCGCCTTTCAGGGTCTGCAGCTGCAAGGACCACCACCCCCCTGCCACCCCGGGCTCTGCTCAGGAGGGCCGATGCTGGCAGCCGCCCGAGGGAGACATCTGCGGCCCGGCGGACTCCGGCGGAGCAGAAGGGCTGTCACTCCCGACGGGCCTCCGTCCCGGGCAGCCTCGAGGAGCGGACCGAGAGCGAGGAAGGGCGATGCCTCCGCCTGGGGCCCAGAGCTTCCCCGTGGCAGGGCGCAGGGAAGGGGCCACTCATGCCCCGAGTCTATCTTGAGCTGAAGGACAGCAATTCCTCAAAGTGATGAAGAGACAGAGCAAAGCCAGCACAGACCATTCACGAGTCTCTAACTCCTTTCAGAGTCTAAGGAAGGGAAGAGCTGAAGGCCACCTGGGGCGCGGACGGTGCGCCTCCCGAGGGAGCGACCACACGCAGCCGCCCGCAGCCCTGCCCCTCGGCAGATCGCCCTCTGCAGACACAGCGCGGCGGCTGCTGCGGAACCAGACTCTGCTGCGGAGCTGCGGAGCAGGAGAACCGGCCTCAGGCGGAAGCAGGGGCCACAGCAGGACACCCACTGGCGGTGGGCCGCGCCGCCCGCCCCTCTCGGGAGATGCCGACTGGTCAGCAGCGCCGCTTCCTGGAGTCAGACGAGGCCTGTGGACACGGGGGACCCTGTGTGGACACGGGGGGCTGTAGGCCTGGGGGAGCTCACGCTGGGCCTGAGCAGGGGAGTGTCCAGCCACAATCTCGGCGCCTCACACTGCGGACACTGCTGTCTGGCTCCAGCTGATGCTTGGCTTAGGGTCACAGGAAGAGACGTGGGTCCATCCCTGCGTCAGGAAGGTCCCTTGGAGGAGGGCACTGCAACCCAGTCCAGTATTCCTTCCCAGAGAATCCCATGGATGGAGGAGCCCATAGGGTCACAGAAAGTCGGACACGCCCGAGCGCCCGAGCACGCAGGCCTCATTTGGCAAGTGCTCCTGGGCGTCCCTGAGCCGGGAGTGGCCTCTCATGACGGAGCCCGCAGGCGGCCCGTCCGCTGGGAGCCCGCAGCGCAGTGCAGACGCCGAGGCCGAGGGAGCACAATGAAGCGCATCTGTAGTGTGTTTTGCTTTGCACAGCAGGACCGGCCGTGGTCCGTGCGCAGGTTTGGCTTCGTGTGTGAACTAAGTTAGAAATATTCTGGCAGTCTAGAGGTCGTGGCTGCTGGAAACTGCATTCCTGTGATTGTAAGCAAAGGACGCCACGGTGAGCACCGCAGAAAACCCGCTGGGACGCCTGCAGGATGCGCTCCACCGCGTGCAGCCCAGCCTGCGTCACACGCACGGATGCGTGTCTCGTCCGTCAGAACGCCGGGTGTATCACGTTCACGAAGACCTACACTCCCTACGTAGGAGAAAAGCCACCAGGCTGAGAGTCCAAATGAGTCAGCATGTCGGATAAAACATATTAACGTGAAATCAGACAAAAAGGATCCATAACGTGAAATCTTCAAACGAGTGAAACCTGGAGAAAACTGCTTACACGTTACCCCTCATTTCTTGCAAAGTAAGCTCATATTTAAGTTCAGATGGGCTGGGTTAACAATCACTATTTTTACTGTTAAAATGCCCCAGGGAGGTTATAAACGCACCGAATATGCTGTTAACCTTCGTTTATATTGTGCGCAGCTGTGTGGCTTTGTACCAGCGGCCAAGCTTCCTAACGGGGCCAGCAGCGGGAGAGTGGCTTTTTTCCAGAAACTTCCAGTAACAATGCTTTGCTTGTCACTAGACTTCCATTTCTTTCTTTCTTTTTTTGCTACTACTTCACACTGCAATTTGGTTCAGATTTTACTTATCCCAGTTACTTTTCACTGAGGAGTGCGATGTATATTGTTCGAAAAGGGATAAACACAGGCAAAGAAACGTCACAGAGAGAGAATAAATTCAGACATTTATTTCCGACGGCCAGAGCGAATGCCTTCTGAGCTTTCACAGGAGGACTCTCGCTGGCCGGTTTACAAAGGAGCCTCTCTGGGCCTTCACAGGGGAATCCTCTCCGGCCAGCTCACAGAGGTGGCTTTACCATTTTTGTGGACCTCTCTGGCATCAGGAATATTAAGGATTGTTGACTGATCTTGGGAGAATTCAACAAAGATGGAAATTTTACTCTTCTCCCTCCCTGTCTGCATGGGAGGCTGAGATAGATTTAGCTTTAAAAGAGGATTTTAATGGTTTTAGGTCACTCACGAGTGTTGGCAGGCTCCATTAAAGGAGAAGCGTCAGTGGCATCTCCGGCCCCCCTCATTCTGCCCCTGCCCCCCAGGGGACTCAGAGGAAGCGGAGGCCCTGGGGCTGGTGTCGGCTCCGGGGACACTCCCTGTCCTACTGTTGACTCTTGGTGCACAAACTGGAGATTCAGCCATGACCCGACTAGCCTATTGTCTGTGATTTTTCTCTGACAACCAACCAAGCACAGCACTGCCCAGACAGGAGGCGAGCGGCAGGCAGTGAGGCCTCCCCAGGCGCGGAAGCCCCTGCGAGCCTGCGCTGCCTCTGCTCTGCCCCCGGGAGCACGCTCCCCAAATGGCCCTGCTCACAAGAAGGCCGTTGACAAAGTGGCCTCTGAGATGTCTCGTGCGAGAGACTCGAACAAACACTTCTTCAGGCAGCAGGTCAAACTAGGCTAAACTGCAGTATACTGGATGAAAAATTTCAATTAGGGGAAAAAAAAACCTCCGTTTGGCATAAACATTCTAGGCCTAACGTCCACCGAGAGTGAAATGAGTGTAACTGATTAACAAGCCCCCCGCTCCAGTTGGAGGTGGGACTCCAACCTCTGTCCCTTGTCCTGGGGCTGGAGGTCCCGTCTGACTTTTGGTTTCGGTTTCTAAGTCGGAAAAACAGCGCCCAAGCCCTTGCTTCTGATCAATGTGCCCAGAGACCACGGGCTGGAGTGTCTGGGGCCCCGCAGGCCCGCCCGGACCCGAGCTTCTCTGCTCACAGTCGGGGCTGTGGAGATGGCGTCTCAGCCCTCGTGACAGTCACGTGTGAACCATGAGTCACACACCTAACTGCACCCATGGAGCAGCGCCATGATACCTGGCCGCATCCACGGGACAGCATCGTGACATGCTTAGTAAATGCCTTCAAACACAGCCATCCTCATTCTAAGAGAATAGTGCTAAGTCCAAACTTTACAAACTGGAAATCCTGGGTAATGACTGGGCTAGAATCCTACACAACAGACGGACGTGCACCGACTTCCTGCTCCCCACTGGCCTTCCAGACCTCACGTCTAGTGAGGCTGAGACACTAACCAAACAGAGCAGCTAGAAACGCGCCAGAAGACACCTACGTGATAATGTGTTTGAAAAAGGAAGAGATAATACATTGTAATAACCTACGATGGAAAATAATCCAAAAAGGAAATGTTAGATACATATGTGTGTATAAATGTTTAACTGAATCGGTTTGCTACAAACCTGAAGCACAACATTGTAAGTTGACTATTTTTCAATAAATAGGAGAATCGATGAGGAGGGGGGAAGGAAGAGAGAAATTCAAAATAAACCACTGACCTGACTTTAATTATATCTATGTTAAACTCCTGGGAAGACACATGACTGATACTGAGTTCAAACACGGGCGAAGGGAGCACTGGTGTGCGCGTGGCGCCGCGTAACACGCCATCGGGGGCCTGCTGTGCAGGGCGTGGAGCTCAGCCCGGCTCGTTGCGAGGCCTAGGGGCGTGGGATGGGGAGGGGTTCATGTATATACCGACATGTATGTGGTTTACACGTGTGTGTATTTATATCAATAGATGATTCGCATTGTTGCACAGCAGAAACCAACACAAGACTGTGAGCAAGCTTCCTCCGCTGAAATCAGCAGGTGACCGCAGCCACACAGTGTCACCGCAGAGTGAACTTACAGTGGAGTTCTGTGCCTTTTTTTCAGTTGAAAACCAGTCGATCCATATAATGGGCTAGTGCTCAACAGTAAAGAAGATATGGGCAACGACAGGGCTGACTCTCAAATGCAAATGAGAAGTGAAAGCAGCCAGGCTCCAAAGGCTAGGAATTACATTCACATGTTTTTCTGTAAAAGGGGAAACTTTGGGGCAGAAAAGTCACTGATTCCGAGGGGCCAGAAAGGAGAGGAGAGGAGGCAACCGACTACAGAGGAATGGGGGGCCTTCTGGGGTGTGAAAGTGTTAGTTGCTCAGTCGTGTCTGACTCTGTGCGACCCCTTAGACTGTGCCCACCAGGCTCCTCTGTCCATGGGATTCTCCAGGCAAGAACACTGGAGCGGGCTACCATGCCCTCCTCCAGGGTATCTTCCCCACCCAGGGATCAAACCTGGGTCTCCAGCATTGCAGGCAGGTTCTTTACCATTCGAGCCACCTGGGATGCAGGTTACTCTAAATCCCGAAGGTGTGGCGGTCACAGGGCTGCTGCAGTTACAAACCCCACGGATGTACTCACCGCAAAGCCTGAGCGTCCTGGGTGTGAGCCGCACACGGTGAGCCGGACTCAAATCCGAGGAGCGGATATTTTCACTAGTGTATGGATAGCACCCCCAAAGCAGATACAAAGAGTTTAAGATCACAAGTTGTCACACGTGAAATGGGGTGTGGCCCACAGGTTCTGGATTTTAGGAACTTAGTTCAGAAGGTAAAACCCTACGTTGTTTGGAAGCTTCAACATGTCAAGTTCCCCAGCTTGCTGACTCGCACACGAGCAGACGCTGCTGGGAAGGAGGTGAGGACCCGAGCAGCCCTGCTGCACCGCAGCCTCGGCCTGGGCTCCCCGCGCTTCTCATCTGGTGCCTCCGCCTCTGCTCCACCAGCTGCCGGCCAGCGGGCAGCATCTCAGCCAGAGCCCACCGCAGCGGCAGGAAACATCAGGCCTGCCCGCTCAAGAGTGTAATTCACAGAAACAAGCTCTGCCTTCCAGTGAACGTCCTGTGGAGCTGTGTAAGGGTCTGCTACGGGGCTGCTTTTGGGCCAGGTCCATAGAGAAAAGCTTGGCGAGTCACCTTGGCAGGCACGACGCCCACAGGATGGAGGGACTCTCAGGCCGCGAAGGACAGGGTTGGGCCGGCAGCTCCCAAGCTCTGGGCTGACAACATGCATTCCAGGAGGAGCGTGTGTGTGAGCCCAGCGTCCCCGAAGGGGCCGGACGCACGGAAGACAACAGAGTCTGCGTGGCGAGCAGGAGCACGGGGACCCGGGGCTCGCAGAGCTGGAGGTGAGCCCGGGCTGCTGTCTGCCCCACACCTGAGCTAGCGTTGCCACTGTTCCCAACTCGAGTAAACAGTGAAGTCAGACTTTCTTATAAAATGCTGTTTCGATCTTTGGGACAACATGGCTGATTTCTACCTCCTCCACTGAACAGCAGCCTTTCAAACGCAAAGCGGTAGCTTTCAAGCTTCCCCTTCAGACCAAAGCGGACGGAGAAGCAAACCGGAGCAGAGACCAAACTCCTGAAGCAGTTTCCAGGAAATGCTTAAAACTGCCAGCTAAATGACACTAACCCCTTGACCTCAGTCACCAAGAGCATCGCTCTGTCTGTCCCTCTCTGCTGGCCAACGAGTCGGACTGGGTCACCGGAAGCCCTGGGAGCTGAAAGGGTGGCTAGTCCCAAAAGGCAGGTGCCAGCAGGCTCTGATCGCTGCCCGGGCAGTGATATGGGGGTGGCCACCAGGGGTCTAGTTTCTCCGGAGCCAGTGGGGTAAGCATCTTGGTGCTGCCGTCCAGGGGATCAGCGGAGTCTGCCCTGTGAGAAGGGCAGCCTCCAGGGCTGGACGCCAGCGCTGCCCGGCTGATCACAGCCTCTGATTTCAGGGCACAGAGCAGAAACGTCCGTGGCTGAAGGTCATCTCTGTAATCTCTCTGCTCGAAAAGTGAAAGACCAGGAGGCACCCAAGGCCACGGGAAAGCTGTTGCAGCCCCGTCCTAGCAAACGCACTCCCTTCCCACCGCAGAGGGTCCAGGTGCTCACACACATGCCCAGTCCTACCCAGCTTTTCTTCTGAGAAGGTTCATCCAGATGACAAAGTCAAAACACTTCCTGCCACTAGACTGACGTTTAATTTTGCTAAAATTCCAACTGAAAGGCAGCTGTAATGGACTGTGTTTAAGCACAGAGACATTGCACAAACCTTAAAATAGTGAGAGAGGCTCAGGAAGGACATGTCCATCAGCCACTCCCCCAGCTTAAACCCTGGACTATCTGAGGAGGATTTACAGAAAATGACTTGAACAGGAAGGGAGATGATGATGAAGGGACAGACACTTTCTGCACCAGAGTCCCTCATTCTCCACAAACCAGACCAATAGGAACGGTGCTTTGATGAGCTAAGCTCATACATTTTAGAGGCTGTGGGTGATCCAGTAGGATTGAAAGAGGAATAAAATTATTTTGTTTAATATTTCAAACAGAAATAGTGGTTCTTCCTTTACATAAACAGGCCTTGGACAGGAGAGAACGGAAAGGACAGGGAGACAAGGGCTCCTGCTGGCGCGGCATTGGGCGGCCAGGGAGCAGCGCTGGCGAGCCAGTCCCCGAGCCCAGGCTGCGTCAGGTGCGGCCCACGGCGCAGCCAGCTGGGGAGGAGAGCCGGCCGAGTGTTCCAAGTGTGCACCTCGGAAAAGTTCTCTGCCTTATCCAGAACAAGGTCGACAGCATTAAAACCGTTCATAAGAGAAGTCTACGATTTATGCGTTCCCACAGCTTGGCAAAGCTCATGGCAGTCTGTCTCCGCCGAGGACGCTTGCCCAGCTGTGCCCAGCAAGCCTCATGGAAAACATCTAATGCCTTATTCATGTAACATTTTCCTTGGTTAAATAAAAAAAAGCTGTGGATTCATTATTTGGTACTATTGAGATATTCTTCTTTAGTCTAAAATGATGGCATATGTGAAAAGCTAATGAGGAAATTTCTATGCGCACAACTGTGACCTTGTTAAGACCAATCTTTCCAAGCAGCATTCTCTCTTCCAAACATAAAACCCGCGTCAACTTACACCAAAGCCCGAGTGAGCATCCCTAAACTAAAGGAATCAAATACTGAAGCCATAGACCATTTGTTAGGCGCAGTGACTGCTCAAAAGCTAAACTACGCACGGCGTTCCTCTTTAGAGCATGCAAGGAACAACGCCTGCATTTTCACTGCGCGCAACAGGAGGAGTTTCTCAGGGAATGCGGCTTTAGACACTGAATGCAAAAGCAGCTGCCTGTCCTCTGCTGCCTCAGTGGCTCTGTCGCCCACGCTGCGATGTGGGGGCCGAGCCGCCGATGGGGGCCGGGGCGGGAGGATCATCCATGCAGGGCTCACACGCGCAACCGCTGGGCCCTCTGAACACACAGAGGAAACCTCGCCATAGGAAAGCCGCTAGCGAGTCAAAGAGAAGATGTTTTAGGGCTTTACCTTAGAGAGTGTATTTTTCCTGTTTGTTTTAGAACGTTTTTGTGAGCAGGGCAAGTGGACTGGAAACAGTGCCCACAGACGCTTGGCTGCAAACCCTGACGCGTTACGTAATGTGTGCACACAGCAGCCCCTCACAGGAAAGTGTGTGAGTGTGTGTGTGTGAGTGTGTGACAGTGTGTGTGAGTGTGTGTGTGTGTGTGTATGTGTATGTGTGTGTGAGTGTTTTCCAGGGTAAACAGGGGAGGGAGGGGAAGCCTGGTGATTTTATTCAGCGCCTCTAGATTTACATGAAGTATCTGGGTAGCTTTTTTTTTTTTTTTTCTACGCACGGCGTTCCTCTTTAGAGCATGCAAGGAACAACGCCTGCATTTTCACTGCGCGCAACAGGAGGAGTTTCTCAGGGAATGCGGCTTTAGACACTGAATGCAAAAGCAGCTGCCTGTCCTCTGCTGCCTCAGTGGCTCTGTCGCCCACGCTGGGATGTGGGGGCCGAGCCGCCGATGGGGGCCGGGGCGGGAGGATCATCCATGCAGGGCTCACACGCGCAACCGCTGGGCCCTCTGAACACACAGAGGAAACCTCGCCATAGGAAAGCCGCTAGCGAGTCAAAGAGAAGATGTTTTAGGGCTTTACCTTAGAGAGTGTATTTTTCCTGTTTGTTTTAGAACGTTTTTGTGAGCAGGGCAAGTGGACTGGAAACAGTGCCCACAGACGCTTGGCTGCAAACCCTGACGCGTTACGTAATGTGTGCACACAGCAGCCCCTCACAGGAAAGTGTGTGAGTGTGTGTGTGTGAGTGTGTGACAGTGTGTGTGAGTGTGTGTGTGTGTGTGTATGTGTATGTGTGTGTGAGTGTTTTCCAGGGTAAACAGGGGAGGGAGGGGAAGCCTGGTGATTTTATTCAGCGCCTCTAGATTTACATGAAGTATCTGGGTAGCTTTTTTTTTTTTTTTTAACTTTTACGTAGCATGAGCATGGGCTATTTTATTATTGGTGATTTAAAGATTCTGACACCTACTTAAAGCTTTTTAAAAAAATCTTATAAATTAAAATCACTCTTGGAGATTTAGACATGCTCACGTTTGCTTCAGCTGCTCAGTACGTATGTCTCAGCAGTGCAGAAGTCTGCTGGTCTATGAATCCCTTTACCTCTGGTATTACTGGCATTATTTGGTATTGTACAATGCACACTCACCAATAAAATGCAAACATATCACATACACGTCCCTCCCTTCACATCTGTGTCTTGTACCAACATCACGAATCAACTTTTACAGTTATGACAAAATAGAAAAAAATTTTTTTCTAGTGTATAGCCTTAAAAAGACATTGACCAATTTCAAACAAATCAGCCAATAAACCAACAGGAAGAAAGTGGTCATTTTTGATTGATAAGATTAAACTGTCTAAGAAGAGAGGGAGGTCAGAACATTTTATTTATAAAAAAGAAATTTAAGTCACTTTTTACAAAAATAAGAAATATGTTCCCTACTTTTATTATTGGTTCAAAAACAATTCTAAGAAGATAAAATATATAGATATTAGAGAGTTATTTAGAGAACCTTTATTACTTATGGGTTTTAACTCAGGAATAGCACTTTGACTAATCTTTCAGACCAAGGCCTTAGGAAGTATAATTAACTTCTGGATTAGGAAAAAAGAGGATTTCAAGAGTGTGTATCTTTAAGTAATGCAGGTCTTAACAGCGTTTTAAAAAACAGAAGCATAAATTTAAGTGACCATGACAAAGGAAAAAGGAGTGAGTAAACCAGCCCTTCACTCAGATCAGAAGTAAGTTATCTATTTCTACTGTAAATAAGAACATGTGATTATCAGAGAGCTGGTGAGAACGATGAAGCAATGACTTCACCTCCAGCGACATGGACTCTTCTCCTCACACTGGGGGTGTCGGCGCCGGGCCGGGGGTGGGAACCCCGTCCTGGTCTCATCCGCTCGGGAGTATTTACTACATGTGCAAAGACAGACCTGCTGGTGATGAACTCAGGATAAAATGGGAAAAATGTGAACCCTGACCTTCTTAGCACCACTTAAAAATCAGAACCAGGCCCTCCGCGTACCGCCCCACGGCCTTCAGCTCCAAACTCGAAACCTGACTCCTCGTCCATCGAGCAGAAAGGATGCTTGTCAAAGTCCAGCCAAGTGGCAAGGGCAGCGTTGCTGCCCCCAACTCTATTGCCCTCCCCACCGACTGCCGCACCTCCCCCGCTGCCTCCCCCCCTCCCCCACTGCCTCCTCCCAAAGCATATCATCCTGGGCATAAATCTGGACTCAACAAGAAGGGACGCTTACACTCTCATCGCTGGAGTAGAGAAGCCACATCAAGCGTTGCTCACAGGTTCCCTCTCCTGCTTTACTGTCTTAAATCTAATCTAATCTCACCCTAATCTCATCAGTCCCCTCCTTAGACATCAGTGTTCTCCAGGTTTCTTTGTGGCCGTCCTTCCCTGTTCCATCCTCAACTACAGAAACCCTCTGCTGCTCGCCTCCTCTCCCAGGTCCCCAGCTGGCAGTAGTGGACGGAGGGGCAGCAGAGCTGTCTGGTCAGAAGCGGCTCAGGCACCAGCTGTGTGTTTCCTTCCAGCACAAACGAGATGCTTGGAAATGCCTGCTGGCCTCTGCTTTCCCAAACTCGAAAACCTGAAGCTAGGCAGAAGTGAGGGGAGACTTTACAACAAACTGAGCTAAGGTGATAAAATCCATGGGGAAGAGGAGGAGAAGGAGATTAAATGACGGTTAAAAATATCCAAGTCTTCATTTGATTAACTTTAATCTAATTAGAAAAAGTCACTGCTGGGTTCCCAACCAAACAAGGAGGCCTCAGAAGGTTTATGCAGAAAGGAAAAAAAAGGTTAGAGCCGCAGAAATAATGCTGAATTAAGAGCACTCGGAGGCCGACGGCTTTGAACCTGGGCTCCAGCAGCCCCGTGGCCCACAAGGCCGTCTGCGCAGCCGGGCTCCTGTGAACAGAGGCCTCATTGTCCCAGAGGCAGCGAGAAAAAGGCTGCTTTATATCTGCTCACACCATGGCCCTGCGGAAGGCAGCCGGGGCTGCGCAGTCCCCAGGAAGGAGGAAGACGCGGTGCACACAGCCCCTCGCGGCAGCGCTCCCACACAGAGAAGCACACTGCTCAGGAGACGCCGTCCCCAGGCCGCTCCTGGCGCGCAGACTGCGGTAAGGGGTGTTCTGGTGGTGCATAATTTATAACTGCGAAGTCCCGATTCATGTGGGACCCGGGCATTTCTCTGCCCTCTGCCCCTCCGCCCGTACCTCCAGCCCCGGCCGAGAGGTCGGTCTGCCCGGCAGCCAGGAGATAAACACCGCACTGGGCTGGGCTGGGCGCAGTCCTTCCACACCTGTTTAAAATGTTTATCCAGTAATTAAAGATGAACGCTCATTCCAGACCAGACAAACATTAGACGGCACGAGTGTGGACACTCAGATAGGAATGTGCAACGCGGCCGGGAACAAAGGCTTCATTGTGGGAGCTGCCTCGGTGCAGGGGACGCACTTTAAAGAAGCCGGAGCTTCTCAGAGTTTACATTACAGCCGGGAAAAGGGCTTAGAAACGCCAAGTGCTTGGAGCTACCGCGGCCACAGGGGGCCCAGTCCTCGAGGAACGGCAGCCTCAGGCACCTCGGCGAGCGCCCTGAAGCTCAGCAGTAGGACCTGCCGGAGCGCAGTGAGGGGCACACCCGAGTTCCTGCC